>CM062290.1:326900458-326949336 GCA_031216915.1 Pictodentalium vernedei | reverse complement strand
ACACCGGTGTAAATGCCTTTCAAATGAAATGATGTTGGAAATCTATTTCCTACCTATGTCTCAGAACCACCAATCCTATTTATGTTGACTACTTACTTTCACCACACCTTTTATATAACCATGGCGTTCAGCAAAATCAATAGCTCTTAGTGCAGCCCTTCCCTTTCTATGCTTTGTATGAGCCTTGAAAACACTTCCTGGACCTTTACGCTGGGATCTGATAACACGTCCCATGGTTAAACTGAAAAAAAGACCTCAGCATTACTTCCATATTAAATACATTGTTTCCACTTGATAACTGGTAAAGTGTTGAACGCCAAATTATTTTTTGTTGCGAAAATTTGTTTACAAATCCGTGCCAATGGACACTTTCCATAAATTGTAACAAAACATTCCAATATATCTATTTATTGATGTTTAAGGTCACACATTTCTGCACACTTTTTATGTTGTTGAAATCATTCCCAAACATACCAATTCCGAATGCAGAAAAAAATCTGAAACAATCGGCACAGTTAACAATAATTACATTCCACTTCCATTCTGTTTGTGGGGGAAACTCGTTTCTATTTTGAACCAAACACATCATAGATATTGAGGGAGATTATGTGCGTACTCGTCATCAATGAGTGTTTTTCTGGGGAAAACTTGTTTTTAACTAAATTTATATGTCATTGGTATTGATTGAAAATTAATGAGTATACGTCATGCGATGCCGGGGTAACTACACAACAGTTTAAAGACAATGTGTTCAGCGGCATCTGCAAAGAGTTTAGTTCTGGGTAAATTTGTAACGAAAAACCCCTGAACTGACTCGAAAAAATCTGCGGAATGCACAAAGGGGGCCAAATGTATTGAAAGTCAATTTGTTCAAGTTGGTTTCAATGGGTGACAAGAGGAAAAAAATTTACTTGTCACAGGTGACAAATTTTTTTGAATATTTCGACCCCTGAAGCAATAGGGCTTGGGTACCATTTTACCAGTAAAATAGAGCTTGTTTACAACAGTAAATAAGCCCTGCTTCACTACCTGGGGTTCTCATGGGATGCAATTCAATGATTCCATACAGACACAATAATTTCACTTCAAAGACAGTTTTTCAATTCTGAAAATGGGAGGTAGACTGCATATTGTTCATTACCATTTGAAGTGAAGCACGCTATTGTTAAGTCATGGTATCAGGGGAGCATGCTTTCAAGAAAATCATCAATGAACATCTGCACATGATTCACTCCACTGGTGCACAGTAAGTAGGGATTCAAAATATATTACCAGATTTTCCCAAAAAAGCTTTTCGCAGTAATAATCAAATTTATTTGAGTTCGGTGAAATACATCAAATACAACTTCAGTGGAACAACCTCTGAACAAGGGTTAATCAATCAGATGATTCCTTACAGAATGCATGAGCAAAACGACAGTGAGCATTACTGGGCTTTGAAGTTTGTTGAATTATGTCTCTACAAAAAACACATATCAAAATATATTTTAATTTTTTACACCCACTTCTTAAAAAAAATTGACAACAAACCATAGCATATGACCCCCCCACCTCGCATTGGAACAAGTTTGATTTTTTTAAAACGTTTTCCTACTGCACAATTTGTATATTATGTGGTGGATGCAGTCCATTCATTTGATAAGGGTTAATCGCTCGCCAGGTGCAACCAAGGCACTGTGTTGTCTACTCGCAAAAAGTGATATGAGGTCCCATTGGGCCCAAGGGGTTCACCCTCTCTTACAGAGTTCCCTATCCTTTTACAAAACAGTACAGAAATTTCTCATACCTTCGATCTTATTTATTGGGGTTTAACAACACTTTCGACAGCTAGGGTCACCTCGTATCTGAGTTTTATGGGTGAAGCCAGAGAACCCAGAGAACCACCGAGCAATGGCAAGCAACTGTCGGACTCCCCAACAAACTAACTCCACACATGCAGGGTTAGCATTGGTTGAAGACCAGTGCATCATTGGTGTGCAGTACGCCTTAATACACAGTGCCACCAAGTGGGTCATCAGAATTAAGTGCTTGCCCAAGGACACAATGTGGTTACCGGAGGTTGGGTTCGAACTGAGGATCTCTCAGCTTGCAGCCAGCAGCTCTACCTGAGTCACCGTCCTCCACAATGAAAGTGTCCATGACACTGTAGCTCAACTTGACCTTGGTAAGTTATAAATGAAATGGCAAAATTGAAGATCATTGGTACCGAATGTTATTTGATGAAATTTCAATATAACAGCATTGTGGGTGCACATTGTCAGAGTTATGTATGCATTTTTAAATGTAAACTGTAAGACTGGCTAAAGGAAGAATGTTGATACACAAATGCAGTATGTTCAGAGGTTACTGTAAATGGCAACTTTTTTTACAGAATAGTGAATGCTAATCAAAAGCTCTTATCTAATGGCCTTGCATAATGAGCACACCAAGTTCAAAAACAATCCTATGACTAGACTTTATGATTCTGGAGAATCATGGCTTTTCCCAATGAGATTCCATGATTTTTCACAACCCCACAGTGTCTGATGAATTGTTTTTAACTGTCTCACTGAAGTTCCTTCATTGATGTTAATGAGAAAGGTGAGTATAGTAGTCTCAATGACACAGTTTGATAAAAAATTGTTTAGGTAAAAACCATCATTAACGGTGGAGTGTGTTAATATCAATATCGTCGTCCAACAAGTCAATGACCGACAAAAAGAGTTATGTTTGTTTGACACATACCCACTGAGTGCTGGGTCAATTTAAAAATGGTCCATTTTATCTCAAATGTATCCAAAATATTGATGTCTGGCAGCTTGTGGAGGGTTAACAAGTGCTAACAGGAATATTTATTCATGCAACTTGTAATGTCACACCAATAACTGTGAATGGCCATTTTTTCTTTAAAATCTACAAGATGTTTTCAGAGAAATACAGGGAGAACATGAATTTTAAGCTTTTGATGGGTATCATTGTTTATCCAGCCCAAAACGGGTTAAGTGTTGTTTTTGGAATACTCTTATTACTTCCAAAAATAATTCTCAGTGAATTCTACTTCCACTTATTTTGATCTCTCCTCCCAACTTCGGGTGCTGTGGGTATGCAAACACAGCCTATTTTATCAACATTTTTATGTTTGAGAACCTGCATAGGGTTAACAAATGCTTACAGGAATATTTTGTACATGCAACTTGTAATGTCACACTAAGATCTGAGAATGGCCATTTTTTCTTGAATATCTACGAGATGTTTTTAGAGAAATCTTCAGATAACACAAATTTTTAACCTTTTGAGGGGTATCGGTCTGTAACCAGCCCTGAACGGGTTAAAGCTTGGTTTTGTGAATATCTTCATTACTTACAAAAATGATCGACGGTGAATTCCACTTCCAATAAAGGAGGTTATGTTTATCACGCAGGTACACATTTGGTGTTATGGTTTCCCAAGGGCAGCCCATTTTCTCCAAATGTCTATGCTTGGCAGCCTCTGGAGGGTTAACAAATGCTTACCGAAATATTTTGTTCATGCAACTTGTAATGTCACTCGAAAACCTGCGAATGTTCAATTGCTCTTGAAATTTTTTTTGAGAAATCCACAGAAAACTGGAATTTTAAGCTTTTAAGGGGTATACCTCCTTAACTAATCAGAAATGGATTAAGACCTCGATTTTTGAATACACTTACTGCTTACAAAAATGTTTCCCTGTCAGCTTTGCGTCCGGTAAAAGAAGTTACATTTCTCTGTTGCATTCCCATTTGATGTTGTTGGTGTTCAAAGACAAGACTTTTTTCAAAATTTTGACATTTAGCAGCCCATGGAGGGTTAACAAATGCTTACCGGAATAATTTATCCAATCAACTGGTAATGTGACACCAAGACCTATTAATGGCCATTTTCTCTTGAAAACCCTACCAGATGTTTGTCAAGAAATCCAGGGAAAACATAAATTTTTAAGCTTTTAATGGGTATCACTATTAACAACCACAAAATGGGTTAACGCTTGGTTTTTTGAATACCCTTATTACTTGCAAAAATGGTCATCGGTGAATTCCACTTCCAACAAAGGAGATTATATTTATTTCTCAGGTACACGTCGGGTGCTGTGCGTGTCTGAAAACAGCCCAATATTTTGTCCATGCAACTTGTAATGTCACACAAAGACCTGCGAGTAGTCAATTTTTCTTGAAAACCTACAGGATGTTTTTAAGAGAAATCCACAGAAAAGGGGAATTTTAAGATTTTAAGGGGTGTCTCTCTTTATCCTGTCCAAATAGGGTTAAGACTTCGACTTATGAATACCCTTACTACTTACAATGAAAGTGTCAATGACACTGTAGCTCAATTTGTCAAGACATGTACATGTATAGTATGTGACACAGCAATGACAAACATCTAGATAATGACCTGATAACAAAGGTACATATAAAGTATTGTAACGGTCTGTACATAAATACTGACCGTAACCTGTAACAAATGTATAGGTAAAGTATTGTAAAGGTGGGTGACAGTCAGATGCTAAACTAGAAAAGAAATCTTTGTCCCAGAGTGGGTCGGACTGAACCCCAAAATATTTGTTCTCATAGCACAGTGGGCACAAAGGCACCCCAAAACACACTCATTCCTGTCCCAAGGTGAAAACAAAGGTACCCAGGAAGTTTCGTGAAGATCAGTTCATAAATACGAGCTGTAATGAAGTTGCGACAAAAAACTGATTGGACCTAATTTCGGTACAAAATGGCCACTGGCAGCCATCTTGAATTTTGGACCGCACTCAGAAATACTCGTTCTCGTCCCAAGGTGATAACAAAGGTACCCAAGAAGTTTTGTGAAGATCGGTTGATAAATACAGCCTCTAGCCCGAGATGTATTGACATGTGCACTTACAGTGTATAACTAGCACTGAAAAAATCAAAATTCATATAATTTGCATAATTTGTGCACAAGACAAAAACCCGTACTATATGTGATGTATTCCATGTTACTAAACATTCATACAAAAATTTATTCAAATCAGAACTTTCATACAGAAGTTCTGTACAAAAGACTGATTGCACTAATTTTGGTACAAAATGGCTGCTGGTGGCCATCGTGAATTTCGGACCACACCCCAAAACACCCGTTCTCATCTGACGGTGATAACAAAGGTACCCAAGAAGTTTCGTAAAGATCGGTTCATAAATAAGGCCTCTAGCCTGAGCCATATAGAAGTTGTGTACAAAAAACTGATTTGACCTAATTTCGGTACAAAATGTCCACTGGCAGACATCTTGAATTTTGGACCGCACTCAGAAACACTCGTTCTCATCCCAAGGTGATAACAGAGGTACCCAAGAAGTTTCGTGAAGATCGGTTGTTAAATACAGCCTCCAGCCTGAGCCGTATTGACATGTGTACTTACTGTGTGTAAGTAGCACTGAAATGAAAGTGTCAATGACACTGTAGCTCAACTTGTCAAGACAAAGACATGCACGTGTAGTATGTGACACAGCAATGACAAACATCTAGGTAATGACCTGATAACAAAGGTACATATAAAGTATTGTAACGGTCTGTACATAAATACTGACAGTTGCCTGTAACAAATGGAAAAGGTAAAGTATTGTAAAGGTGGGTAACAGTCAGATGCTAAACTAGAAAAGAAAACTTTGAGTCCCAGAGTGGGTCTGACTGAACCCCAAAATATTTGTTCTCATAGCACAATGATAACAAAGGCATCCCAAAACACACTTGTTCCTGTCCCAAGGTGAAAACAAATGTACCCAAGAAGTTTTGTGAAGATCAATTCATAAATACGAGCTGTATAGAACTTGTGACAAAAAACTGATTGGACCTAATTTTGGTACAAAATGGCCACTGGTAGCCATCTTGAATTTTGGACAGTACCCAGAAACACTCATTCTCGTCCCAAGGTGATAACAAAGGTACCCAAGAAGTTTTGTGAAGATCGGTTCATAAATACAGCCTCTACCCTGAGCCGTATTGACATGTGTGCTCACATTGTGCAAGTAGCACTGAATAAATCAAAGTTCATCTAATTTGCATAATTTCTGCATGAAAAAAAAAAACCCTTACAATATGTGATGTATTCCATGTTACTAAACATTCATACAAAAATTTATTCAAATCAGAACTTTCATACAGAAGTTCTGTACAAAAGACTGATTGCACTAATTTTGGTACAAAATGGCTGCTGGTGGCCATCTTGAATTTCTGACCACACCCAAAAACACTCGCTCTCATCCCACGGTGATAACAAAGGTACCCAAGAAGTTTCGTAAAGATTGGTTCATAAATATGGCCTCTAGTCTGAGCTGTATAGAAGTTGTGTACAAAAAACTGATTAGACCTAATTTCGGTACAAAATGGCCACTGGCAGCCATCTTGAATTTTAGACCGTAACCAGAAACACTCGTTCTCGTCCCAAGGTGATAACAAAGGTACCCAAGACATTTCGTGAAGATGAGTTCATAAATACAGACTCTAGTCTGAGCCATATTGACATGTGTACTTACTGTGTGTAAGTCGCACTGAAAAAATCAAAGTTCATCTAATTTGCATAATTTCTGCACGAGATCAAAACCCGTATTATATGTGATGTATCCCATGGTACTAAACATTCACACAAAAAATTATTCAAATCAGCACTTTCATATGGAAGTTCTGTGCAAAAATCTGATTGCGCCTAATTTTGTACAAAATGGCTGCCATCGGCCATCTTGAATTTCGGACCGGACCCAAAAACACTCGTTCTCGTCCCACAGAGATACCAAAGGTACCCAAGAAGTTTCATAAAGATCGGTTCATAAATACGGCCTCTAGCCCGAGCCGTATTGGCATTTTGCACTTACAGTGCTGAAAGTAACACCAAAAACATCAAAATTAGTCTAATTTGCACAATTTACGCACAAGAAAAAAACCTGTATTATATGTGATGTATCCCATGGTACTAAACATTCATACAAAAAATTATTCAAATCAGCTTTCATATGGAAGTTCTGTACAAAAAACAGATTTCTGCGTCATCGGTACAAAATGGCGGCTGGAAGCCATCTTGAATTTCGGACCGCACCCAAAAACACTCGTTCTCATCCCACGGTCATAACAAAGGTACCCAAGAAGTTTCGTAAAGATCGGTTCATAAATACGGCCTCTAGCCCGAGCCATAGCAGCTTGGCACTTACAGCTCTGAAAGTAACACTAAATAAATCAAAGTCAGTCTAATTTGCATAATTTACGCACGAGAAAAAAACCCGTATTATATGTGATGTATCCCATGGTACTAAACATTTATACAAAACTTTATTCAAATCAGAACTTTCATACAGAAGTTCTGTACAAAAAACTGATTTTTGCATCATCGGTACAAAATGGACGCTGGCAGCCATCTTGAATTTCGGACCACACCTAAAAACACTCGTTCCTGTCCCAGGGTCATAACAAAGGTACACAAGAAGTTTCGTAAAGATCGGTTCATAAATACGACCTCTCGCCCGAGCCATAGCCAATTGTTGACGGACGGACGGACGGACGGACGGACGGACGGACGACGGGCCATGACAATAGCTCAAATTTGACTTCGTCAAAGTTGAGCTAAAAATCAAAGTTCATCTAATTTGCATAATTTCTGCACGAGAAAAAAAACAAAAACGTATATGTGATGTATCCCATGGTACTAAACATTCACACAAAATTTTTTTCAAATCAGCGCTTTCATATGGAAGTTCTGTGCAAAAATCTGATTGCACCTAATTTTGTACAAAATGGCTGCCATCGGCCATCTTGAATTTCGGACCGCACCCAAAAACACTTGTTCTCGTCCCACGGTCATAACAATGGTACCCAAGAAGTTTCGTAAAGATCGGTTCATAAATATGGCCTCTAGCCCGAGCCATATTGAATTGTTGATGGACAGATGGACGACTGGCCATGGCATAAGCTCAAATTCGGCTTCGCCAAAGTAGAGCTAAAAAATTTCCATATAGATTGTGCGCTTGATAAAAGAAGGCACTTTTCTTGGTGGCGTACCCATTGAGTACTGTTGGCGTCCAAAAACAGCCCATTTTATCAAAATTTTGACTTTTAGCAGCCCGTGGAGGGTTAACAAATGCTCACCGCAGTATTTTGTCCATGCAACTTCTATTGTCACACCAAGGCCTGGGAGTGACAAATTTATCTTGAAAATCTGCAAGACTCGTTTAGAGAAATCCACGGAAAACATGAATTTTTTAGCTTTATGGAGGTATTGCTGTTTAACCAGCCCAAAACAGGTTAATGCTTGGTTTTTTTTTAACACCCTCATTACCGACAAAAATGATCCTCGGTGAATTCCACTTCCAATAAAGGAAGTTATGTTTATCTCTCGTGTATTGTTTGGGTGCAGTAGGGGCCTGAAACCAGCCTATTTCATCAAAATTTTGATGTTTGGCAGCCTGTGGAGGGTTACCATATGCATCGCCTGATATGTCGTGTGTATCAAAGGTCGTGTTACAGACAGGTCTAATAATGATGAATGTTTGAAAAAAATTCTACAAGACGTGTTTCGAGAAAGTGCCGATAAACCCCAATTTTGGCAGTTTTTTGCCAATTCTGACGAAATAAGGGTTAAATCGAAAATTCCGCTTTGGTACATTTTTAGATTTTGTGCCCATCTATGCGTGTGCAAAATTTCGTGAAATTCGGTTCGAAAATGGCTTCTGAATCGTACGGACAAAATGTGTGGGAAAAAAAAAATATATAATAACTAGATGAAGTGATTGTGCCCGCACAATACACAGGATTTTCCTCGTATTTTCAGTTCCTGAGCGTTTTCGTCTCAACATTGAGAAGAACGCAGAAAAACGGATTTTTGATGAGCCTATCAACATACTGACGGTAGAAGATATAATTGCAAGACCTCTATGCAGTATGCCAGCTCCCAGAGGTCACATCTAATGATATTCTGTACTGACTGCCAAGGCTCCATACATTGGAACAACCATAGCCATTCCAAACTGCGCATTATTACTATGTGACCTCATTAAATGTCAACGAGTGGACGACATTTGCCAGTAAATCCATGTCAGTTGTAATTCCCATTCAGAAGTCCAAAACAACTGCTACCATAAGTGTTTCAATGAAGGTTACTTTTGAAGATTTCCAAATGCTTTTGCATCCGACTCTTATGCGTGGAGGCGGAAACACTGCATGATGGACAGTGATGTCGTGGTTCCTCACGATTGCAGAAGAAATATCTAGAGTTCAGAAATAAAAAACGAGCGCGTAATTGGGTGGGAGTGGGGGGGGGGGTGTGGTTCGGGTGGGAGCTGACAAATCAGTATGAGGAGTGTTAGTTTATGTCATTTCTTAATAAGTTCTACTTCTCCTTCAATAAACCTGATGGATTTGATTTGTACGACCACAACAAGTACAGGCCGAAAGTCAAGATTAAACACTTATGTATACTGTTGTCCACTTTAGAGGAATTCCACCAGGTATTGGTCATATTGCCCAACCCTTCCTGTTGCTTCTTATCTACATGTACGTTGCAGGGTCTTCGGGTAGATGAATAATTCTCAGTTATTTATCTATGCCATGAGCTCTTATAGTGAAAGCCTGAAACTGAAACGCGGGTACCAGAAGGCAACTTCCCAGGCTCGAAGTCAGCAGTATTTAAAAATTTGACATGTGTGTGGGGTGTGGGGGGGGGGGGGGGCATATGTATACCTAAAGCTAATTCAAACTTGGACCCAAAGTCCGTAACATATTAGGCATATCCAAAGTGCATAGCCCCGAGATGTGGGAGGGTATTTGAGGGGGGGGGGGGGGGGGGGGGGGGGGCTCCCCTTCCCGACTTTTTTTTAAATAAGAGGCCCTGATAACAATTCTCATTTGAGGCTTGTCATGGCTCTGCGTAATGGCGTGTGACATTTCTAAATCCCGCACTTTCCGGTCTCGGTTCTTGTCTGGTGTTGGGAAATCTCCTTGCCGACTTGAATAATGAGTTCTTTGACAATCATGATATTCTAAAAGTTATATAGGTCATTGGACAATTGTTAGCTTCGTCGGCTTCTGAGTTTCCCAGTCCTCAATTTGGCTACAGCAACTAATTCCAGGCCTTCGTGGTGCTCTATTACTTTTGGCTTCCAGGTCAGAATGTTAGGAAGCAAATGGATAGTTGCAGGTAGGTAATTGTCGGGTTATTTCGTATAATTAGACACCCTTAATGTTTCAATGATTTTTCACTCAAAACGTAAAATGACACTTAACGCCTACACTATACAATCTAAAAGCGCATATTTTTTTGAATATATTACAAATTACAACAAATCATTTGAATTGGTGTTCTATCAGCAAGGACTGATTAAGTAATACTAAATATTTAAAAGAAACGCGAATACCAATGTTTGCGGGTTTTACTGAAAATTTTGATTTCAAATTATGTACAGCTTTCACTGAAGTTGAGGTCGCCGGGTGCAAAATGATCAATGTTTTTCAGACGTGTTTCCTGGCATGGACGCCCGAGATGTAGAGTCCAACTAATGAGTGTTTGTGTTGGGTGGGGGATGGGCAGTCGCGTCTGATAGTTTTACAGGTGGAGGAAGAGCCTCAACATCCAAATTCTGAATTACGGCCACTTTAACCCGTCTCGTAGTACAGTTTCGTCAGATCAAAGTGGCGATCGAAAGAAAGAAGTTTGGTTTTTGATCAAACATTTTCAGTCCCAACCGGACCAAAAAATTTCCAGGTAACAAAAAATATTTTTTTGTCTCAAAATTTACCAAAACGCATAGAAAACCGAAAAAAAAAATCCGATTTTTGTTCAAAAGTTTCCAAGTCCGAACCGGAGTGGTAGTTCTCCAGCCATCAGAAGCCAAGTGGAATAAAACCCTATTCCCATGGGATGGGGAAGGTTTAAAGAGACCGCGAATGTTGCCATTTCAACCACGGAAGCCTTATACGATTCAAGAACGTCGATTATTCTCATGCCAAAATGAGGGTGTACGGACCGTTGGGAGGCCGAGAGTGTACATTTGGCGACCACCCGAAGCCAAATGCAACAGGATTGTGCTTCCACACTCCGGGGAATCTTTTTATCTATATACGGGCTACAGATTTTCAATCACCACCGCTTTTAACCCACTCCGGTAGCAAAGTATAATGAGGTCATAGTACCTGTCCGAAGACCCGACCAAAAACTTCCAGGTAAAAAAACAATTTTTTTCGTCTCAAACTTGACCAAAACGCGTAGAAAACCCCAAAAAAAAAATCCCATTTTTGTTGAAAATTTTCCAAGTCCGAACCGGAGTGGTAGTTTTCCAGCCATCAGAACCCAAGTGAAATAAAATCCTATTCCCGTGGGGTGGGGGAACGGTTTAAAGAGGCGGTGAATGTTGCCATTTCAACCACGGAAGCCTTATATGATTCAAGAACGTCGAGTATTTTCATGCCAAAAAGAGGGTGTTCGCATGGTTGAGAGGCCGAGAGTGTACATTTGGTAACCGCCCGAATCCAAATGCAACAAGGTTGTGCTTCCACACTATGGGGAATCTTCTTGTCTATATACGGGCTACACATTTTTCAATCACCACCGCTTTTAACCCGCTCCGGTAGTAAAGTATAATCAGGTCATAGTAGCTGACCGAAGACCGGACCAAAAACTTCCAGGTAAAGAATTTTTTTTTTTTTTTCGTTTCAAAATTGACCAAAACGCACAGAAAACCGAGAAAAAAAATTCCGATTTTTGTTCGAAATTTTTCAAGTCCGAACCGGAGCGGCACTTCTCCAGCCATCAGAAGCCAAGTGAAATAAAACCCTATTCCCCTGGGGAGGGGAAAGGTTTAAAGAGACCGTGAATGTTGCCATTTCAATCACAGAAACCTTATACGATTCAAGAATGCCGAGTATTCTCATGCCGAAAGGAGGGTGTACGGACCGTTGAGAGGCCGAGAGTGTATTTTGGCGACCTCCCTAAGCCAAACTCAACAAAATTGTGCTTCCAAACTACGGGGAATCTTTTTACCTATATATGGGCTACACATTCTCAATCACCGCCGCTTTTAACCCACTCCGGTAGTACAGTATAATTAGGTCAAAGTACCAGTCTGAAGACCGATTTTTCGTTTTTTTTGGTGTAGTGTAAAAAAAAAAAAAAAAAATTTTTTTCGTCTCAAAATTGAACAAAACACATAAAAAATAAAGACAAACATTTCCGGATTTTGGTCGAAAAGTCCGAACCGGAGTGGTAGTTCTCCAGCCATCAGAAGCCAAGTGAAATAAAACCTTATTCCCATGTGGTGGGGAAAGGTTAAAGGAGACCGTGAATGTTGCCATTTGAATCACGGAAGCATTATACGAGTGAAGAACGCCGAGTATTCTCATGCCAAAAAGAGGGTGTACGGACCGTTGAGAGGCCGAGAGTGTACTTTTGGCGACCGCCCGAAGGCAAACGCAACAAAATTGTGCTTCCAAACTATGGGGAATCTTTTTACCTCTATATGCGCTACACATTCGCAATCATCACCGCTTTTAACCCACTCCGGTAGTACAGTATAATTAGGTCAAAGTACCAGTCTGAAGACCAATTTTCGTTTTTTGGTGGTGTAGTGTAAAAAAAAAAAAAAATTTTTTTTCGTCTCAAAATTGAACAAAACACATAAAAAACAAAAACAAAAATTTCCGAATTTTGGTCGAAAATTTCGGAAGTCCGAACCGGACCGAAAATTTTCAGTGTAAAAAAAAAATGTTTTTTCGTCTCAAAATTGAACAATACGCATAAAAAACGAAAAAAAAAATTTCGATTTTTTGGCCGCCATTTTGGATTGACGAAAACTCGAAACGAAATTCTTTCGATTTTTTTTATAAAGCGGTATTACTGCCTTCAATTTTGAACTCTTTTAGAGGTCTCATTATATTTAAGTCTCGATATTTCAATCCAAAATGGCCGATTTTTGAGATAACTTTCCGTTTTGTGAAAAATTTTGGCAGAAAACATAAAAAATGGAAAAAAATACTGATTATATTTGTTTTAGACAAGAGTAATTCTGACAAGTCTGTCAAAAAATTAATTCGATAGCTTTTTTCTTTCATGAGATATTGGCCTACGAAGCTTTGGGCGTTTTTGGGCGTTTTTGCCCACCAAGAAACATTTCCCCCCAAATACTTATGGTTTTATTTATTAGGACTCATGGCCGTCATTGATAGTTTTTATTTATGAGAAATAATGAATCTAGACATAATAAAGTAAAAAAAAACAAGAAATTTTTTTTCAATTTTTGGTCACAGTGTCCTGAAGCCATGTTTGACTGCTAGCGGAAGCCAAATTAAGAACAACTCCATTTCCAAAAGATGATAACTGTTCATGTACACTGTGACTTCAACATTTCTACCCTTAGAAGCTTTCAAATCGTCCCACTTGTTGAGTACTGTGACGGCAAAGTAGCCCGGTGGAAACAAAAAATTCCGACTTTTGGTCGAAAATTTCTAAGTCCAAACCGAAAATTTTTCTGGTGCAAAAATTTTTTTTTTTTCGTCTCCAAATGGCTTGAAACACATAAATAACCGAAAATAAAAATTCGATTTTTCGGCCGCCATTTTGGATTACCGAAAAATCGAAACGAAATTCTTTCGATTTTTTTTATAAAGCGGTATTACTTCCTTCAATTTGGAACCCTTTTAGAGGGCTCGTTATATTTAAATCTCGATATTTCAATCCAAAATGGCCGATTTTTGAGATAACTTTCCGTTTTGTGAAAAATTTTGGCAGAAAACATAAAAAATGGAAAAAAATACTGATTATATTTGTTTTAGACAAGAGTAATTCTGACAAGTCTGTCAAAAAATTAAGTCGATAGCTTTTTTCTTTCCTGAGATATTGGCCTACGAAGCTTTGGGCGTTTTTGGGCGTTTTTGCCCACCAAGAAACATTTTCCCCCAAATACTGATGGTTTTATTTATTAGAACTCATGGCCGTCATTGATCGTGCAAAGTTTGAAAAAAATCTTAAAGACCGTTTTCGAGAAAACTCTTTCCCCGATGTGTTGGAAAAACAAAAAAAAAAAACAAAAAAAAAAAAGAAAAAAGAATAATAATCTTGGCAATAACAAATAGATTTTCCTTTCAGGAAAATCCAAATAATCCGTAGAAAAACAATAGTCTTTTCCAGAGGGAAAAGCCTAATAAATGTGCCCTGCAGGCCATGTCAAAGAAGAATGTTGGTGCACAAATGCAATAAATTCAAAGGTTGTTGCTAACAGCAACAGTTTTTGATGGAAATGAAGAGAAAATCAATAGACCCTATCTTTGTCACCCTGCATAAGCATACAAAGTTTCAAAACAACCCGATAATGAATGTGCCCTCTGAGGCATGCCAAAGGAAGATGTTAATACACAAATGCACTAAGTAGAAGGTCATTGCTTGTGGCCATTGTTTTTGTTGTTTTTTTATGGTGGTGAAAACGACAATAATTTTTTATGGAAATGAAAAAAAAGCAATAGGGGAGAGGGGGGGGGGGGGGGGGGGGGGGCTAAGATGTGGGGGTCCAATGTCAAGATGCTACCCGCATCTCCTGAAGGTCGTAGGCCTGAGCCACGAGTGTGGGCATGGGTGAGTGGTTTGGGAACTGTGGGCTGTGCCCCAGAAAAAAAAATTACATTTGAATAATTTGGATGCCATCGGAGAATTTCTACAATGCTTAACATGGTCTTCAAAGGAGCCCAGGTTGTGTCAGATAGCAATTTGAAGTTTTTTGTTTTGTGTTTTTTGGGGGGAGGTGGGGGTGCTATCCCCCCCTCCCCCCTATGGGACAGCCACTGATGTACAGCATTTACCAAATAGAACATATACAACAGGAATATAATCAAATGACATACAATCTACCCCAAATTCATATTAACCCTTCGTCAACTGACTGAGTGCCAGTGAAGTGTGCTATGTCTCAGTACTGCCAGTAGGACATAGCACGTTTTATATAGCTCTCATGTGACATTTCTATGGCTTTTTCTAGTTAAGTGATAGTGATTTAGATTAATTGAAGGGCCTGGAAATAAAATCAAAAAACTGAACCAAAACAGAGGTTTTAAAAAAAATAAAACCAAAACCGAACCTAGAAAAAACATGAGGCGCCATGGGGCCTGAAGCAATCATCTTGAACAGAACAAGTCTACATTAAGCAAGCCATCTCCATAGGCTACACTGTCAATTCTGGAGTCCCTCAGGAGTGACATAAATAATCTGGGCATCATGCCTTTTCTTCAGTTGATCATAAAGTAAAATGTAGAGCTCTCCTATGAAGCCCCTTGATACAACCTATGTGGATTAATCTTAGTTACACACCTCTAGAGGGTACTGAATACAAAATTTTTAATTCTTCAGCAAAATGGCCAAATTCCGCCTCCCATAGAGAGCCCAAATATTAACCCAAGCTCTTGATTTGAACACAGTTGAATCTGACTTCCCTAGAGATGTTGTGTACCAAATATGAAAGCATTCTGACTGTTGGATCTGAAGAAGAGAAATTGTAAAGAAATTTCTTCAAATTGCACTAAGTTCAAATTTGGGCTACCATAGCAAGCCCAAATATTAACCTATGGATCCGATTTAAACAAACTTGAATCTGACCCCCTAGAGATGTGAATGCATTCTGACTAATGGATCTGAAGAAGATTTTTGAAGAAATTCCCTCATATTGTACGAAGTTAAATTTCATGTTCCCATATGGAGCCCAAATATTAACCTAGGCACTCGAATTGAACAACATGGAATCTGACCACTCCCAGAGATGTTGTATACCAAATATGAAAGCATTCCGACTGGTGGATCTGAAGAAGAAGATTTTAAAGAAATTTCCTCATATTGCACTAAGTAAAAATTTGGGCTACCATAGTGAGCCCAAATACATATCTAGGGATCTGATTTGAACAAACTTGAATCTGATCCCCTTAGATATGTTGCATACCAAATATGAAAGCATTCTGACTGGTGGATCTGAAGAAGATTTTTTTAAATTACTCTACATATTGAACAAAGATAAAATTTGGGCTTCCATAAGAAGCCCAAATATTAACCTAGGGACTTGGTTTGAACAATCTTGAATCTGACCCTCATAACAATGATGTATACCAAACATTAAAAGATTCTGACTGGTAGTTCTGAAGAAGATTTTTAAAGAATATTCCCCATATTACCTGATATTACCCTATGTTAAAAATTTGAGCTCCTGTATTGAACTCAAATATGAACCAATGAGCTTTATTTCAAGAACCTTTCATCTGACCCCCCTATGAATGATGTATACCAAATATCAAAAGATTCTGATGATTAGTTCTGGAAAAAAGACTTTTTTAAAATTTTTGCAAATATGCTGACTCAGCATTTTTTCGATGCCCATTACAGAACACCCAAACATGACCGATAGCATTTTTTTTTTACCATTCAATTCTACGGGTCCTCAGGATACTTTATACCAAATAACAGCTCTCTGTTCCATGTGGTTTGGGAAATATGGGTGTTTGAAAATATTTCTATTTTTAGCTCCCAGGGTTCCCATGGGGATGCGGGAATTTTTTTTTTTTGCATGGGTCAAGTACTTATGACGCAATAATACCACAAACCAAATTTGGTTCATACCGGACCATCAGTTCAGAAAATAGAAATTTTGGGCGGGGCCAAAAACCTTACCCCTCCTATTACAAAGAAAATATTACTTCAAGAACTCCGTTTGAACAAAATTCATTCTACACCTCCTATGGAAGATCCACAGCAAATATCAAGTCATTGTACACGCTGGTTCTTGAGAAGAAGATGTTAAAAATATTTTGGAGCATGTTCCTCCACTCCCTCCCTATGGGGCTCGGCATGTTGAGTTGAACAAAAATGATATGCCCCTTTGGGACCATCACTCACACGAAAGTAAACTTTCACTTGAATTGGCCCAGTGGCTTTGGAGTCGAAGACCAAAACATGATGTTGATGCACGACAGATGACGGACGGAGAGCGATGAGATTAGCTCAGCCTGACTTTGTCAAGATGAGCTAAAAACCTCCATGCACTATTTCAAACCATCCTGATCATAAATGTGCCCTGTAGGGCGTGCTAAAGGAATATGTTGATCCCTGACTAAACTAAGTTCAAAGGTCATTGCCAGTGGCAACATTTTTTGACAGAAAATGGAAGAAAATCAATAGCTCCCAAACAAGCATACCAAGTTTCAAAGTGATCTGGTCAAAACTGTGCACTGCAGGGTATGCCAAAAGTGAAATATTGATGCATAACTGCACTAAGTCCATCGAAGGTCATTGCCAGTAGCAACATTTTTTGACAGAAATCGAAGAAAATCGTTAGCTCCCATCTAGAGGTAACCCCAAACAAGCATACAAAGTTTCAAACCGATCTGATCGTAAATGTCCCCTGTAGGGCATGCCAAAGGAATATATTGACGCCTGACTAAACTAAGTTCAAAGGTTGTTGCCAGCGGTAACATTTTTTGATGAAAATGGAAGAAAATCCATAGCTCCCATCTAGAGGTCATTCCAAACAAGCATGCCAGATTTCAAACCAATCCAATCATAAATGTGCCCTGCAGGGTGTTCCAAAGGGAAATATTGAGATCTGACTAAACTAAGTTCTAAGAATGTTGTCAACGGCAACATTTTTTGACGGAAATGGACGAAAATCGATAGCTCACATCTAGAGATAACAACAAACAAGCATACCAAGTTTCAAAGTGATCCAATAATAAATGTGCCCTGCATGGTGTGCCAAGGGGAAATTTTGATGCATAACTGCGCTAAAGTTCATCCAAGGTCGTTGCCAGTGGCAACATTTATTGGCAGATATAGAAGAAAATCGATAACTCCCATCTAAAGGTAACCCCAAACAAACATACCAAGTTTCAAACTGATCTGATCAAAAATGTGCTCTGTACGGAGTGCCAAAGGAGTATATTGATGCCTGACTAAACTACGTTCAAAAATCGTTGCCACTGGCAACATTTTTTGATGTACGGAAATGGAAGCAAATCGATAGCTCCCATCTAGAGGTCACCCCAAACAAGCATGCTAGGTTTCAAAGCAATCCTATCATAAATGTGCCCTGTAGGGTGTGCCAAAGGAAAATATTGAGGTCTGACTAAACTAAGTTCTAAGAACGTTGGCCATGGCAACATTTTTGACAGAAATGGAAGAAAATCGATAGCTCCCATCTAGAGGTCACCCAAACAAGCATGCCAAGTTTCAAAGCAATCCGATCATAAATGTGCCCTTTAGGGTGTGCCAAAGGGAAATATTGAGGTCTGACTAAAGTAAGTTCTAAGAACGTTGGCCGTGGCAACATTTTTGACGGAAATGGAAGAAAATCGATAGCTCCGATCTAGTAGTCACCCCAAACAAGCATGCCAGGTTTCAAGGCAATCCGATCATAAATGTGCAGTGTAGGGTGTACCAAAGAGAAATATTGAGGTCTGACTAAACTAAGTTCTAAGAACGTTGGCCGTGGCAACATTTTTGACGGAAATTGAAGAAAATCGATAGCTCCCATCTAAAGTTACCCCAAACAAGCATAACAAGTTTCAAAGCAATCTGTGAGGTGTGCGAAAGGAAATTGTGCACATCCGTACGAAAGTACGCCGACGGACGAGAAGTGGTGGCAATAGCTCAGCTTGACTTTGTCAAGTTGAGCTAAAAATTAACTCTTTCACTACTGCTGTTGTCAAGTGGCTTGTTCCATCCATGCTCATGCACACAATTACTGCTGCCATGTTGGAAATAAGTTCATTAGGTCAAAATAAAAAAAAATATGCTAGATTTTTATCAGATTTTCTTTTCAAAATTGGGGTGGGGGCACATTTTATTTTTATTTCTACAAAATACAACAAGAGCACCGCTGGGCATTGCATCATACGCCCGTGAACTGTTCAAATTGTACCATTTTAACACATTTGCAATTTTTTTAGAGTGCGAGAAATTTATACTGGCATATATATATATGTTACGGTCAGACTCTGTAATCAGTGATTTTGTGAAATGACTAAATTTTTTCAGTCATTTGAGAAAAAAGACTAACAAGTTTGAAGCCAATCGAAAAACAAATACTAAAGTTATCATCCGGAAACCAAATATTTGACGAAGAATTCTAAGTCCAACAGGGGCCATAATTTCAGGCAAAAATTGTTCAAGACCGACCCCATATTCGAACTTGACCTGTATTTTGTTGTGATTAAACCACATACCAAGTTTGGAGCCGATCAGAAAACAAATACTAAAGTTATCATCCGGAAACCAAATATTTGACAAATTCTAAGTCCAACAGGGGCCATAATTCAGGCAAAAATTGTTCAGACCGAACCCATATTCGAACTTGACCTGTATTTTGTTGTGATTAAACCACATACCAAATTTGGAGCCGATCGGAAAACAAATACTAAAGTTATCATCCGGAAACCAAATATTTGACGAATTCTAAGTCCAACAGGAGCCATAATTCAGGCGAAAAATGTTCGGACCGACCCCATATTCGAACATGACCTGTATTTTGTTGTGATTAAACCACATACCAAATTTGGAGCCGATCGGAAAACAAATACTAAAGTTATTGTTCGGAAACCAAACGGACGGACGGATGGACAGATGGATAGACGGACAGACGGACGGACAACGCCATACTATAATACGTCCCGTTTTTCCAACGGGCGTATAAAAATATGTGCTACACTGCAGTTAAATTATGACATACAAGACCCTTCAAGTTCACACGTTGCTAGAAATAATGAATTTTACATTTAATTTTTTTTATTTACAATGTGGAACTTTACCACAAGGTAAAAATAACAAATCGAAGTTCGAGCTTAGGGAATAGGTCCACCGGTACTAACTACTGGCAGAATGGTAGTATTGTGCAAACAATGCTGCGGTCACTGTTGCAGTTCACATTTTTATTTTCTATGAATTTTCTCATATTAAAAATTTGTTGTTTCTTGGTGGTTTTTATTTAACTAACAACCTCACCCAAAATAGAGGAAAGAAATGAAAATGCTCCAATGTTTATGTCAACAAAAAGTACACTAATGAATATTCAAAACTAATTTACAGATTTTGTGAGAGATCACATCTTTCTGACCCAGGTAATTATTAATATTCATGATGTAAGGTCATGATTGAGAATTGTGGCCATTACTCTTCAAAGAAAATAACCATGTGGTTCTTTATTTGTTTGGAATGTTACACGAACAATAAAACCCATACACAGAATGACACACACGGTGTGAATGGGTTATTCAATATGGCACGAGTGCCAGCACGGAAGGATAAAACGAGAGGCCAGAGGCCTCCAGTTTTATCCTTCCGCAATGGCACAAGTGCCATATCAATTAACCCATTCTCACACGCCCTTCGTTCTGTGTTTATTAAATGTCTTCACGTCTATAAAAGCAATTATTAGAAGGACTCTCAGAGAGGGGGAGGGGGGTCAGAAAAACATTCCAGGAACAAAGGCAGGGGTTTTTTTCCACAAGGTTTTTTGCTACAATTTGTGATCTAGTTGGAAGGGAAATGACAAAACACAACTGCCTGAGCGTGTGCATATGGTGGGGTACCATATATGATGGGGTATGGCTTGGGAACTTTCAGAATATATCAGAATATGTTGACTTTCATGGACACATGCCTTACAGTGACAGAAAAAGGAAAATTTGCAATCATCGACTTCGCCAATGAGTGCATTAACTTTTCAAATTAAATGAGAATTGTATCATTTTAACAAATTTAATCAAAATAAAATACAACAAACAACTGAACTTAATTAAAATAAACTCTTTGATTTGGCACTATCCAATGTGCATCACATGACGCTTTCTGTAAAGCTGAAAACTAAAGGTACCCTGCTTCATGATGGCATACAAGAGAACTATTTGCAACTGTGAACTTATTAGACCACTGATGGGGACTGTGTATGAATTTTGTGCAAATAGTTCTCTCAGGTGATTCTTTGGCAACATGGGTGTCAGAAATCAAGACAAATCTGAACTACATCAATACATCCAGATACATCACTCATAAACTCTGCGCTTTTGCACCTTGGATGACAGTAGTGCATCATTTCATGAAGTAGTTAGTAAGCTTTGGTCAGGCAGTATTCCCAACCATGTGCAGACCATGTGGTCCATTTACTATGTAGAGGAAAAAGCACAACTAACGTGTGTGACATAAAATGACATTTTATTCCACACACATTACCGGTAGTTTTTCCTGCATAGTAATTGGACCACATGGTTGGGATTCTCTTCTACTGCCTGACCAAAGCTGTTGGACTGCTCCATCACATGAAGTACTACTCATATCGTCCAAGGTGCACAAGCGTTGAGTTTATGAGGGATGGATTTCCGATTTGTCTTATTTCTGTCACACATGTTTCCAAAGAATCAACCACTCGTGAAATGAAAATATAAATTATCAAGTAATAAAATTTTTAAAATTATTAAATAATCAGGATTACTTCAAATATTTTTTGAAATGGGGAGGGGGGAGGAGGGGGGAGAGGGGGGTCAAAAACTTCCAACAATTTTTTCAGAGGTGTGTGTGGAGGGGGGGGGGGGGGGGGGCATTTGGGGCAAAATTAAAAAATGTGCCTGGAATTTTTTCCGACCCCCACCCCCGGGACTCTCAGAAATTCATTTCACAACTCGTTCCCTGAGTATAAATGTGTTCTATGTGCCAGTAGGCACATAGATCACATTGGAACTCACTCAGAGGACGAACCATCAACAAAAAGAACACATTTTGTCGTCAACCAAATGGGTGAGGTGAACCCATGTTACTATTCTTAGCTATCGCTAGTGATTCAAATGGTAATTGCCATGCACAATTTGTAGAAATTTCAGTGAAATTCTGCTTCTGCTTCAAAAAAGTTAGTCAACAATTTCCGTTCCACATGTTTGCAGAACAGCTTTCCATTTTCCACATGGTTTAGTGTGGCTGTAGATGGGGATTTCACAGAACAGGCGTATAATAAAATTTTATTTCACAAAAGTTATTCAGTGTTTTATTGATTATAAATGTGTAAGTCTCAACTGTTTATTTGTAAAAAATAAGAAAACAAGAGGCCTGTCCATACCCCCTGCCACCATGATTATTCTAAGACAAAAAGTGGCACACCTCTGGTAAAAAAACGTCTGATCGAAACTACAATCACAGGTTCCCATGGTAGAGAACATCCTTACCAAGTTTCAAAGGAATCGACCCATAAACATCTGAGATCTCCGGACAAAAATTCAGGCATTCTAAAAGACGCATAACTCTGGCAAGAAAAGTCCATTCGAAACTATAATTGCAGGTTCATGGGTTCCCCTGGCAGTGAACATCCATGCCAAGTTTCAAAGAAATCGAGCCATAAACATTTGAGAAAATCTCCAGACAAAATTCAGGCATTCTAAGATAAAAAGGGACAAAACTCTGGGAAGAAAGTCCTATCAAAACTATAATCGAAGGTGGACAGGTTCCCATGGTAGTGAACAACCTTACCATGTTTCAATGAAATCGAGGGGGGGGGGGGGGGCAAAACCTCTGACATTTTCATCAGATAACAGTGGTTATTATCAAACCTGAGGTAGACATTGTTCCCAGGGAGTATTTGGTTACTAATATTTAAGTTATTTCATAAACAAGCATTACACGATATTTATTAACAAAGGGCAATAACTTCCATAATTTCCATCGGATATGGTTGGTCATCAAACTTGGCATAGACATTTTTTGCTATAGACATATACCAAAAAGAAATGAAATCTGTTAACAGCTGTTCAAGTTACGCCATAAACAAAGTTCTGAAACAAGAGGCCCCAGGGGGCCTGAGGGCGCTCACCTGACATGGTAGTCTAAATATCAAACCAGGGACTTGACTTGAATAAGCTGCATACGCCCCTCCTAAGAAAAGCATATACCAACTAGATGAAGCGATTATGCCCACACAATACACAGGATTTTCCTTCTATTTTCAGTTCCTGCACTTTTACGTCCCAAAATTGAGATAAACACATAAAAAACAGATTTTTTTCCCAAACAAAATACTTTCAGCCTAAATTTTTTTCTTCTTCTTAAAAGGCATAATGAAAGAGTCAATGACTCTGTAGCTCAACTTGGATATGACAGGAATTAGTACTTGCTGTGACCAAGACAACTGAATAATGAATGTGACAGGAATTAGTATTTGTTTTGGCCCAGTCAACAATAATAAAAGAATTACAAGGTGACTGTAATGGACTACAGATTAAGACCAATCATTGTAGATTATTATTTTTGTGTGGAAATTTTCAGTCCCAAACAAAATATTTTCAGACTAAAATTTTTTCTTCTTCTTCTTAAAATTGACCAAAATGCATCAAAACACAAAAAACTAATTTCCGGATTTTGGTCCAAAATTTTCTAAGTCCCACCCGGACCCCTAATTTGCATAATTTATTCACGAGAAAAACTCTGTATTATATGTAATGTATCCCATGGTACTAAACATTCATACAAAAATTTATTCAAATCAGATCTTTCATTTGGAAGTTCTGCGCAAAAATCTGATTGCACTTAATTTTGAACAAAATGGCTGCTAGCGGCCATCTTGAATTTCAGACTGGACCCAAAAACACTCCTTCTCGTCCCACAGTGATAACAAAGGTACCCAAGAAGTTTCGTTAAGATCGGTTCATAAATACGGCCTCTAGCCCGAGCCGTATTGGGATTTGCACTCACAGTGCTGAAAGTAACACTAAATAAATCAAAGTTAGCCTAATTTGCATAATTTACGCACAAGAAAAAAACCTGTAATATATGTAATGTATCCCATGGTACTAAACATTCATACAAAAAATTATTCAAATCAGAGCTTTCATATGGAAGTTCTGTACAAAAAACAGATTTCAGCATCGTCGGTACAAAATGGCTGCTGGCAGCCATCTGGAATTTGGGACTGCACCCAAAAACACTCGTTCTCGTCCCACGGTCATAACAAAGGTACCCAAGAAGTTTCGTAAAGATTGGTTCATAAATACGGCCTCTAGCCCGAGCCATAGCAGCTTGGCACTTACAGCTCTGAAAGTAACACTAAATAAATCAAAGTCAGTCTAATTTGCATAATTTACGCACGAGAAAAAAACCCGTATTATATGTGATGTATCCCATTGTACTATACATTTATACAAAACTTTATTCAAATCAGAACTTTCATACAGAAGTTCTGTACAAAAAACTGATTTTTGCATCATCGGTACAAAATGGCCACTGGCAGCCATCTTGAATTTCGGACCACACCCAAAAACACTCGTTCCCGTCCCAGGGTCATAACAAAGGTACCCAAGAAGTTTCGTAAAGATTGGTTCATAATACGGCCTCTAGCCCGAGCCATAGCAGCTTGGCACTTACAGCTCTGAAAGTAACACTAAATAAATCAAAGTTAGTCTAATTTGCATAATTTACGCACGAGAAAAAAACCCGTATTATATGTGATGTATCCCATGGTACTAAACATTTATACAAAACTTTATTCAAATCAGAACTTTCATACAGAAGTTCTGTACAAAAAACTGATTTTTGCATCATCGGTACAAAATGGCCACTGGCAGCCATCTTGAATTTCGGACCACACCTAAAAACACTCGTTCCCGTCCCAGGGTCATAACAAAGGTACACAAGAAGTTTCGTAAAGATCGGTTCATAAATACGACCTCTAGCCCCAGCCATAGCCAATTGTTGACGTACGGACAGACGGACGGACGGATGGACGGACGGATGGACAGATGGACGACGGGCCATGACAATAGCTCAAATTTGACTTCGTTAAAGTTGAGCTAAAAAACGATAAAACTAATTTCCGGATTTTGGTCCAAAATTTTAGAAGTCCCACCTGGATCCCAAATTTTCGGAGTAAAAATAAAAATGTTTTTTTGTCTTAAAATTGACAGAAATGCATAAAAAACAAAAAAAAACAAAATTATGGATTTTGGTCCAAAATTTTAGAAGTCCCACCCGGACCCCAAATATTCAGGGTAAAAAAAAAAAATTTTTTTGTCTTAAAACTGACCGAAATGCATAACAAACAAAAACAAAAATTTCCGGATTTTGGTCCCAAATTTTCGAAGTCCCACCCGTACCCCAAATTTTCGGTGTAGAAAAAAAAAAATGTTTTTTTGTCTTAAAATTGACAGAAATGCATAAAAAAACAAAATTATGGATTTTGGTCCAAAATTTTAGAAGTCCCACCTGGACCCCAAATTTTCAGGGGAAAAAAAAAATTTTTTTGTCTTAAAATTGACCAAAACGCAGAAAAAACAAAAAAAAAAAAATTGCGGATTTTGCTCAAAAATTTCTAAGTCTGCCACAGGATCCCAAATTTTCAGCCTAAATATGAACCTGGGGACTTGGCTTCAACAAACTTGAATCTCACCCCCCTAAGGATGCTGCATACCAAATATCAATAGATTCTTATTGGTAGATCTGAAGAAGAAGATTTTTTAAAAATACTCCTCATACTGCACTAATTTAAACATTTGGGCTCCCATAGAGAGCCCAAATATGGACCCAGGCAATTGATTTCAATAAACTTGTGAAACAATCTTCCAAAGATGTTATATGTGAAATTTGAAAGCTTTTTGAGCAGTGGTTTCGGAGAAAAGTAGTCTTATGTTTTTCCCATTACCTACAGTGTTAAAAAATGCTGACTCAGCACTTTTTCCAAGTCCCCAAAAAGTACCCCATGATAAAACCGATGGCAATTTTTTTTTACCATTCCATTCTGTTGGTCCTAAGGAAGCTTCACAACAAATATGAATTCTCAGTGCCGTGCAGTTTTGGAGATATGGGCGTTTTAATTTTTTTCTATTTTTAGCTCCTGTGGTTCCCACCGGGCTAAGGGGAAAAAAATTTCTGCATAAATTAGGTACTTATGACCCAATAAGCACTCACGTAAAATTTGGTTCAAATCGGCCTCGCGGTTTGGAAAATAGAAATTTGGGGCAGGGCCAAAATTTTTGCCCCCTCCTTTAACATCGTCAAATATAGCCCCGCCAACTTCTCTTGAACAAACTTGAGTCTACACCTCAGAAGGAAGCTGCTTACCAAATACCAAGTCTCTGCTATTGCTTGTTCTTGAGAAGATTTTTTAAGAATTGGAGCATTTTTGCCCCATCCCTCTGCTCAATCGAAATGCCCTTATATAACCCCTACTCACATGAAATTTTATTAATATGCGGCCAGTGGTTTGGGAGAAAAAGGCCCAAACACCACCTTCACGACGGACGCCAGACGAAAAGTGATCAGAATAGCTCACCCTGACTTTCAGTCAGGTGAGCTAAAAATGTTGATTAGATGGATGATTAACTGCAAATTCGGTTTGGTTTTGGTTTTATCAAAACAGAAACCGAAACAATGACAGAAAACCTGTCGTGTTTTCAAATTCAATGTTGAAAAACTATAATCAGGTCTTCACTTCTCATAATAAAGAGAGAAACAACCTAAAGTTAACCTTGTTTTCAATCTTCAGAGTTGAGATACCCCTTTTTCAGAACAGCTGCACTAATTGATATTACATTCCAGCATGGCATTTACCACGAAAATAGGTGACAAAATTACTTCTTGCGCATCATGGTTTAAAGGTTCATCTGTTATTCAAATGCGATTTCGTTTGTAGAACTGGAACTTGTCACTTGTTCCACATTTATTTATAATGATTAATATATTTATTTCTTGAACTTGAACTCCAAAGCCAGAGTCAAAATCACAGTTGAAGTTGGATGGAAAAAAGTAAGGGTTACAATGACCTATATGAGGGACTTATACTTGACAAAATTTTTATGGTCGACATAACTTTTTCGAGTATGTCCGGATACTTTTAAACACAGGTATTTTGCAATAGACTCAAGGCAAAAATCACTTTTCTCAAACTTGAAACTCTAGAGATAATTTAAGCAAATACACTGTGCTCAGGAAATCAGAGTACTGGTATAGGCTATTACACAGGGGTATTCTCCTCCTCCCCACCCCACCAATGTTTGTCCAAAAATCAAGATAGTTGGAACTTTTTCGGCAAAAATTCCAACAGTTGGAAATTCAAAGCATTGTTGTACCGAGATTTTTTCCGAATGTGATGTTATATTTCCGTGAAATTCCAACAGCAGACTCCCAGACAGAATTCTGATCGAACACATGATTTTCTGACTACTCAGCAAACAGTTTCTTGAATTATATAAAAAATTACGGAAATATACAAACAAATTGGTTAATTTGGTGTTCACAGTAGTCATAAGATGGTGATTTATGAGGCCAGTATACAGGTCACATTATGAGACAAAAATGCAATGCAAACACAGACTGTAGTCTGTATTAGAACATTAGTGTGCTCACTGCTCAGCATTATCTCATAATTGAGATGATTAATTAATAAATTCTTGGTTGAATACTGATTTTTTAGGCATTCTCCATACATGTACATTCATGTAATTGACACAATGCTGTATGAAGGCAAAAAGGGCCTACTTACAGACGGGAACAGGTAGAGTCGGCCTCGAGAAGATTCAGCCTTGTCTTTTTTGGCTTCTGAAAGATTCGGCTGGGAGGATTTGGCCCACGTATTTGATGTCTTAATTAAGGTTAACTGACAGTGGTTTACAACTTTAAACTTGCTACCAAGTTTTTCCATTAATTTGAGAATAAAGTAACTAGTGATTTCTTCAACAGACAAGCCAGTTTCATTCAATATTTGATCTCTTTACCAATCAGAGCAGCAAAAAAATAAATTGTTTACATGAAAGATCTTAAGTATTTTGATCCGAACAATGGTCGATAAAACCATACAATTAGGGATGTCATCCGTCATTGGCACCAGCTTCCTATTTTCTCTCAAATACATCAACGTACGGTTACAATTATGGTTAAAATATTTATAAAACTAGAGGTACTGTGAGCAAACTCACAAAGTGATACCACCCCCCCCCCCCCCCCCCCGCACCTGAAATGAATAAGTTAGATTATCTCCCCTTGGAAATGTCAGAACGGAATTATATTGCTTCATGCACATCTTCATATGGAGTTCTTCCATTGTGTAAAGTTTCATGAAAATTCTTCAAACGGTTTAGGAGGAGTTGCGCTTACAAGGATGGACAGACGGTATAAGTTAGATTATCTCCCCTTGGAAATGTCAGAACGGAATTATATTGCTTCATGCACATCTTCATATGGAGTTCTTCCATTGTGTAAAGTTTCATGAAAATTGTTCAAACGGTTTAGGAGGAGTTGCGCTAACAAGGATGGTCAGACAGACAGATTATCTCCCCTTGGAAATGTCAGAACGGAATTATATTGCTTCATGCACATTCCCATATGAAGTTCTTCCATTGTGTAAAGTTTCATGAAAATTCTTCAAACGGTTTAGGAGGAGTTGCGCTTACGATGGATGGACAGACGGATGGACAGGGTGATTCCTATATACCCCCCCCCCCAAACTTTGTTTGCGGGGGGTATAATAAAATATGTATGACCCTGCGATAGTTGGCAGAGGCGGTGTGAACGTACTGCAGATGAGTTGGGTGACAGATACTCAGATAGACAGATTTTCTGCAGTTGCATTTCTTGTATAAACCCTTTCAATGCTAAGCTTCTGAATGGTGTGATCCAACATTTGGTACGTTCATCCATTTTGAATAGTCTGGACTCAGGAATGATATCTGAGGGATAATAATAAGTATTTTTTTACAAACAGATCTATCCAACACGTATACAGTATGTGGAGGGATTCAGGGAGGGTGGATTACCACTAAAACGCGGTAGGGTAGATTTCCCACTGATGGTTATCTACGTGTTTATAGGAACAAAAACCCAAGAAGCACAAGCAAATTTTTTATCTCATGGACCACCAAGTGTCCATAGCTGATAGTCTGCAAGTGTCCTGTGTGATTTTGGGGGGAAAAAAAATTGTTATCTTTTGTCTGGTCGAAAATCTACCCCACTGCGACTTAATGGCAATCCAACCGCTGCGTACTGTATATAATCTGTAGATTCTGTATTTTGAAAGCTTGTCAGATGTACTGGGGAGGAATGAGGATTATCACACTTTATTATCTCGTGCTCATTTTACTCATTTGTCGGCAGCAATCAATTTTTAATTTTTATTTATTAACTGCCCACAAATCTGAAAAGTTGAAATGGTGTTGGGAGTGAGGAGGTGTGTGTGTGTGTGTGTGTGTGGGGGGGGGGGGGGGGGGGGGGGGGGGGAGGGGGGGAGGGAGGGGGGAGGGGAGGCTTGTAGCTTTTTTTGTGGCAAGAGTGCTTTTGGAAATCAGAAATGATTGTTTTTTTTCTCAGCCACACAGTATTGTCTAGGGTTATCAATCATATCTTTCGGGGCGTACAAGCTATTCCTCTTTCACTTGAAATGCTGTCAATGGAGCTCATCAGAGATGGGGTTCCCAGGAGATATTTCGAGAAAACAGAAAAAAAATGTTCTTTCGTGATGATGGGTCAATTTGACTCCCTCTCGGCCCAATGTTCATTGTCTTCATATAAATATAGTTTCGACTGTGTCCTCGGCCGATTTGATAGTGTGTGTGGGGTACTAACCCCAGGGTCAGAACTATTGGGGGCCAGGGCCTGGACAGGGAGGCTATAACTCCTGGATTAGCTTCGGGTACCCCAAGGCTCTGCGCCATATAGTACTAAAACATTAAGAAGGGGACCTATATTAAATGGCATCAAATAGTTCTCTGCATTTGACCAACAGTTAGTTTTGGGCTACACGTTTCTTGCATGATAACCTGATTACATCAACTTGCAGGGGTCGAAATGTTCAAAAAAATTTACTTGTCACCTGTGACAAGTAATTTTTTTTTCACTTGTCACATTGAAACCAACTTGAACAAAATGACTTTCAATACATTCGGCCCCCTTTGTGCATTCCGCAGATTTTTCTAGTTTAAACAATATTTATTTCCAACTCTTTTTTTCTGAGTCAATTCAGGGGTTTTTCCGTTTCGTCACAAATTTACCCAGGACTAAACTCTTTTCAAATGACACTGAACATTTTTTTTCACTTGTCACCCATTGAAACCAACTTGAACAAAATGACTTTCAATACATTCGGCCCCCTTTGTGCATTCCGCAGATTTTTCTAGTTTAAACAATATTTATTTCCAACTCTTTTTTTCTGAGTCAATTCAGGTTTTTTTCCGTTTCGTTACAAATTTACCCAGGACTAAACTCTTTTCAAATGACGCTGAACATGTTGTCTTTCAGCTGTTGTGTAGTTACCCTGGCATCGCATGACATGTACACATTAATTTTCAATCAATACCAGTGACATATAAATTTAGTTGATGAAAGTGTCAATGACACTGTAGCTTAACTTGTGTGTTGTATTTGATGAAAAGGATAATGTTCAATGTTTATGAAAGGATTATGAAATAAGACAAGAATTGTGATAATTGGGAATATGTTCATTTTTGGTCCCTGTTTGCTATGTTTTTGATAAAAATAATATGAGGTGTACACTGTGCTAAAGAGCTGAGGGGTGGGTTAATATGACCTCACAGTTAATGTATGTGGCCCTCACAGTTAACATATATTAACGAAAGTTACCAAGTTACAGTGAAATTATTCCAAAACGAGTCATCCTATCAAGTTACATTGAAATCCCTTTATAAATATGGCCTGTAGACTGTGCTAAAGGTTTTCGGGCCCCTGTAGCTGTCAGTTTCCCAATTGTATCCATAGGGGACGTTCTCATCTAGACATTATATGAAATCAACCTACCAAGTTACAATGAAATCCCTTCATAAATATGACGTGTAGACTGTGCTAAAGATTTTTGGGCTTTGGGTTCAGGCAGCCATCATGGTTGAATGATCGTAACCAAAAGGGGACATTTTCATCTGGGCATCATCTGGAGTGATCCTACGCAGTTGCAATGAAATTCCTTCATAAATATAACCTGTAGACTGTGCTCAAAGTTTTTGGGATTCGGGCCCCTGAAGCCGTCACAGTTGACCAAACACGACCAAACAGGGATGTCATCATCTAGGCATTATATGGAGTCAAACTTACAGGTTACAATGAAATCCTTCCATAAATATGACCTATAGACTATGCTAAAGGTTTTGGGGTCTTGGGCTCGGGCAGCCATCAAGGCTGAATGATCGCGACCAAAAGGGGACGTTCTCATCTAGACAATATTTGGAGTCATCCTACCAGGCTACAATGAAATCCCTTCATAATTATGCCCAGTAGACTGTTCTAAAGGTTTTCATGCTTCTGGCCCCTGTAGCCCTCACCAGGCCTGGCATTCTGGAAAATACAGGAGGGCAAAAAGTCGCTCTCCTCAATCAGCTTAGGAGAGCAATTAGCTTTACACAGCATTTTAAGTATCCAGTTGAACGAACTCATTGAAGCTGAAACCAACAGACTATTACATCAGTGATTTTATTAACTTTCCTAAGGTAAAGCGAAATCTCTTAGACATCTAGATGTCTCACTTAACAACCGAACACACACTTGACAAGACCTGTGTGTGTGCCCAAGTTGGGGGGGGGGGGGGGGGGTTTGAAGGTGGTAGTGGTAGGCGTATGTTTGACTTTCTTGGACAACAGGTCTGCTTGAAACTACAGTCACATCCTGGTGCACGTGCTTCAGGTGACAGGATAGTAGTAATGGTAGTATATTATAGTGTCAATATTCCTTGAATAATTACCCTTCAAACTGTGATGTCAGTTGTTGAAACCGACAGAAAAAAAAATATTTCTGTGACTCATTTTGATTCAAATGATTGCAACTGTGTTTGGGTATGTACAAAGTACATGTACATACCCAAACACAGTTGCAGAAATTACGTGATGTTATGTGACTTCGAAGTTAAATTACATTTTTGCTTTACAACAAAAATTGAATGTGAGCATAATACATGTAATCTCAATCATCCCAGACCAAAATATGTAGGAGGGCAATTTTTCGCTCTCCTTAATTCTTTCAGGAGGGCAGTAAGGAGAGCTAAAAAATCGCTCTCCTGAAATTGCCAAGCCTGCCTCACAGTTGCCCAATCGTGTCCAAAAGGGGACGTTCTCATCTAGACATTATCTGAAGTCAACCTACCAAGTTACAATGAAATCCTTTCATAAATATAACCTGTAGACTGTGCTAAAGGTATTCGGGCTTCGGACTCGGGCAGCCATAATGGTTGAATGATTGCAACCAAAAGGGGACATTATCATCTGGAGTGATCCTACAAAGATACAATGAAATTCCTTCATAAATATGACCCGTAGACGGTGCTCAAGATTTTTGGGCACCTGTAGCCATCACAGTTGGCCAATCATGACCAAAAGGGGATGTCATCATCAAGGCATTATATGGAGTCAACCTAACAGGTTACAATGAAATCCTTCCATAAATATGACCTTTTGCCTATGCTAAAGGTTTTTGGGCTCGGGCACCCATCAAGGCTGAATTATCGCGATCAAAATGGGACGTTCTCATCAAGACATTATTTGGAGTCATCCTACCAAGTTACAATGAAATCCCTTCATAAATATGACCTGTAGACTGTGCTAAAGGTTTTCGGGCCCCTGTAGCCGTCACAGTTTCCCAATCACGTCCAAAAGGGGACCTTCTCATCCAGACAATATATGAAGTCAACCCACCAAGTTACAATGAAATTCCTCAATAAATATGACCTGTAGACTGTGCTAAAGGTTTTCAGGTTTTGGGCTTGGGCAGTCGTCACGGTAGGCAGATCATTCCCAAATGGGGAAATTCTCATCTAGACATCATAAGGCGTCATCCTACCAAGTTACAATGAAATCCCACCATATTAAACATGACCTGCAGACTGTGGTAAAAGTTTTGGGGTTTTGGGCATGGGCAGCCATCACGGTTGACGGATCATGCCGAAAAGGGGACGTTCTCATCTAGGCATTATACAGAGGCATCCTACCAAGTTACAATGAAATCCCTTCATAAATACGACCTGTAGACTGTGCTAATGGTTTTCGGCTCGGGCAGCCATACCGGTTGCCCGATCGCAACGAAAAGGGGGACGTTCTCATCTAGACATGACCCCAAACCTGCATATGAAATTTCGGGGTGTAGCCCGTGCTAAAGGAAAATGTGAACAGACTAACAGACTCACAGACTTCCGCACGCGTGATGGCAATAGCTTATCTTGACTATGTCAAGTTAAGCTGAAAATGGAAACAAGTTTTCCCCAGAAAACACTAGATGATAAGTACGCACAGAATCTCCCTCAATATCTATGATGTGTAACAAGTTTCTCACACAAACAAAATGGAAGTGGAATATAATTATTGTTAACTGTGCCGATTGTTACAGACTTTTTTCTGCAATCAGAATTGGTATGTTTTGGAATGATTTCAACAACATAAAAAGTCATGGCAAAAATACACTTGTCGCCCAAGACAAGTGAATTTATTTTTGGGTTGTCGCTGGTAGAAATTACTTGTCGGCGACAAGTAGACAAGCGTTATTTTGACCCCTGAACTTGACGTCATAAAGTTATCACTAGAAGAATTGTGTACATGACCATGATGAATTTGTAATTTTGAAACCTGTTGCTAAAAACATCATTTGACAGCCAAAAGATAATGTGAATTTCATCCTAAAAGCCGCAAGAAGGCTGTATTTAATAGCAGATTTCAACTTTTCTTGGAGAGACACTCCCCCAATCCACCATCACTGGTTGTGCCTTCTGCCCTCATAGTAACACAACCTGAGACCCTCCCCACACATACACACACACTTTTGAAAGGGTCCTGTGACTAGGCATAACAAAAGAAACCCAGGGTTCAAATTTTCTCTCCCCGGCCCTGACTGTGTTTGCTCATCCAACATTTTACGACTCTAATTTTATTTTTACGACAGATTCAAGTGTTTATGTAAAAGATAAAGAAGACTTATATTTTTTGTATAAAAGTTACTCCCGAATGTCTTCAAATATTTAGAAATACAAGGCTTGAAAACAGTCTGGTTTTGTTGTGTGTGATAATTTGGAAATGCCAGTCCGTTTCAAAGTGTCGAGTTCCATACTTCGATTATTTTCAACGCATGTAAAACAAAAACGTCACAACTGTCGGTATTCCCTAGTTTATATGTTTTGTTTTGTGAGAAAATGCAGGGGGTTCGTTGATAATAATTGCCTTTTAGGCATGAAATGCACCGTGCTGAGCAGTAATTTTATCCAGAGTAGTAGAAGGGATGACCAGCTTCAAACTGGAATCATAAATACATTGTCAGGGCAGGTATTTGGCACTTTTAACACGTTCAAACCGTTTGTACCGAAAATCTGTTACGAATGACTGCATTGAAAAGTTTGTTTCAACTTCCAGCAGAGAATAGCACACATAAATATCAACATCAGAAAATTAGCTTTTCTCTGCTGGAATTCTAGTTCAGCGATCTGAACATAGTGGCTACCCCTCTACGTTCACATACTTCCCATTTAATTGTGTAGAAAAAGTTCCCATCAAGTTTTTATGGCAACTCAAAAACTCAAAAATAGGAATATACATCAAGCTTTTCGCCCTTATTATCGGCTGCAAGCTACAGTACACATATTTCCTTACATTTGGGCAGTGTTTACTGATCCAAATTCTGTTTTATCCTTTAATTAGTGTTGGGACGACTATCAAATTTCCCTGTCGATTAGTCGCTAGCTATTAGGGTAAAGCTGAAGAATAGGGGACTTTTCATTTTATGTAAAAACAACGCATATTTCTCACCTTTTTTCTACATTGTTCTATTATTAGTCGTGTTTTCGATAAAATGACCGAAAGATATTCACTTATGACTAAGATTAGAGATAATTTAAACCCTTTTAATGTCACGGTGCCGGAGATTCTTCTGCATTCTCGCCATTTTGAGGTGCGCGTTTACATAACTTTCGCTTTCTCTTTGGCCAGCGATTGTAGGTCTAGGGTCAGTGTAGTGAGGGTTAGGGTTAGCTTACGGGTAAGCTAACCCTAACCCTCACTACTCTGACCCTAGACCATGTCGAGAACAGAACAAACAAGTGTACCAAAAACAATCAATACACAGAGCAGACGCCGAAAAACACAAAAAACATGGAGGAAAGATAAACGCGAATGTCACAAATCGCACCGGTAAAAAACATGCGTTGGGCGGTTATAATTGCCAGTAAAAGTGAATATCTTTAGGTCATTTTATCGAAAACATGACTAGTAATAAGAAAATGTAGAAAAAAGGTGAGAAAAGTGCGTTATTTTTACGTAAATGGAAAAGTCCCCTATTCTTCAGCTTTACCGCTATTAGTTGCCGACTAGTCGGTCTGCTACACATGCCGCAATCAAAACGTCCAAACTTGTTAGGGGTAGGCCGTTATTTTGACCTTGTCAACCAAAATAATCACAACAAAACTAGAAACCGTTATCGTCTCAACTCGTCGATATTATACTTGATGCCTCACTGTAACAGCTTCTGTCCAAAAGTACACGGAGAACCACCGAGCAACGAGCACCTGCCCACTCCCCTGTGTCATGAACCCCGGTCTCATATCCCCCAGGAGTCGAAATAACGCTTGTCACCGACAAGTAATTTCTACCAGTGACAACCAAAAAATAGAATCGCCTATCTCAGGCGACAAGTGCTATTTTTGGCTTGAGTTTCATATTAAACTTGAGCTATATGCTGTTAAAATCATTAAATAGTTGCCTTATTTATTGAAACATCTATTATACAGTCTATCAATAACGATACTATCATATTTTTTTACCACAAGGGCAAATCCAGGCATTGGCACACTTGGTGTGCTCCCCCCCCCCCCCACCCCCCACTAGTTTTTTTCCGAAGATGGGTGGTGTATTGTGGAAATCTGCATCGGGTGCGAGATAATCGCATCTTATCAGATTAAACCGGTAAACTTAAGCATAGGTGCACCTCCCCCGCCCCACAGTTTTTCGTAAAGTCCTTCATCTGCCACTCAACCAACTCTGAACCGGTATTGGGATGTAACGACTGTGTGAATGAACTCACCAGAAGCATAAAAATGTAATGTAGAAAGGTAATTCTAGTCTAAGGGAAGTAATCAAATTAGCTATCAAAGAACTCGGCTATTTTCGAAAATTCTGACAGGGCTTTCGCCATATGTGATGCCCCATATCTCTCACCAAATTTAATTTGCTTCGTTCCATGTTCCATGGCTGATTTTAAATAATATAAGTGATCTCAGACTTTGATATCACGAACCTGTTCAATTTTTTATTGACTTTTGGCCATTAAAGCCTTTAAGGTCACGCTGATCACCATTGCAGTGTCGTTAAGCTGACAAGTCACAACAACAGAACAAACCTTTTCACCTCAAGCAAAGTTTAAGACGCCAGTATTGCAGTTTGACTCTGGCGGATTGCTGGTTTGGGGTTCCAGCCTTAAAACGTCCCCCGCGCAGTCACTTAACTGTGGCTCAATTTATTCTTTTTTTCGGACGAAAGAAAAAAAAGCTGAAATTTTATCAAGTAGCAAAAGCATGTGAATTGCCAATTTATTCTACCATTTAACAGAAAATACTCATCAAACGACTAGTCGACGATTTTCTTGTTGACTACTGCAAAAAAAATGACCGGCAGTGCTGCAAATAAGCATCCGGACACGGACAATGTCCGGCCGTATTCGCCATACTGTCCGGCCGAAATCAGTTACGGTCGGTCTTCATGTCCGGCGGTCAATTACTACAGTCATCTGTGTAAAATCAACCCAGCCCAACCACACTGCCATCGCAGTAGTCTCCATGACGGACATTCAATTATTAAAATCGTCTGCGTCCCGGCACCAGCCCCGCTACCATCTCAGTATAAATATTTTTGAAAGGTGTGTTCGTTTTGTTCATAAAAAACAATAATTTGTAATGCCTGCCATGCGCAGTCAACAGTGGTAAATGGCTTTTTCAACACACCCCTTTTTCGACCCAGTTTCGGCTTATCGCGTCCGAGTCTGGACGTTTCGGACCATGTACGATTCGGACTAAATGGGTGGACGATTCGGACCACATTAATGAATCGGTTAATTTGTACAGGGTTGGTCTGTGTAAATTAATCGATTGGTGCAAGCAATTGATCAGAAACGTAATGGAAATTCCCCATCAGAGCCAGAGCTGTTAAATCAGCTCCCTTGATGTGCAAATCCATGATTGGTCAAAACAGCACGGACGTTTTTGAAAACATTCACTGTCAAAATAAACAAACGGCAGATGCATTACAACACAAGCGAATACCACGAGTTTTGCTTTGATAATCTCTGGAGTTGGCTTAAGTTATCGACACGATGGGCAATTCAAAATGATCGTTTGATGAGAAAAAACGCTTCTTGAAAAAATAATGCACACGAATGCGCGCAATTTTCAACGCCTCTCATCCTAAATTGGGAGGCGGTGTCATCCGCGAGTACCATTACCATTGCGCTTCTTTCCCGCAAAAGCCTGGACCAACCGGCCACTCATCGTTAATTTAGCTGAAATTGTTTGATAAATTGTTCACTATGAATGATGCCCGTTTCAATTAAAAGAAAATTGATCTACCGTATTTACTCTATGTATTGGGACAGCTAAAAATAATTATTTTCACAGGTGTCCCAATTCTTAGAAAATGGGGAAAGAACACAGCCTGGTCTTGATTTGATGCTGAATAAAGTTGTGTGTGATTCGTTTTCCATCACTATATACGAAAATCGCAATCCAATTTTTTTTTTATATTTTCATTTTTTGCTTCCAAAACATAGCTTATGATCCCTCATTGGAACAAGTGCATTGTGCTCGTTCCAGTGAGGGATCATAAGCTATGTTTTGGAAGCAAAAAATGAAAATTTTTAGTTACTCAATAATTTTTTTTATGAGTGTCGTCTGCTATTAGCGACGGGCCAACTGGAAACAAATCTCCTGAATGTCCCAAACCTTGGAGCATAACAAAAATATAGTTCTCTGGAAAAAATGTGTGTCCCAAATCATAGAGTTTTCTGGAAAAAATGTGTGTCCCAAATCATAGAGTGTCCCAATACATAGAGTAAATACGGTATTACCATTCTTTTTAATTACCTGATTTGTCTTTCTCCATCCTTGCACTTTGTGTCTTCACCTGTCCAACATTCAAGGAACTTTTACTTACCTCCCCATGCATGATGCAATTGGATTATAATAATTATCGAGTCACAGTGAGCGAAATTCGTCATTTGGGAGAAGAAAGGGAGTGTCTGAGGTCTATATATTGACCTCAATTAGGCATTTTCGGATGTCTGGCCCAAAATTTAACATGTCCGACCCAAATTGTCTGGGGCCTGACATCACGTCCAGACCAATTATTTTTTTTATTTGCAGCCCTGATGACCGGTAACGATTAGTCGACTAGTCGTCCCAACACTACCTCTAATTATAGTTATTTGAGTAACCGCGAAGCGTCAATGAATGTTTCCAAATCATCCATGTTTTTGTATAAATAAAAAACAGTAAAAACAATAACCTTGTAAAGGCGCCTGGAATCCCAGCTCGGAATGACCGAAATATGGATTTCTACAATATATTGTGAAAAACAAGAGCATTTTTTCACAAAACCGAACCGAAATGAAAATTGCAAACCGCCCAACCCCAATAAAAAGGCTATAGGTCCTTATATTCACCAGATTGGTATGTTTTTTAACTATATTCGAAAGTTTCAGTGACCCAAAAAGGTAATCCTTTACAATAGCGGTTTTTCGTTTTTTTGCGAAATTTGGCAATTTTATCTCGCTTATTTTGGTTTTTTTCCATTTTAAAACACTTTTCCAACAAATTAATAGAAAAATATTTGATTGCGGGGCAAGAAATTTAATAAAAAATGCATTTTAATAACACACTGAGTGTAGCATTTTCGAATGTGTCGTCAGCTCAATTGCGTTTCAGCGCCCTCTATGTGTCTTCTTCAAAGCGAGGGAGGCGTCATTGCCATCAATGTTCATGCAACAAGATATGAGGCGACATCAAAATAGGGTCAGTAGCAGCGGGGCCAGGGTTGGGATACCCTAATCTGGCCCCAGCTACTACTGACCAGGGCTTGCCTTGAGTCGAGGCCCCTTCTCTGGACTTTTTTTTCGGCCCCGACTTTTTTTTCAGTCTTGGCTCCCGAAATCTCAGTGTTGGTAGGTTTGGGCAACGAAATTTTGCGAGATTAATTTTTCCATTCACATCTCATTCACGCAAGTGTGATTACAATAGAAGAAGCAGCAAATAACAGATAAAATAATAATACAAACTGTTTTTGTCTGATTCGAATTAACATCCACCTAAATCCGCATGAAAACTGAGAAAATCCCAAGATTAAACAAAAAAAAAACAAACACATTTACGAGACTTCGAAAGCATGCTTGTCAACTAATGGGGGAATTCCCTTCAATCCCACAATACTATGTGCAGGTACATTCGATCCTAACATCTGAATAAATGCAACACTAGACACAGAAACTGCGGTCAAAATAAATGTACGAAATAAAATAAAATGTGTACCTGTGTCTACGTGGAGAGGTGGGGTGCATTCCATTTCTGAAATATCCAAAGCTGTGGGGAATTTTCCTGGAGTGAAATTTAAACGGTAAACTGTAATGTTTTTCAATTTTTTCTTTGAGACAACCCTTGCATCAAAAATACACACCCCACATGGCACAAAATGTTCGAAACGTCCTAACATTTTATCAACAAAAAATCAAAAATGTCTATGTACGTCCAGCACCCACATGATGGGTCCAAGTCGTTTCGTCCCCGGGATTTTTTTTTCTGAGCAAAAGCAATCGAGTAAGGTTGGCTTTGGAAAGAGTGTAACAACATAAAATTACCCTAAAAGGCCCAACCTCAATATCTGGGGGACTTTTTTTCAGGCCCCGACCTCAACATCTGGGGGACTTTTTTTAGGCCCCGACCATTTTAATCAAGGCAAGCCCCGACTGACACTAATGATTTAGGGTTTCCCTAACCCTGGCCCCAGCTACTACTGACCCTAGTGATACTAGATTGATATAAAGTTATTCACTAATTTACTGATTTTCACTTGCCTTAAAAACAAATCCAGTCCTCGGAATTAGGAAAATATTGCGATGGCACAACATTGCCGTCGCCAAAAATTCTGCGACGGCAAATTTTGATCAGCGACGGCACTTTTGAATTGAATTGTTTGGATGACAGTATTATGACACTAAGTGAATAATAATCATTAATCAGAACAGCTGACTTCGAATGGACAAGAGATCACTGGCGGGTGGTCAGTTGGACAAGCTGTAGTTCGATTAAGTGTTGATGTTTTTATATGCGCAAGGCGGAGTTGCCGCAAACTGCATCGATGGCGGCCTGACTACTGGCATTCCAATCCACAATAGTACGTGGGAAAAATGAATTTTTAAATTCTGTTGTTGTTCTGTAAACTGCCAGCTTGGTGTTGTTATCGCTTCTTTAGCGTGTCTGGCCCATTTGGATGTACTCTGCCTTAGGGATCACATCGCATCCAGAGATGATATTGTGTAGTGTTTGGATGCGTTTGTTTTTACGGCGTTCCTGTAGCGATGGCCAATTTAGGGCACTGAGCATATCACTAACGCTACTTGTTCTGCAGTAGTCGTTGTATATGAAACGTGCGGCTCGACTTTGTGTCATCTCAAGTTCCTGGATATCTCTTTTGATGTAGGGGTCCCAGATGACGCAACCATATTCTAATTTTGACCGGACTAAGGATTTGTATGCAGTTTCTCTCAGTGTTCTTGGTGCGTATTTTAAATTTCGCTTGATGAAACCTACTGTAGAGTTTGCTTTTGCATTCATTTTGTTTATATGAATGTCCCATTTTAGTTTATTGGAGAACGTCAGCCCGAGGTATGGATTAGTTTCTACTTCCTCCAAAATGTGGTTATTAATTTCATAAAAGTGTCTGAATGGTGTACTACTTTTAGAAGATCTTAATATGTAGCATTTTTTTGTGTTGAATTTCATTCCCCACTTTTCTGCCTAGCTCTGAAGATTATTGAGGTCCTGTTGTAGGATATGTTGTTCCTTGATAGAGGTGATAGGTCTGTAGAGGAGACAGTCGTCAGTAAATAGACGAACTTTGGATTTGACTTCATTGGGTAAGTTGTTTATGTGAATAAGGAATAGTAGAGGACCTAGTACGGTTCCTTGTGGGACTCCTGAATCTACTGGAACACGATCAGAGTGTTCTCCCTCGACGACTACTTCTTGGGTTCGATGGCAGAGGAATTGTTTTATCCAAGTGTGGATGTTACCTCTTATGCCATAGTGGTGTAATTTTCTCAGCAGTCTTTGGTGGGGTACTGTGTCGAAGGCTTTACTAAAGTCCAGGATGGCAATATCAATCTGCTTTTTATTGTGATGAAGTTGTAGGAGGTCGTGGGTGGTTGTTAGGAGCTGTGACTCGCACGAGTAACCCTTTCTGAAGCTGTGTTGAGAATTTGTCAAGATTTTATGCTCTTCTAGGTGGTTGAGTATGTGGCGGCATATAACATGTTCCATAAGTTTGCAACAGACACAGGTCAGCGATACGAGTCTATAATTCTCGCTGGCGTGTCTGTCCCCCTTTTTAAAGACTGGTGTGATGAAGGCTTTAGTCCAGTCGTCCGGGATTTCTCCGGAGTCCAGTGACTGTTGGAAAATGCTTGTCAAGACCGGAGCAATCTTATTTTTTTATTGAACTGATTGTTTTCCAATTCAGTTTGTTTGAGATTGTACAGTTTACATATGCCACAAGTGGAGAATGCTAAAATTAAAATGGAACATGACCACGTGCTCTGTTGAGATTACATCAATGACCAATAGAACTGCCGCATTGTCCCAGTACACCAATTTAGCATACTTTCATGAAACGAAGAATTCGATTGGTTGTATTTATGTAAGGTGTGACGTCAAAAGGGAATTGCCAAGGAATTCCTGGGTTATTTTAAACGTGCATCACAGTGAACAAGGGGGTTCTTTCGAAAAAACACAAACGAAAAACAACTGGTTATGAACCGTTTTTCAACCACATACATTTTGTACAAACCTACTTTCAAATTAATTAATCCATAAGATATTTCCTCAAATATTGATTTTATACACCAGTTACGACTATAAAACATTATGTTATGTAGGGTTGGATGATCAGTTCTGACTGACTTCAGGTGATTGGGACAAGTAAAAAAATATTATGGCTGCCAATTTGCGACGGCAAGAAAATTCCGAGGACTGCAAATCTTTCACTGATTTCTTCCATATTCCACCCAGAGTGTATATTACACTTTCATACGAGCACACCCACTTACTCCCAACCAGTGAGAAAGAACAAGCCAACCGCAATGGCAACTTCGAGTCGACTGATTTTCAACGGCGCAATAAAATAATGTAATTCTTATATAATCTTAATAAAATATGAATATTTCATCAAAAAATTATGCGCTTTTGTTGGAAAAGTGTTTTAAAATGGAAAAAAAACAAAAAGAAGCGAGAAAAAATTGCCTAATTTCGCAAAAAACCCAAAACCAGCTATTGTAAAGGATTACAGTCAAGGTGCCAATAACGGATCAACCCCATTAGCGGATCACTCAGTCATGAATGATCACGTTGAATTAAAAGTGATTGTTTGATTTATGAACCGAGTCCACAGTCATGTAGGTATGGGCAATGTTTCGCAACAGGAAGAATATCACCTGTGAAGTCTGCCGTTTAATACTGAAATGAAAGTAGTAAGTACAAACCCCTTCCGATTTGAGGAAGTTTTTCGAAGAACTGAAACGGAAACAAAAAACAAACATGAAGTTCACCAGCTGAACAAAGGGTTAAAGTTTATGGTGTTCGGTGTCATTTTGAAGGTTAGAATATAGGCAATCTAATTATAAAAAAGTCCAGATCAATCAGACACGAAAAGATGAAATAAACTTTGATCTGCGTGCCTCGGTCAACTACCCATTAGCGGATCACGCACGGCAAAAAACGAGGAAACGCGGCAAACTCAATTTTGTTTACTGTGATTACATATGAAACGAATTATTTGCATGTGTTGTTTCGGATAGTGCAAATGCCATGATCATTTCCACATTCTCATCGAAATTTGCTAATAATTTTTTTTTCAAATGTAGTGTTCCGAGCTATAATAAAGTTAAGAAAAAAAATAAAAAATGCCGCTCAGGATCACAGATCCAATGTCGAGTTGTGACCTTGACCTTTGACCTGGCGAGTCCAAGGTCAATAGGGTTCTTCCTCGCACCAAGGCCAACACACCTATGAAGTTTCATGACTCTAGGTTGAACCACTATCAAGTTCTCATCCGGAAACCAATTGTTGCGATATGCTATGTTCAAGGTCACTGTGACCTTGACCTTTGACCTGGTGAGTCCAACATCAACAGGGTTCTTCCTCGCACCAAGGCCAACACGCCTGTAAAGTTTCATGGCTCTAGGTTGAACCACTATCAAGTTATCATCCGGAAACCAATTGTTGCGATATACTATGTTCAAGGTCACTGTGACCTTGACCTTTGACCTGGTGAGTCCAAGATCAATAGGGTTCTTCCTCGCACCAAGGCCAACATACCTATGAAGTTTCATGACTCTAGGTTGAACCACTATCAAGTTATCATCCGGAAACCAATTGTTGCGATATACTATATTCAAGGTCACTGTGACCTTGACCTTTGACCTGGTGAGTCCAAGATCAATAGGGTTCTTCCTCACACCAAGGCCAACACACCTATAAAGTTTCATGACTCTAGGTTGAACCACTATCAAGTTATCACCCGGAAACCAATTGTTGCGATATACTATGCTCAAGGTCACTGTGACCTTGACCTTTGACCTGGTGAGTCCAAGATCAATAGGGTTCTTCCTCGCACCAAGGCCAACACACCTATGAAGTTTCATGACTCTAGGTTGAACCACTATCAAGTTATCATCCGGAAACCAATTGTTGCGATATACTATGTTAAAGGTCACTGTGACCTTGACCTTTGACGTAGCGAGTCCAAAATCAATAGGGTTCTTCCCCTCACCAAGGCCAATCTACCTATGAAGTTTCATGAATGTGAGTTGAACCATTATCAAGTTATCATCCGGAAACCAATTGTTTAAGATTTACTATGTTCAAGGTCACTGTGACCTTGACCTTCGACGTAGCATGCCCAAAATCAATAGGGTTCTTCCTCCCACCAAGACCAACCTATGTATGAAGTTTAATGAATGTGAGTTGAACCACTATCAAGTTATCATCCGGAAACCAATTGTTTACGCCCGCCCGCCCGCCCGCCCGCCCGCCCGCCCGCCCTCCCCGCCCGCCCGCCATTCACCAAACTATAAGTCGAGTTTGACTTCGTCACAACTCGACTAATAACTGTAACTGATGGAAATTCACTCGGCGACCATACGAATTCTTGAGTAACTTGCAGTGAAAGTCTAGGCCTACCACTCGGTATTTTGTGTTTTAAAAGTAGTTAGCGTTCCAAATGCTAGCTGACAAACTTCGAGTGCCGTGTTCCGATTTCAGTTTGTGCAGAAAAACTAAAATATATCCCCCACGACTCACTAGCAGTTACAAAAATATAAGGGCTTGCCGCCGATTCCCCGTGATTACCGGAAGAGAATGCACATTGATCCTTTATCCAACAAAGCGGCAGAAAATGCCTAGAAAGTTCACACAAATTGGGCTCCTAAAATCTGAAATATATTGAACGTTGCATAATACAACCATGGAAATATGGATATCATTGGAGCTCACCGAGCCGGTCCAATGATATCCACATTTGCATGATTTTATTGAGAGATACCCATCAAATCTCCAAAGATCAGTAGGGGAATTAGAGAGATGGGGTTTGGGGGGGGGGGGGGGGGGGGGGGGGTGGGGCACACAACGCAGACCTCAACTATTTTCTGAGATACACTGGAACAAACTGATTATAAGCATAAAACACCGAACCTCTTCACCCAACTCAACATTTTTCCAAACAGAATTCAACATTTTGTGAATATTGTCTTTTCAGTAAAACTGTGTAAATTTAGATATCATTGGAACCTGTTCGTTCATTAGGTTCCAATCATCTTCGTGTTTGCATGGCTTTCACTGAGAAATTTCAGAAATTGTCCAGGCTGTGGTGTCTTGTACAAGTAACTTCCCCGGCGAATTAGGCTGTTGTATTTGACAATGGGTTTTCCTCACTAGCATAGAATTTTTCTTCAGCTCCCCGTATTTAAAAATTAACTGGTCTCGAGCTGACGAGCTGATCCTATACACCTTACCACTTTGTAGCTCAGGATCTAACCACGATGCGCCAACTCTTGTAAGAAACATCTGATCCGCCCCTATCTCTTCCAACACCCATCTTGTTCACGAAATGACTAACACGTATCTACAGAATGGCCTCTCTACAAAAGTTTTCTGTTTACGAAAAACGTTTTAGCTACAAAATGTTTTTCTCTGAAACATCCATAAAATTTTTCCTATTGACTTGTCTCTTGCTAAGTGCTTTACACATTGTAATAAAACTGACACTAATAAATAAAGGCGGGAATTGAGCGTTTCAATGCCTTACTTTTGGGTGCCTATTACTAGTCTTGGCTTGGTTTGGCAGGCGTCGGAACTGGTCCGGACCCAAGTTCTCTAAACCTGGGTCCGCAAATGATCGATTTATAATAACAAACTGCAACCCCTAATTGGCCTTCAATCTGTGAGCGCTAACCCTGCACAATTCGCTGACTCAATAAGACACCAGATTGCCCCAAATTAGCGCTTAAAGGTTAGCAATTTCTCAAATTTCCCAGACGGAAAACCCATCAACTCGAAAGTAGTGATCCTATTTCAGGACGATCCCGAACTTATACCAAGGGGATTCGCAATATTCCATTGGCATATTTCTGCCAAACCAATGAATAAATGCTTCTGGCGCCCCTGTTTTACATGAAAGATTTCTGTTCAAGATTTTGCTATTATAACGTAATGGGAAGTACACCATCCCTATGATGAGTTCCATTCAAATATTTTGATTATCAAATCTGTTAGGCCATCACTATTAATAGGCATCCAATTAAGGATAAGTTAATTCACGTTGCTCACACATCTGTATACAACCACATGCACTGATTCAGATCTAATCTTCAAATTTTAGGATACAGTTATTTATAGATGGGTTCAAAGTACCTCCCTAAGAGCCCAGTGCAGAAAGCTGCTGGAGGAGTGAAGAAAAAGTATGATCCACCCCTCTCTCTCTTTTAGGCGGGCACAGCTCAATTTTTTTTTGGGGGGGGGGGGGGGGCACATGCTCCCCCCCCCCCCCCCCCTGTGGCTACGCACCTGGAACCCATACTGTAAACATTTATTAGCTTGAGAACTTCAAAAATGGTCAGAGAAGCTGAAGGAGTTTGCAGATTGTAGAACTTTTAATTACGAAAATGCTTGTCACTTAATTTTTATCTCTTTGGAAATTAGTCAACCTGCTCCTGTGTCCCTGTGCAATGCAATTTACCCCGATATTGACCATGTATGTGTGTGTTGGGGGGGGGGGGGGGGGGGGTTGCACGCATCTCCAACCTATTTAACCCAGCCTGTGCTCCGCAGTGCATGGTGGTGTCGTGCAGTGCTCAGTAGAGTCTGGAGTGATGACGGAGAGCTTGCATGCATTTGTTGTTGCTCAGTTGTTTCCACCGGCTGTCTTGTTTTCCGTCGTATGTAAGCCTGTTACCGACACAATGTGCTCTAGCTGTTAAAGTGTCATTAAACACCAATCAAAATAAATCCGACACATGGTTCTTGCATCTTATAAACCGGATAGACAATCCATAGTCTGGTCGACAAGTTTGTCAAACCTGAATTTGCTGAAAACTGGAACTTGCGACACATTGTTGGGTAGCCCCAAGGCTGTTGCGATGACCAGCTATTGAACTCACTAATTGACCTAAAAACACAAAGAACCTCACCTCCATCACCATCAGCATGAGGAAAACGATTTGACAAAGAGAGTGAGTGCGCAGTAATTGTTGAATTGCACAGAATACATATCTGATCAAACATGACAACGCACAACACTTTGCGCCATCGTCCTACCCCCCCCCCTCATTCGTTAGTGCCACCAGTCTACAGTGTAATTTTTTTTTTTGCTGTACCAGCCTGTCTGAAAACAATCTGAAATATGTTTTGCGATTCAAAACCAGTAAATAATCAGGAGAAAGTGTCAATCCCAACAGGTAGAATCAAATTGAATCACGTGATCCGCTATTGGCGTAAGTGATCCGCTATTGGCACCCGACGGTGGTACACAACACTAATCAATTAAGTCTTCCATCCATTATAGTTTTAAAAAAGGTTGGTGCCAGTCATGTAGAGGAAGAATTATTCTTACCACAGAACACGCTAGCTAGATTTCTAGCCTCGAACGAGCTTATTTTATGATTTTGATATTTTATGTGCTCGTTCTCAGCTAGAAATTTAAAGGCGATTTTTCAATCAGACGTTCGTAACGGTTTTTCGGTACGAACGGTTTGGGTGTATAAAAATGACTGAATTACCTTCTTTCACAAGCTTATTCCCAGTTTGCAGTTCAAGTTGGTCATCCCTTAAACAATTCTGCACAAAAATATTGCCCAGTTCGATGTTTGTTATTCCAAAAATGTTCGATATTCGGCATAGCCCTAGCAAAAATCAACAAGATTTCCTAATTTCACATTGGGATTTACCATCACACCGTGACGTCACAGTCAAATCCTAAACTCGGGAGCCACAAAGCGGGCCAATTTAAGAACGACATTTGAATTGGGAAGGAACTAAAAGGCAACGTAACACAAAAATGTGAATTGGCCTATTTTTCACATAAATCCTTCAGACAATATTTTTTTTTTATTTGGCACTCCCGACATCGGTTTGAGCTGTCAGAGCAAGTGACCTCAATCAAACTCAGAAGAAAACAATGAATAATGAACTCGCAAAAGTGTGAAGCACAGTGGCACGTTACATAACTATTTTTTTTAATTCCCAAATAATATTTATTAGAAAATCATACTCGACACCCACATGATAATAGTATAATATACTGCTATTTATAATATACTATGATCATTGGGGTGACCAGTATGATTTTCGAATAAATATTATTTGGGACATAAAAATGGTGTGTAACGTGACCCTGTGTGTGAAGTATATGAACAAATTGAAAATTGGGGTACTCTCTAGTTCCACTTCATTCTTCTTCTTTTTTTTTTTTTGGGGGGGGGGGGGGGGGGGTGGGGGGGGGGGGGGGGGGGGGGAGGGGGCTGATTTCCTCCCCAATTACAAGGTCGGAATGGCAACCGGTGTATGTATGTGTGTGGTGGGGGGGGGGGGATTTTGCTCAAAAAATGATTCCGCGTGCATTATCGAGGCTCGTAACACCAATGTGGGTGTGTGAAAATTGGCAGCCCCTCTTCCCCATTCTTACTGCCTGCATGTGGCCTGGGGATCTCTGCAGAGAAATTTTGAAAAATATGATGGCCTGAGATTGAATTTAGAGCCTCCGCCCACACACACAACGGCTGCCTTTCCCACCTTGTAATTGGGGAGGAAATCAGTCACATTGGGGGACAACCATTTTTTAGCAAGTTCCCCCCCCCCCCCCCCCCCCCACACACACACACAAGATTCGATAAAAAGTAATTTTAGGGGCTCGTCTCCAATTCCTTCCTGGTAGACAAGGGTATAAAGTTGCAAATATGTTTTTGAGCTAGCCCCCCCCCCCCCCCCGCATTCGCCTAACTGATCAAAATATGTAAATACCTTTGTAACTAAATGCTGGACACATCACCATATATACACAACACACCACAAGGCCAATAACGCATGCATGGGTCAATAACGCATGCATGGGTGTACAAAACTCCATACATTACCAGAAAGGACATTTTCCCCATGTGTGGACGAACAAAACCTCAT
>CM062290.1:326528926-326900358 GCA_031216915.1 Pictodentalium vernedei | reverse complement strand
CTATCCAACCGGAAGTTATCACCTGAATATTTATCACCCGGACAGGAGCTGAACTAAGGGCCTTATTTCCTGGTGGCACATCATATATAGACGGGCAAATGTTGGGGGGGGGGGGTGAAGCTGGATTGCTGTATTTCCCTGGTGAGGGGGCCTAGGCCTATATCAGTGACCCAGCACTACCAGTGGTGCAGGCCATCGACAGGAGGTAGGAGGGGTGGGGATGTAGTAACAAGCGGCAGACGTTAATGGGCCCCACTCGCGTCAATGCTGGAGTACAACCTCAAGCACTCCTATGCAGTTGAAACCATGTTTTCTGGTGGTTATTTCAATATTACGCGAATTCCGCGTTCCCCCACTCCCTCACGCAAGAATTCATGGTCATGTGTCAAAATTAAGGAAACCTCATCTTTTGACATCCATAAAAACGATTTTGTTTTTTTCCCTTCCCCCACCTTCGAGAAAGGGACGCCCCTTTCGTACTCGCTTCCACTAGTCGCCATACGACTGGGTATGATGCGCACCGTCTCGCGGCTAGACATTAACACGGGGCCTAGTCCAAACTTGGACCCAAAGTCCTTTATATATTATTTTGGTGTTATAAGTCCTTTGGGGCATATCACACCAAAAAATTATATTACGGACTTCAGGTCCAAGTTTGGACTACACGAGCCCCTTTTTTTCTCTCGATCGGGGCCTGGATATTCCTCGACGGCCCTGCACTGATGAGATCGATCATTCGTTATTATCAATATAATATCCGTTTTATTCGAGAATAAGAGTAGAATGCTCGTTGGCGATTTTATTTGAAACACAGTTTTTATTTTGTTTTAGAACGTATCCCGAGGAAACTGTGAAATGTTTTCATATTAAGATGCTCGTATCAGCTTGTATTGGCGTTTTTGTTGAAGAATCTTCTTTAAAACTTGTTACTTGACTTCGTTTCGGCTGAGTGTCCATTGCCAATTTTCAATTACCCAAAAAGTGTTCCCCTGAAACATGCACTGATTGTCGCTTGAACGGGAAGAAAAACATTTTTTTAATGCGGTAGGTGTTATCCATGTCAATAAATATCCGATTCTTTTTCAGTGTTGTTTAGCGAGCACATGCAATGTTTTGTTTGGACCGAAAGACCAGCATGTATTTAACAAGGACCAATTATCTAAACTTGTTTCTCGTTTCGTGGTATATAATGAAAACAAGGTCCAGATGTGGAGCCCAGTGTGCGACAAATAAATATCCGATTATAAAAATCAGAGCACCTGGGCTCCAAATTGGAGCTAAGAACACGCTTGAAATTTAAAAAAAAATAACAGAAGCAAAATAACACGAAAAAGGAAAAAAGTGATCCGCTATTGGCACCTTGGCTTGACTGTTACCCCCAAAGGATTGTGAACATATTGGGAGTGGACATGTCAGGTGGAGAATTGTGTGTGTGTGGGGGGGGGGGCACTGTCTTCCAACTCTGCTCTGGACTTCAGACTGGAGTACACCGAAGATGGGCGATTCGTGGCCACACAACACCAGTACTACTATGTCGGGAGGCACACGTGCATACATTTCAATTCGCCATTTGAGGGTTGAAAGTGTGGCAAAACGCAGATTTTCTTGGCTGCGGGTTCCATCGTTTCACATCAAACTTGATTGAATTCAGAAATTCACGTGTGGAGGAAATTCAGCAAAAATGACGCCGTGAAATACGACAATATATTGAATTAATTAACAATGAAAACTCTCTGAAATTTTAAAAAATATTTAGTTCAATATCAAAGTTAATTGAAATATACTTTATTAGCTTATACAGGCAACAGGTTATGGGATGATGTTGGATTTATAATAACACTATATTCTTTTCTTACTTCGCGTTACGGCCACAGCCGACAAAAAGAACGTTGTATTCGGATGCCGTAGTGCTATATATACCTACGACAAAAAAAATCAGTGCTTCCAAAAATTTCTCATATTGTTAACTGAGGAAAATGTAAATACGGCTCGAAAGGAAAATTTTTAACCGATGATATGTTTGACATGTGTGTTTTTACGACTTTATGAAGATACCCTTTTTCGGAATTGGGTGTATGTAAATTCGTTCTCGAGTAATTCCGTACCCAAAACCGTTTCGTACCTAATAAAATAAACAGCTGCGCCATGAGCGCATGATACGCCCGTTATTAATTACAAGAGGGAAGCACACAATATGAGTATACATGTGTACTTGACAGGGTTTTTTTTATATTCTTGTACAATAATCATAACCAACAACATACTGTGTTCATTAATTTGGAAATAAATTATTGGAATTTCATGTACACGAATAAAGTCCCATAACTCTGGAATGACATATCGGACAGCGACACAAGTAGAAAGGGAGAGTCCTTCCATCAACATATACTTGCCACCAAAAAATCATGAAAATTGCTCAAAACATTTTCAAGTTTTGCTCAAAGTCCAACATGTTGCAGCGGCAAGGATTATTACGGGGGCAACTGTTAGTGCTAGTAACGCCTCACTTTATTTAGAAACAAGATGGGACCCATTACAAGAAAGACGTCGCAAACGCAAGTTGATTCAGTTCTTTAAAATGCACCATCGCATGGTACCTCCACACATCTCCAGTAAAGTCCCTCCACTTGTCTCTTTGACCAATCCACTACTCAGCCTCCGATCAAGTCAAAACCATCGTGTTCCCTACAGTCGGACCGAACTGTACAAGTCTTCATTCATCCCCAGCGTTACCGACCAATGGAATAACCTGCCCCTGCCTGTTCGTGAGAACTCGTCATTGATTAATTTTAAAACTTTCCTAAACGATGGTAATCAACGACCTCCAAAGTTCTATAGTAATGCGAAATCTCGCACAGCCCAAATATACCATTGTAGGCTACGACTGGGGTGTAGTAACCTCAATTCACACTTATATGATAATCATTTATTACCAAACCCCACATGCCAGTGTGGCGAGCGAGAGACTACTGATCACTTTCTCTTGCATTGTCCTATTTTCACAGACGCTCGTAATTATACAATTAACCTACTTCCTTTTGGGGCGGAGGTATCTACACTTCTTTTTGGTTCGGAATTCTTGAACAATGAAGACAACCGTCTTATCTTTGAAGTGGTACACGATTTTATATTATCAAGTAAGCGATTCCAATGATTAATTTGTATCATCGTATTAAACCGGTCAAAATATTAAAATTGTTATGATTATGGTTACCAAACTAGCTGAACGGAACAATTATAGACCTCACCACCACTCAACTCTCATTGCAGCTCAGCGCCACTCGGACTGTATTCACGGTTTGTACATATAATCTTCTGCGAAACGATTCGAAAGCCGTTACTTATGTTATTCCTGTGTAGTAAATGCACCATGTATTCAAGCTGACTAGCCTGTAGTCTCAATATTCTAACACATCGTCTTCCGGTGGTCCCTGCCCCTGCCTCACGCGATGGCCAAGATTGGGTGGTCCTATTAACAAATACTCCACGTAACCAAACTTTACTTCCTTTACAATTTTGGACTCACAAACGTGGCTCGCGACCCTCCACTGGAGTGAGCTTATTGAGCCCGCTCCATTGGGGGCCGAAGAGCTGTGTTTTTGAAACGGAAAATAAATGTTTAGGGGTTAAAGACGTCTCTTGTGCAATACTCGTACTATATCTGTGTGGGGTAAGGTGTTGGCCTGGAGTACGGGGCGGGGACCCACGGACAACGATGTATGAGCTCGACTACTGACGCCTGTGTTATGTATGCAAATACTGTTCAACTAAGGACATAAAGTTATCCATATGCCTGCTATTGTCATTGGTAACTACATGTAATCTTGTTTTGGTGGAAACGGCCTTGTATGGGAGCGGGTCTTTTCGGCCTCGGGAACATTCAGCCTCGGGAACATTCGGCCCCTGGAACATTCGGCCTGGGTCGGCCTCCGTTTTCTACAAGGGAGACTAAGAGAGACGCGGTTTAATATGAGTTGAAATACCTTTATTACAACTCACAACAAAAATAAATACCGCGTAATATAAAATATACACAATATAAAATACAGTTACTCTTGATATATACTGGCACACAACCTCAAAAAATATGATGCAGTTATATCATTCTCAGTCGCTGGTTTGGGAGTATCTTACCCCTAACGGTTACAAAAAGGAAAAAAATCCACCGATATGTGTTTCTGAAAGCTGAAGCAATGAATGAAATGAAAGCTTTCAGCGCACAGAAGGCGCACAGGGACGATGTTGGATTTAATCCCTTGCGACCCGAACAACTTTATTTGCTTTATAACTTTATTTGCTTACGAATCCAAGAGAGTTTTTTAAAGTTGGGAGTCATCGATCAACCTAGAAGGGGGAGGGCTATAGTTACAGTCCACATAAAAGAGTTTAAGTGTTCAAAGAAACTGTAAAAACAGTATATATGATCGCCTAATCAAGTGTGATTAAATCAATCAAACTTCAGTCATACTGTAAAAACGCTGTATGAGTATCTCATCAGAGGCCAGAACTTTGATCACAACTTCAGAAGAACTTATAAAAACAAACTTTTAAAGCTGAGTCGTGCCAAACAACACCCAAGAAGAAGTATATCATTTCGGGTTTGCATGTCGGCGTTGGAGCACACATAATGCTGCGTAATGCTGCAGCTTTGGAAGCAGTAAGGGGGGAGCTTGGGTGGATGAAAATCAAGGACAGGGTAGATTTGGGAAAACTGTGTTACTTTAACTACTTGAGAAACATGCCTGACAACCGGTGGTGCAAATTGATGCTCGATACCATTTGGAATTCTAATATAGAAACGGGGTGGTCAAAACATGTGAGGGAACTAATGGACAATTACTCTATAGAGGTCACAAACATAGAAGTAGGAATAAAAGAAGGCAAAAGGTTTGTCAAAGAGAGAGTCATGGAAGACTGCAATCGAAACTGGCGAGCAGGGGTTAGCGTGAAAAGATCACTGCAGGGGTTACAATATAAAGAAAAGCCAGCTTTTGAGAAGTACCTAGATGGCACCTTTGGAGGGTCACTGCTGTTCAAACTGAGATCAAGATCACTGGAGCTTCGGGGAAAAATTGGGAGAGATCGGGAAAAGGGATGCCAAATGTGCCACTCTGGAGTAGTGGAGACCCTGGAACATTTTCTCTTGGAATGCCCACAGTATATACCTCATAGAATAAAATTTACTGGAAGAATAATGCAGAAGTGGGGTGAAGAAACAAAGGATAGATGGCTGAAGGGGGACACGAGGGAGAGGGTAGGAATGCTTATTGAAGAAATTGAAAAAGAGGAAGTGAGGGACACTATTAAGCAGTTTATATCTGAATGCTGGGAGGAGAGGAGGGGAAGAGGGGGTGGGGTGCAGGGGGAATGATGGCCTTCTCTTATGAGGACCGCGACAAATCAGCGGCTGGCCAAAGAGTTATTATTATTATTATATTGTTATTCTGTTATTCAATACAGTGGATTTTATACAATGGATTTTATATTTCATTATTCATTTTGGATCGGTCTCGTGCTCAATATATTTCGACTTTAGGAATAAAGGTAGGTCGTATATATTATTCTTTAAAAAAAATATTCTGGAAAAACTCCTAATATACAAAAAAACCACAACAAAATGAACCAAAAAATTATTTTTTAAAGTTATTTTTCAACTCCCAAACTAAGAAATTTTTTACCAAAAGTGGGAATATTCGGCCTCAAAAGTGGGAACATTCGGCCTCGACCGAGGCCGAATGTTTCCGGAAAAATACCTGGGGCCGAATGTTCCCGAGGCCGAAAAGACCCGGACCCCCTTGTATAAGCTTACAGCTTCCTGCCGAATCCACATCAATGTATGTATCAATTTCTGTTATTATATTCTCGAAATAAATATTGTTTAAACCAAAGTCCGACATGTGGAAAATTGCCTATACCTGCCTATACCTTCATCTTTATGGTTGCTACGGCGCTAGATAGGGAACGGGTCCAGCCGCTACCGGAACAACTCGCCACCAAGGGTCCGGGTCTTTCCGGCCTCGGGAACATTCGGCCCCAGGTATTTTTCCGGGAACATTCGGCCTCAGTCGAGGCCGAATGTTCCTACTTTTGAGGCCGAATGTTCCCACTTTTGGTAAAACATTTCTGAGTTTGGGAGTTGAAAAATAACTTTAAAAGATATTTTTTTTAGTTCATTTTGTTGTGTTTTTTTCTATATTAGGTGTTTTTCCAGAATATTTTTTTAAAGAATAATATATATGACCTACCTTTATTCCTAAAGTCGAAATATATTAAGCACGAGACTCGGAGACCGATCCATAATGAATAATGAAATATAAAATCCATTGTGTAAAATCCTCTGTATTGAATAATAGAATGACAATATGTGTGCTCCAATGCCGACATGCAAACCCAAATGATATACTTCTTCTTTGGGTGTTGTTTGGCACAACTCAGCTTTAAAAGTTTGATTTTATAAGTTCTTCTGAAGTAGTGATCAAAGTTCTGGCCTCTGATGAGATACTCATACAGCGTTTTTACAGTACGACTCAAACTTGATTGATTTAATCGCACTTGATTGGGCGATCATATATACTGTTTTTAGAGTTTCTTTGAACACTTAAACCTTTTTATGTAGAGTGTAACTATGTAAGCAGGTGAGTTCGGACTTTTACCAGTTCGGCCCAAGTGATTTCGGCCCATTTGGTGAGTTCGGCCCAAGTGAGTTCGGTCCACGTGTAAGTGACTTCGGCCCAATTGGTGATTTCGGCCCAAGTGAAATCTTTCCATGTATCTAAGTAAATTTGGCAATACTACAATCAACTGGAATGTGATGTCTGTTCTAGTATTCAAGAAGTGTCTGCACATAATCCAGATAATGATGTTGGTAATTTCGAAATACACACCAGTATACTATCAACTGGTTCCAGATTGGAAAGCACTGCGATATCAGAGAATCAACCTGGAAATACCGACAATAGTAGTACAACAAATTCACCACAGATTCCATCGTTTAGAATTCCTTCTAACATTGACGAATCCTCGCTAATGGAAGTTATGGAACCCATCGCAACTGAAAGTAACACATCAAATGACAACCCAGCTTACGAAAGCGTCAGAAATTCGTCAAAAAGAGGTGGAGATAAATTATTTGACAACATGGGACATTCATTCACACTGAAACGAAAAAGTGGTGAGTACATGATATTTTGCCAAATATGCCAATATTCATTTTATATAAATAAGTAGTAATTAATCGCATGGATTGCGTGAACATACAATAAATAATACGCATATTTATTTTAAATAAAAAATATTCCTTAATCGCATTGATTGCTTGAGTATACAACAAATTAACATGTTACCAAATACACCAATATTTGTTTAAATAAAATTAATTGTGTTTTGCTCAATCTCTTAATACGCTTGAGAAAATTTGTATAAATATTATCAAGACACCTCCGAGTCAGTTTCATTTTTGAAGTTGCGGAATTACACCCGAAATGTCCTCTGTTCAGACTCAACAGAATATCAAAGCAGTATATTTCATTCACAACTGTTAGAAAAAAAATATCCCGACCTACCGACCCTATTTTTCTGCTATGCAACCCTAATATACTGCTCAATGCCAAGTGTCGGTGTGACTATTTTATTCATTGTTTCATTTCAGCAAAGGTTGTTATATGGCGGTGTTCTGTACGAAACAAGATAATTGATTGTAAAGCTACGATAAAGCAGATCGGTGATAATTTCATCCCAGGTCCAGTAAATCACATTCACTCTGTTACTGTCGGTGGTAAGATTTTTGCTGCAAAAATTTCAACACATGTGAAACATAAAGCAAAAGAAGAAGTCTTTAGATCAGCAAGATCAATAGTTAATGAGGTGAGAAAAAAGTTTATATGGAAAATACTGTAGCGGGGACTGGTGGACTAACGGCAGAGAAAAAAAATCAGGAAATTGAGGGGAGGGAAGCATTTTATAATATAGTTACAAGTTAATAGAAAATATAGTTGATAGTTAATGAGGTGAGAAAAAAGTTTATATGGAAAATACGAAAAAATCATGGTATGCGTGTTCAATAACCACACAGATATGGATGTCTTGACACATCAGTTTGGTTGGTTTTCTTATAAATTTTTAAACGCGGTATCTTCTCTGGCGTTTTGCGAGAAAAATATAGTAGCAAAGATATGGTATGCGTGTTCAATAATTAATAATAAAACCACACGGATATGGATGTCTAGACACATCAGTTTGGTTGGTTTTCTTATAAATTTTTAAACACGGTATATTCTCCGGCGTTTTCCGAGAAAAATATAGTAGCAAAGATATGGTATGCGTGTTCAGTAATTTCGTAGTAGTAGTAGTTCAGTTGTTTATGATTTTCATTTGACTTTTATTATAGGTTTTGACAAATGAATTTGGAGATCAACCGTGCGAGGCTGTTCCTAACCCATCATATCTTGCCAGGAATGCAAATTATCTACGACAAGCCACAAGACCTAAGGAACCACAAGATTTGGACTTTGAAATAAATGATGATCATGTACCCACAGGATTTTTAAGGGCAGATTTAAAAGTTGATGATAACCGTCATCTTATTTTCGCATCAGATGAGCATCTTGACCTTCTGCGTGGAGCAAAACGCTGGTACATGGATGCAACTTTTAAGATTGTTAAAAAGCCCTCCACTCAATTATTTTCAATTCATGCCTTTGTGAGGTCAGAAGATAATATGAAACAAGTTCCATTAATTTTTGTGTTGATGTCAGGTAAACGAAAAAAAGACTATAAAAAGTTTTCAACAAAATAAAAGAAATTTTAGGCGAACAAATCAAGCTTCAAGGAGTTGTAATGGATTTTGAAGCAGCTATGTGGTCTGCTGCTAGGCGTGAATTTCAAGAGGTTTCTGCAGTGGGTTGTGCATTTCACTGGACTCCGGCTTTATGGAGAAAAGTTCAGGAGGTAGGACTAAGTAAAGATTACATGGAAAATAGAGGCCTTCATAAATTTGTGAGAAAAATAATGGCATTATGCTTTATTCCCGCTGAACAAATACCAACAATGTTCGAACGATTGTCTGAGGAAGCCACTGGTGAGAAACTATTAACATTTGTTAATTATGTCAGAAACACTTGGATAGATGGGGATATGTGGCAACCCAAAGACTGGTCAGTTTTCTTCCAGTCAGTTCGAACCAATAATGACGTGAAAGGTTGGCACAACCGCATCAACCAACATGCACAAAATGGACTCACATTTTATAGGCTATTAGAAAAACTATTCAGTGAATGCAAATTTACATCAGTAGAGGTCCGGCTTGTGTCGGAAAATAAGCTTCAGCGCTACCAAAGGAAGCAAAATAGAAACATTCAAAGTGAATTATTTGACTCTTGGGAATCATTTAACAAGGGGGAAATTTCAACAAAAAGTCTTTTTAAAAAATGTTCCAAATTGTACGCTCCTTCTTGTCAGTGAATGTTGTTTTACCTTATTTGTATGTGAATGTTGTTTCTCATTGTTTGTATATAATCAGATGCTGTTTGTATATGGTTCATTCATTTTATTCATCATTGATCTATAATAAACGGTTTGCTGATCAGTATTATTCTTTTTTATCTATCAATAATAATGGTCCGAACTTATCTGAATGGGGTCGAACTCACTTTTCACTGGGCCGAATTCACCCTGTCCGAACTCACTTTCGTGGGCCGAACTCACTTTTCGGGGCCGAAATCACTTGGGCCGAACTGGTAAAAGCCCGAACTCACTCGCATTCGTAACTATATCCCTCCCCCTTATAGGTTGATGGATGACTTCCAGCTTTAAAAACACTCTCGTGGATTCGTAAGCAAATAAAGTTGTTCGGGTCTCAAGGGATTTAAATCCCACATCGTCCGTGTGCGCCCTCTACGCGCTGAAACCTTTCATTTCATTAATTGCTTCAGCTTTCAGAAACACATATCGGCGGATTTTTTCCTTTTTGTAACCGTTATGGATAACATGCTGGGGCTACTCCCAAACCAGTGACTGTTTGGGTTTCTTTTTCTGTTTTTCTAAAACAACCAACAAACTGCGATTTCAGTATTCATAAGAAAATAAAATTATAAAGCAAAGTTATTCGGGTCGTGCAAGGGATTTAAATCCCACATCTTCCCCGTGCACCTTCGGCGCGCTGAAACTTTTCATTCATTCGAGTACAATATCAATCTTGCTCGCTTACTTGCTTGTCCAAAGGTATCCAAGAAGTTAGAGGAAGCATCGGAGAAATATAAAGAGAATGATATAACTACATCTAGATTTTTGAGGTTGTGTGCCAGTATATATAAAGCGTAAATGTATTTTATATTGTGTCTATTTTATATTACACGGTATTTATTTTTGTTGTTAGTTGTAATAAAGGTATTTAAACTCATATGAAACCGCGTCTCTCTTAGTCTCCCTTGTTGAAAACGGAGGCCGAATGTTCCCAGGCCGAATGTTCCCGAGGCCGAATGTTCCCGAGGCCGAAAAGACCCGCTCCCGCCACCAAGGGGATCAGGACAACTCGGACCAAAGACAACTCGGATCAAGACAAGTCGGACCACTTTTGAAGACAACTCGGACCAACTTTGAAGACAACTAGGACCAACTTTAAAGACAAGTCGGCCCAACTTTCAAGACAACTCGGACCACTTTTGAAGACAACTCGGACCAACATTCAAGACAAGTCGGCCCAACTTTCAAGACAACTCGGACCACTTTTGGAGACAACTCGGACCAACTTTCAAGACAAGTTGTAACGACTATAAGACAGGTCGGACCAACTGTGAAGAAAAGAATGATGTCGAAAATAATTAAATGTGGTCTCAAATACTTCAATAGATGCGACGGAACACTTTTCAGTGTGGCTTGTGTTGTCTTTGAAGTTATTCTGTAAAATGAAAATGCTTCTCACCACAAACTTTGATATGTGATGAATGTTTGCATTGCAACTAAACAAGTAATCACACGGAAATATTGTGTGAAAGTTTGTTGCTTGTACTAGCTCGTCTTTTCAACAGGCGGCTCAAAAGATTACCGACATGTTGTTTTAGGCACTAGCTTTTCTATATATTATGTTCGTTTCGAGAATTTAGTCATTAAAGTACCCAAAGGGGAGTAACGAGGAGGGGGACAAGGAGAAATGCGAGCTTAAAAGAAGGCTTGCCGAAGCAGACAGACGGGCGGAAAGACAAGATGAAACTATCAGAGGCCTCGAAGATAAGATCATGCTCCTGACGGAGCAGTTAGCAATACTGTCCAGTAGGCTATGCAATGGGATGGACACGCTCATAGAAAGAGGTAACAATACCCCTACTGCCAACACCCAAGCAATTATCACTAAGGGGCCAGTGGGGGAAACAGTAGACATCCCCCCAGAAACAACCAGGACAGAGGCATCAGTTGGGGCACTGGCAATGGCCAAGGCCCAAGTTGAGCCATTCTCAACAGGATCCACAGAGGCATCTCTTCCTACACCAGGCTCACCCCCCACGGAGATCACGGTGGAGGCGGGGGTACATGTAGATCATGCTCCAATCAGCCACTCTATAAACAACGACGCTGCTAAAGATAAGACAACCTTGGACCCACTGAATACGACAAACAGGGGCCCCACCCTTAGCCAAATGCTAAAAACACCTGTTAAAAGGAAATTCAATACTCAGGACACAGAGCCAGAACTAGAGGAAGTATTGAACGACGAAGGGTTCGTTCAGACAATTGATAGGAGGTTTAAAAAATAAGAACCCCATACTCTTCCATCTCAAAGGGCTCCCTCCCTGCACCATTTAACCCCAATACTAATAAGAATGACACTGGGCCATCCTTAACCACGGACCAAGCCACCACTCAAGAGAAGGCAACCCCCAAGCCACCCATGAGCTATGCAGCAGCGGTCAACAAGCCGGCTGCTGGCTCAAATGGTGAGGACAGAGGTCGCCCTCATAATAGTAAAAAACAACTGCCGGGTCCTTCAAGGGCACAGCAGAAAGAAAGTTTCGTAGTAATTACCAGGGTACACCCGGATACACCCAAGGGCACCATCAACTCAGGTCTCGCGGGGTGCGAATGGGAGCGTTTCACCTCCAAGGCCACGGGCAAAAGCACCTGGAAATTAAAAGTTAAATGCCCAACCAGGGAAATAAAACTAAAAATAATGTCACAAGGGGTGGCTATAAACGGTAGACGCCACCACGCAGAGGAATACCGTTCTAACCCCCCTCCAGTACAGTGCCATAAGTGCCAGAAATTTGGCCACATTTCAAATAATTGTAAAGGCCAACTCAGGTGCATGAAATGTGGTGAAAATCACATTTCTAGCGCCTGTAAACCAGCAGCACTTAAATGCCCTAACTGCAACGGGGAGCACACTGCCAATTACAGAGGGTGCCCCCACTATAAAAAGATGAAAACCAGTGTAGAACTCAAAAGGGCAGACCTAACCAAACCAGCTAATGCCTCCTCCCCTTACCCTCTCTGCTCCCTCATAGCCGGAAGTCTGCACGAAGTTCTAAAGAATCACCTAAATGCCGATCTGGCTGACATCTGTCAAGATGTCAGCAGATCGGCATCAAGGCTATTCAAAACTCAAATTTCCCACACATTAATTAAAGCCGCAATCAGCCAAAACAACTAATCCGAACAGTCTATCACTAAACAAGCACCCCAATTAATCAACACCCGATCATGGATAAGCTCCAATTAGCCCTATGGAACGCCCACGGCGCGTATAACAAAAAACTCCAAATTAGTAATTACTATAAAAACACTGACATTTTGGGAATTTGTGAAACCTGGTTATGCAAACAAAGAAGCTTTTCATTTAGCGGCTTCAATGTAATCAGAAGGGACCGCTCCCACACCACTCACGGCGGAGTTGCCCTTTTAATTAAAAATAATCTGAAACATAAACCGATAAAAACTGACCACCTCGATGCGGAGGTGGTAGCCGTGGAATTAACAGCCGATAATAAAAAAATAGCAATCATTTGTTACTATAACCCCCCGGACCAAACAGTCAGTCACGAAGTGTTTGAATTCTTCTCACGTAAATACAAAAACTGTATCTACATGGGAGACTTCAACTCCAAGCACATATACTTTGGGTGTAATTACACTAACCAAAACGGCAATGTTCTATTCGACATAACTGAAAAGCTCGACTTACAAATCGTTAGCGAAGGCCCATCCAATACCTTTATCAGCTCTCACCCCCTCCAACGCTCCGACATCCTCGACCTCTTAATAACGAGCTACTCCCTAAGCAAAAACGTTATCAATCATAAAGTGAGCGATGACGACCTAGGTAGCGATCACCTACCAGTACACGCCACAATCAGCTTTGAGTCCGGTCCATTACGCTACCCTCCCAAAATCTCACGGAACCTGAGCAAAATGAATTGGGACCTATACAGAGAAATTGCAGACGCCAAACTCGAAGCTAGTAAACCCCCTAACGCAAGCGATATTGAAGACCAATGCGCTGACCTCAGCAAAATCATCACGTCCACCCTAGACGAAATCTGTCCCAAGGAGGAAGTGCGCCCCTGGAGACGAACAATCTCCGAGAGCACACTCACGCTTATAAAAACAAAGCGAAAAGCCCTGCGCAAGTTCAAAGCCGAAAAAAAAAACACCAAGCGAGTGGAACTCAAAAAAATTTACAACCGTCTTCATGGCGAGGTTAAAGAAGCACTTAAGGCCGAACAACAAAACAATTGGGAGAGGGCCACATCCAACCTGAACGCGACAAAAGATGCGAGAAAATTCTGGAACACCTTCAAGGTGCTCACAGGTCAAAAAAGCAACCCAAGACAGCCCAAACCGCTCGAAAAAACTGACGGCACTCTCGCCGCCAGCGACAAGGAAAAAGCCGACACCTTCGCAGAATTATTGAGCCGAACTCACCAACCCCATTTAGGGCCGGAACATGACGACTCAGTCATGAACACCATCGACAATTTCATTGACTCCAACCCAGAGGTTTACCGCGACCCCTACTTCGGCAACGAATATGAGGAAGGGGACGAACATGACCTGCTCACCCCCATCACGGCCGACGAAATAATCAGCGTGATAAAAAAATGCAAAAACTCCTCCTCCCCGGGAGAAGACGAAGTAAGCTATAAAATCCTCAAACAGAGCCCCAACTCCTATATAACCAAACTAGAGGCCATATTCAACGTGTGCCTCACCCATGGCTGCTTCCCCAAATGCTGGAAATCGGCCATAGGGGTCATGATTCCGAAACCCGATAAAGACCTCTCCAAACCAGCCAACTACCGCCCTATCAGTCTCCTTAGCTACATCGGCAAGGTTTTCGAGAAAATCCTTGCCGATCGGCTAAGGGACCACCTCGAAGAAACTAACTTCTTTAATGACTGGCAAAGAGCCTATAGGCACCGCGAAGAAGGCATGGAGCATATCTATCGCCTAGTAGAACTCATGAAAAACGCGATCGATAACAACAATCTAGGTACCGCCGTTCTGCTTGACGTGGAAAAAGCTTTTGACTCAGTCTGGCACAACGGCATCAGATACAAACTCATTAAACTCAACATCCCCAAAAAGTTACATAGACTAATTTCCTCCTTCCTTAACGATCGCGAGATCAAAGTCAGAGTCAACCGAGAAATATCAAAAAGCATCCCACTTGTGGCCGGAACGCCCCAAGGGTCAGTTCTCAGCCCGCTCCTGTACAAAATCTACGTAAACTACCTCAACATCTCTTCGGACCGGGTCCAAATCTCACAATTTGCAGACGACAAGAGCCTTTGGGACTCCAACAGCCAACCCCTCCCCCTCCAAAAATCCCTTCAAAGCGCGCTGGACGACCTCGAACTCTGGTGCGATAAATGGAGAATTAAACTAAACGTAAACAAGACCCAGAGGATAACCTTCTCCGCCAGAAGAAAAAAACGCGACTTCGACCTGCAACTAAAAGGCAAAACCCTCCCAAAGTGCACTGAAGCAAAATTCCTGGGAATCACCCTAGACTCGAAATTAAGCCTCACCAAACATACTAATAACGTAGCCGCGAGAGCTACCAAACGAATTAACCTACTGAAAATGCTCAGGGGCACCACCTGGGGGGCTAACGAAACGGTACTACTCAAACTATACAAGGCCTTTGTAAGGCCAATAATCGAATACGGGGCCCTGGTCCTAACCAATACGTACAAAAGCAATACTGCCAAACTCCAGAGAGTCCAGAACCACGCACTAAGAATAGCCCTCCAAGCTCCATTCGACACCCCAATTAAGATCCTCCACCAAAGGGCCAAAATCCCAACCGTCAAAGAACGCCTCGCCACACTAGCTGCCAAAAACCTAGAACGGTTCGAAGGCAGCACGCTGATACCTCAACTCAAGGCAATATGCGATAGTAGACAAAAACCCAAGAACATGCCAAAAAGCGACTAAACCAGCCAAAGCAACAAACTGCTTTGGCTGGTTTGGCCGCTCTCTGTCATGTCCTGAAGTAAACATGGCACCTCTGAACATAAACTCCCGCGATCCCCGACGCCCCTGAATTCCCCAAAACTAAATTAAACTAAATAAGTCCGCAACCAGCGAAGGGTACCTGTTACCGTCCCGCTGCAAATTCACTCGCAGACTAGGAAGCTCAGCCCACTCAAAACGCTCGCGATCCCCGGCACCTAAAAACTAAATAATAAATAGGGAATGATTGGGGTCCCAACGCGAGAGTATGTTACTGCCCTTACGAATGTAATGATTCGTGCATCTCATACTCTCCCCAATAGTGACAGGCAAATTCACTCGCAGACTAGGAAGCTCAGCCCACCCAAAACGCTCGCGATCCCCGGCACCTTAAAACTGAAAATTAAATAGGGAATGATTGGGGTCCCATGCGCGAGAGAATGTTACTGCTCTTACGAATGTAAAAATTCGTGCATCTCATACTCTCCCCCATAGTGACAAGCAAATACACAGCGCAATAGAACACGAGAGTATGTTACTGCCCTTACGAATGTAAAAATTCGTGCATTTCATACTCATACTCGTTGTTGTTCGTCCAAAGAGTCCAACCAACCGAGACAGTCTTGTGGGCTAGACTAGTTAACCCTCCCGCTACAACAAGCCAATGGCAGCCTCGCTCAGCCCCGGAAGCTCTGTCACCCGGGTAAGAATCGCAGTACGACCACGCGAGGACCCAACCAGGCAAGGGTGGGGGGGGGGGAGGGGGGGGGGGCTTACTAATCTCCCATCATTTCTATTTCAGCAGCACCAAGAGCCACAGCATAGACACCCCGACAAAACAAGCAGACACTCGTTCAACAAAAAGCACTCAGACCCAGCCATCAACCACCAACAGAAGAGCTTGAGGCAGACTATACTTGCCAGTGATAGCTCCAACACTCACCCAAGTGGCAGACTATACTTGCCCGAAGAAACACACAAGACATGAGAGACAATCAACCACGACAACATCCGACAGAACAGCCACACAGCCAAACCACTACAACACGGGAACAGAAGACAGGGGGTGGGGGGGGGGGGGGACTTTAATCATCTTATAATTTTTTAATTTCAGCCACGGCAGAGACCGAAAAGCAAACACCCAAAACACACCAGACCAGACCAGACACCACTGCAAGAAAGACCCCCCCCCCCCCCCAGACCACACAGCAAAGTCACAACAGCTAGAATAACAACTACAACAACAACACGGCAGAGACATGGAATCTAGCATCATTAACGCACAAGACCAATACACCGCCGTAAGAAAGACTCCCCGCCAGCACAATCAACTACGACACAACAGCCCGAACAACAACAACAACAACAACAACAACAGAAGAGCTTGAGGCAGACTATACTTGCCAGTGATGGCTCCAACACTCACTTAAGCGGCAGACTATACTTGCCTGAAAATCACACTCAACAGAAACACATCCAGAAAAAGACCTTGCAAATGCACGCACAAGACCAATACACCGCCGTAAGAAAGACTCCCCGCCAGCAAAATGAACAACGAAACAACAGCCCGAACAACAACAACAACCAGAAAAAGACCTTGCAATTGCACACACAAGACCAATACACCGCCGTAAGAAAGACTCCCCGCCAGCAAAATCAACAACGAAACAACAGCCCGAACAACAACAACAACAACAACAACAGAAGAGCTTGAGGCAGATTATACTTGCCAGTGATAGCTCCAACACTCATTCAAGCGGCAGACTATACTTGCCTGAAAAATCACACTCAACAGAAATACATCCAGAAAAAGACCTTGCAAATGCACACACTTCTTCACTGTATTCTACCTTTTGCCGCTTTTAGTCTAAGTTTTTTTTACTATCTTTCATATTCTATCTTTTCCCCAATAACCGCTATGGATATCAATAACCGCTACGGATATCAATAACCGCTATGGCAGCACAATAACCGTTATGGCTTCAGCACATCCTTCACTCCATCCTTGGAGGTGGGCATCCACCCCCAGGGAGGCGAGCGTTGGTCCTGTGCCCCAATCTACTAGCCCCTTTTTTGCAAAGCGCTCCTCTAGTGCACAATCTGTCCCGACCCCATGGTAATCGCAGGCCTGTTACCTGAACCAGGAATGTTCAGGTTGGGTGGCACCTTGTTAAGGTCCGTTTTGTTTCTTTCAAATTGTCTATCGCCGAAACCATACACGCCAGCGAAAGAGCCCAAGGCAGATTATTCTTGCCGATGAAGGCCCATCTTCAACTCCAAATCACAAGCGACAGACTATACTTGCCTGAAGAACAACAACCAGAAACATCAACTCCAATCCTCTTCCTCCTTTACACCGACCGGACATGATGCGGGTGGTGATGACTCAAAAATTACCGAAACTTTAATATACAGTAATTGAGGGTCAAAAGAGCATGCCCCATATCGTCCCAGCGCGCCTTCGGCGCGCGAAACTATTCTTTAGACTTAGAATTTAGTCATTCAATCATGGCTGATGACTGTATAGAGTGTAAGACAACAGTCCGTCCAGAATCATCCCCACTCACCCCCCCCCCCACCCCCCCCCCCCCCAAGTGACTAAAGTTCACTAATTTGGATACATCTTGTCAAGCACATGTGTCCTGGGTCGACCATGGTTTACCGGCGTGTAAAAATTTTAAAATTTGGCATTAAAAGGAGCAAGTTGTGTATAATCTGTGTGTTGAATAAACACCTCAAATATAACAACAGAGACTCAGTCGTGAGATTATATTCAATGTAATTACAGGTGAAAATTGACAACCCTGAGTTAATTCACTGATTGGTTCAGCCATATAGTTTTTTTCATTTTTTTGTTTCCAAAACACATAGATTATGATCCTTCATTGGAACGAGCGAATCACGTCCGTTCTGGGACAATGAGGTTTCATAACCTATGTTTATGAAGCAAAAAAAAAAAAATAGTAACGCGTTACGAGTGTCGTCTGCTACAAGCGTTAGGTAAAGGGTGAATGTATATATCGGACTTAAATTTGAAGAATTGTGACTTTAAATACCAATTCATATATATTGTACATATAGTTTTGTTAAAATATGTGCTGGACATTGTTTTTTATGTGAAGTTTTATTCATTAATTTATTCATGTCTTTGATTGTCATGTCTCAGTTTTTAATAAATCGTTTAAACCGTGACTGGTTGTTCTGTGTCTTTCCCCACAACCCCCAATCTTCGTTTGTCCACTATTTAGGTCCGAATTTTTCACCGAGTCAGTCCAAGTTGCCTAGAAAGTTGGTCCGACTTGTCTTGAAACTTGAGTCGACTTCTTCAAAAGTTGGGCCGAGTTGTCCTGAAAATTGGGCCGACTTGTTTTCAAAGTTGGTCCGAGTTGTCTTTAAAGTTGGTCCGAGTTGTCTTCAAAGTTGGTCCGAGTTGTCTTCAAAAGTGGTCCGAGTTGTCTTGGTCCGAGTTGTCTTTGGTTCGGTTGTCTGTAATACCCACCAAGCACCTGGGCCAAGTCGCCACCGGGCCAAATCGCCACCAGAAGTTAATAGTATTACATGCAGTCATCGAATACGCCCAAACCGGCCTCCAGCCAAACCGGCATCCGACATTTTTGCCCAAACTGGCCTCCATTTAACCCAAACCGGCCTCCACATTTTTACCCAAACCGGCCTCCAATATTTTCATCGTCGGCGACGGTCAGACTCTTTGCAATTTACCGCTGACTAGATTAGTCATCGCATGTACAAACAAAATAGCCTAAAAACATCCCGGCAATATTCAAACAAGTCACTCAACGGTAAAATCAAACAGTAAATCAAACAATAAAGCAAAGAAATCAAGGAAAATTAACCTATTCAACACGCAATCAAACACCAACAGTATCTATAAAAACAGGAATAATTTTACATAAATATTCACAGGAGATATTCATAAATGTAAAAATATTAATTTAATGTAACAAAAATAATAAATAATTTTATATTTTCAAGTTTTGCTCAAAGTCCGACATGTGGAAAATTGCCTATACCTTCATCTTTATGGTTGCTACGTCGCTAGATAGGGAACGGGTCCAGTCGCCACCGGAACAACTCGCCACCAAGAAGGGGGGGGGGGGGGGGGGGGGGTCAGGACAAGTCGGACCAAAGACAACTCGGACCAAGACAAGTCGGACCACTTTTGAAGACATATCGAATCAGGCCGTTATTTCTCCTATTAAATCCCATTAACTTAATCACACTCTTCGCTGACATCAAACCACCTCAAAGCTTAGCACCCTGTTCGTGGATTAAAGACAATTTCTTGTACATATGTTTTTCCTTCTCCTGTTTTTCACTTTCTTTTTATTCAACTTCAGTATTTTCTTTACATTTCCTTTCTTTATCTGAAGCCAGCTTGAATGTATCTTATGCTCAACGGACTGAACTGTCTTCTGTCATGAAGAGTATCATTATCCGAGCACTCAGTGTGTGGTACTACTCAGATATTACATAATGTGTAACCTCGCAATGTATCGAGCTCGGATAGGTACCTCCAACTTAGCAGCTTACATTCGTCGCATCAAAAGCAGGTGAGGACAGTCGGAATCCATTTGCTTATTGATATATTTACTCATGCGCCTTTATGGCACGGAACATCTTGGATGTTTAGTTGCGATGACTGTTCTGTTCTTTCTCACATTGCAGCCATCGCGGAAGAGCGTTCGGGCAAATATATCTTACATGCCAAAGAGTCCAAAGAAACCCATCGTCCCCAACGACCTTGCTTACATGGTCCCTAACAATTTTCTGGATACAAACGTAATATATTTCATCTTCTGCCTCCTTCCGTGTTTCCTGGCCATTCTGTTGTTAACTTGCGGAGACATTCATCCCAACCCAGGACCAACTAACGAGGACTTTCACCAAATCGATAACACGTTTAAAATCCTCCACCTTAACATACAAAGCCTAAAGCCCAAACTTGACATTATACAGTGTGAGTCCCCGTCCAATGACATTATGGCATTGACTGAGACGTGGTTACATAATGATGACCCAGTTAATGAAATTATTAAAAGTGGATTTCAGGAACCACTGCTCTTCAACCGTTCATCAAGAGGAGGCGGGGTAGCAGTCTATATTAAGGATGGCATTGCATTTAGCCACAGACCTGACCTACAAATGACGCCTGTCGAGTGCCTATGGGTGGAATTAATAAGAGAAAGGGGCAAGTCGCCCCTTTTAGGAGTATTTTATCGCCCACCCAACAGTCCTGTTGATACATGGGATACCATGTCCACTTCGATTGACAAAGCAACGGATACATCTGAACCTGACCTTTTCAGTACCGGTGATTTCAACGACAATCAAATCGCAGGTCCCAGAGGACATCTTTCAGATATTATTAGATATTTTAATTTTAGACAGCTTGTGGATGGGCCAAATGTTTCACGGAATCCTCTTCTTCACTGATTGACATTTTCGCTGTTAGCAAGACAGTCAACGTGAAGACTTGTGAGATCGTAGATCCATTTATAACTGATATGATCCGCTATCACTGTCCTACTGTCGTGGAGATCGACTTTATCAAACCATCGCGCATCTCCTTTAGGAGACAAATTTATTTGTATTCACACGGCCACTATCGCGAACTGAATGACGCGCTCGCTAGTGTAAACTGGGATACTATTTTCAATGCACCGAGTCTGGAAATAATTGTCTCTGAGTTCTCTAAAGAGCTACTTAACACTGCTTCCTGTCATATACTCAACAAATGGATCACTGTTAGAAAGTATCATCCAAAATGGATGCATAGCGAAATAAGATTAACAGTAAGACAGAGGAAAAAGTTATATCGTGTTTCCAAACGCAATGGTCTCCCACAGTCCTTTGAAAAATACAAACAGAAGAGAAACGAAGTGGTCTCGACCATCAGGAAGGCGAAGGCAACTTATGTTGCAAACGTACAATCAGTACTCACTAGTCGTCCAACTACGCCAGCCCAGTGGTGGAAAACCCTTGAGACGTTCATTGACAACACCAATTCAGATATTCCAGCTATCAGTCATTTGGACAAAACGTACGTCACAAACAGGGGGGGGGGGGAGCTGATGTGTTTAATGAATACTTTAGCTCTATCTCGTTAGTGGATGACTCTCAGGCATCCCTACCTATACTGGCCACACCCACCCCTTACTCAATAGACAGGATAATCATACAGAGCAGTGATGTATGCGAAGCGCTAAAATCCCTTAATGCATCAAAGGCTGCAGGACCTGATCTTATAAGTCCCCGGTTGCTGAAGGAATGTAAATTATCCCTATGTGAACCTCTCTCAGTAATCTTCAATATTCTCCCGAATAATAATTACTTTCCACTTATGTGGAAAAAGGCTAATGTAACGCCCGTTTTAAAAAAATCATCCATCCAATTTAGTAACGAACTATCGTCCGATTTCCCTCCTTAGTTGTTTTGGCAAGGTTTTTGAAAAATGTATTTTCAAACAGTTGTAGAAGTACTTGAGCGACAACAACATTCTAAGTCAATTTCAGTCAGGATTCATCTCTGGTGATTCGACTATATTTCAACTAACTGACCTCTATGACGAATTCTGCCGAGCCCTCGACGACGGAAAAGAGGTTCGCGTAGTCTTCTGCGACGTCAGTAAAGCTTTCGATAAGGTGTGGCATGTTGGTCTCATTCGCAAGCTGGAAAAAAATTGGAGTGTCAGGTGATCTACTAGCATTTTTAAAATCGTACCTTTCCGACAGGGTCCAGAGGGTCGCAATTGCCTCCGAGACCTCATCCTGGAGACCGATAAACTCTGGAGTCCCTCAGGGATCGATACTTGGCCCCTTATTATTTCTCATATATATCAATGACATAACAGATAACCCCTTGAGTAGCATTCGGCTCTTCGCTGATGATACATCATTGTATCTAATAGTTGAGAATCCAATCCAAGCAGCAACTGTGATCAACCAGGATCTGACTACAATAGAGCATTGGGCCAAGACGTGGTTGGTTGAGTTCAATCCTAAAAAATCTGAGACCATGCTCATATCACGCAAAGTTAGCCCTGCTGTGCACCCACCACTATTTCTTGGTAATGCCCAGATATCGGAAGCTAAAAATCACAAGCACCTGGGAATTATCTTAAATGATGCATGTACGTGGAACGACCACATTGAACATATCTGCGGTAAAGCATGGTCTCGCGTAGATTTACTGAGGAGGCAAAAGTTTACGCTTGACTGCTGTGTCCTTGAAAAGATTTTCTTTGCCTTTATCAGGCCTCTTCTTGAATATGGTAGCACAATTTGGGACAATTGCACGGCGAGTAATAAAAATGATTTGGAAAAAGTACAGTTGGCTTCAGCAAGGATAGTGACTGGCGCAACCATGAGTGCTAGGACTTCCGCGTTGTACAATGAAACCCGCTGGGACTCACTTGAGGAAAGACGTCGCAAACACAAACTGAAACATTTTTTCCGAATGTTCCACCATGCGACGCCCCCATATATGGCTAATAAGGTACCTCCAACAGTCTCTACCACAAGCCGATGTCTCAATCTCCGAGCAGGTAATGGCCTCCGAGTTCCCTTCTGCAACACCAACTGTACCAGTCTTCATTTATACCGAGAACTACAAGCCTATGGAACGACATACCTTTATCAATCAGAGAAAATTCATCAGTGAGCAATTTCGCAAGTTATCTTAACAGAGGCAATCTGCGATCCCCGTCTTTTTATGGCCGTGCAAAATCACGAATAGGACAAATCTATCACTGCAGATTGCGGTTATTTTTTCAATAACCACCTGTCGCCTTCGCCCCTGTATCAGTGTGGTGTCCTCGAGACAAGCGAACACTTTCTTTTGTTCTGTCCTGTCTTTGAAGAGGCACGCAGGTCAACAATAAAATCACTTCCATTTGCACCAGATGTGACAACACTCCTATTTGGCTCCGAATTCCTTACCAGTGAAGAAAATTTGTCTGTATTTGAAATGGTGCAGGGCTTTATTCTACTTAGTAAACGCTTCCAATAACTGCGACCCTACCGCTGCTCACCTTATAGTTTACAATGGGTGGAATCAGGGCCTAGTCGCCCTCTGGATGATCTCTCAATACAACATCTCTTTCAAGTGAGCTCCTATCGTATTATCCAATTATCTCTTCTGTTAATGGACCATCAAACTAACCTGATGATCGGTGGAGGGGGGTTTGCTTGTCTGTCTTACGTAAGTTTTCTTTTTTTAGTAAAAACCTACATCAAATGAAATATCTGCGGGTTGAGGGCCTGGTTATTAGCTTCTTACACTGTTGGGGATTTTCGTTGGGGGAGGGGGGGGGGGGGCAGGGTTCCGGGTTATTGTTGCCGCGCTGTGTGCCGCGGGTGGCGAGCGGTGGTTCGTACATTATTGGACAAGACATTGCATGCTAATGAATAATGCGTCTTCCACTTGCAAGACAGTGTTCGTTTCCCGGCGGTGCATGGTGCTGGCGGCGGTCCTCCGGAGTCATATCCCTTACTGAAATGAAAAACGTTAACAGCGCTCGCACCCCCCCCCCTCCCCCCGTCCGTTGTCGATTAGAATACCCTCATCTTATATTAGCGTTAGGCTGCGATTTCCAAGTGAGTCAGTTCCCTAACTGTTGTCGATCAATGTTGATGTCTTTTGCATTCAAGTTGCCCCTTTTCAAATGTCATCATTCTCCTTCACTGTTCCTCTCGATCTACTTTCATCATTTTTTTCTCGTTTAAACAATATCTAAACAGACCCACCCGTTCTATCTGTCCAACTGAAATTGTGTAATATTGCAGACTTGGGAGACGGTTTACATAAGCATTCAGCTTTCTTCCGAATCCCCTATTACAACAAGTTAGTTTGACATTTTAGGTGTTAAATGTATTCGCTGAAATTTATGTACAAAACATTCAATACGTTTACACTTGTTTGCATGTATACAGTTAACTTATCTTTTTTCAATAAATATTGTTTAAACTAATTGTCTGGGGAGCGACCTGCATTTCTATGAACTTGTTCCAGACCTCATGAGGGAAGCAGAAGCAGTCAATCTGAGAGTGTCTGCAGCCGACTTAGAGACTGACACCCGTGTGAGATACACTTTGCAAGCAAAGAAAATCCAAGAATATTGGGATGACTACATGGCCAATCCTCCAAGAATGTCCCCCACCAACTTCTTGAAGAAATGTGGGGCGCTATATGCAACGAAGAGGCGCGTACCGAACCCTAGAAGCCAGAGCAACACAGAAACTGGTGCCGAATGTTATCATTTGTTAATAATTATTATACAATGTTAATTATTGATCATTCATTTCATGTTCAAACATATTATTGTATTGTTATTTAGTTATTTTTTGTTGATGTATTTTGGTTTTATTAGATGTTAATTAATAAAATCATCAATTTTAAAGTTCTTGTTGTTTATTATAACACCCATAGACCTCAATATCCCGGCACGTATTTATTATTATGATCGTATTATAAGTAATAACAGGTGAATAATTCATTCTGAATTATTCACGTGTTATTACTTATTCAGATGACAGTCAGCTTGTCCCTTCTATCCCGGCGCGTATTTATTATTATGATCGTATACTACTCTTAGTACAATCATAATTCAAATGACAGTCAGATTGTCCCTTATTATTATGATCGTATTATGAGTAATAACATGTGAATAATTCATTCTGCATGCATTATTCACGTGTTATTACTTACAATACAATCATAATTGACAGTCAAATGACAGTCAGGCCGTCCCTTATATCCCGGCGCATGACAGGTTATTAGTACTCCGAATCCATTCCTAGTCCAATAGCATAGTCAAGAAAAATTGGGGCGGGTTGTCCCGGGGCGGGTTGTCCCACCTGGTTTGGGGCGGGGCTGTCCCTGGGGCGAGTTGTCCCGTTCCCTTCCACGTATGCCAGATATTTCTATAACGGCACCAGGAGTACCGAAAATATTAAAAAACTTGAATGCATCTAAGGCATGTGGCCCAGATGACATTCATCCAAGATTGTTAAAAGAATTGTCAGAGGAGTTAGGGGCGCCCCTTGCTCACCTGTTTCAAAAATCTATAGATAAGGGTGTGGTACCCGATGATAGGAAACTTGCAAATATTTGCCCTCCTTTAAAAAAAATGATAGATCACTTCTTGCAAATTACAGACTAGTATCCCTAATTTGCATATTGTGTAAAGTCCCTGAACATATTGTCTGTGCAAATATGATGAGTCATCTAGAAGAACATTCAATATTATCTGCGAGGCAACATGCATTTAGAAAAAATCATAGTTGTGTATCACGACTCATAACTGCTGTTGATGATTCGGCAAAATATTTAGACCAGGGGAAACAAGTTGACATTTTTATACTGGATTTTGAAAAAGCTTTTGATATTGTCCCCCGTGAATTACTGAAATCAAAATTAAATAAATATGGTATATCCTAAATGTCATCAATTGGATTGATTCCTTTTTGTGTTTAGGAAGCAGTGTGTTATAGTAAATGGGGCAAAATCAGAATGGTCTCCGGTAGTATCCGGGGTACCACAGGGTACGCTTTTAGGACACCCATTTTGTTTTCATTACATATAAGTAGCATGTCTCGGGCTTTTCACCCCCTATCAGCAGGACCTCGGGCAGGACCTCGGAAGTGACGTCATGTCACGTGACCTAGTTACGTCATGTTGTGTTGTCATGGTAACCCGCGTGAGCGGCCATGTTGTGACGTCATCTCCATAGTGATACGTGGTGTTAGTGCGCATGCGCAGCGCGTGTTGTTAGGGTGATACGCGTTTCCGTCGTCCATTTTGTATACTGGAGGCTGCCATCTTGGTTTCTATAGTGGCACGTGATTGCTATGTTACCAATGACTTCTAACAAGACAGGGGTATGTTCGGGGGTGTGTTCCTTTGTAGAAGAGTAAATCTGATTACCACAAACAACCCGACCCGACAATCCCCCCAAATCACCGAAATCTATCCCAATTCACCGAAATTGACTTTATTTTCCCAATTTATCGTTTTAGAACGTAGTGCTATAGTACTAAGGGGTACAAGGGGGTGCTAGAATTCTCCCAGAATCCCTTTTTGGATCCCTATCCCATGACGTTTTTCCCATTAAAAGACAGGTTCCTTTGGTAATTACCCAGAATTCTCCGCTTCTATCTATATATGCAATAGTTTTCGTCTATCTGACCCTGTTCCTTTGTTCTAGAGTATACTCCAGTAGCGTAGAAGAGCCTATTAGTTGAAACAGTTTACCTTATTATTACTATATTTAGCAATTTCTGGTCTATTCTTGTTAGTTCTGACCCTATTCCAAGTACTCTTGTTGTTTCATTTATCTAGATAATGACTAACCAATCAGATTGCTTGATTTCCCATAATCTGTATGCAGAGTTATCTCCCTTCTGTATAACAAAAGCAGTCCCAAAGCCAATAAGCTATCGAGCAGTTACTGATAAGTCATTGCTCGAACGACTCGAAGCTCATCGAGGAAATGAGCCTTAGAGCAATTGCTCGATCGAGTGACTCGGCATATTGTTCGAACGACTCGAATCCCATGGAGCAAATGAGCCAATGAGCCATTGCTCGATCGAGTGACTCCTCGAACGACTCAACGACTCATTTCAGAAAAAGGGATTCCATAGCCACAGGCGTTTTCGAAAAAGGGATTCCACAAATGGAATTCCAAAAAGGGATTCCATTAGTGGGATTCCATCTTATGTCGAGTGACTTGCAACTATTGCTCAAACGACTCGAATCCCACCGAGCAAATGAGCCAACGAGCAATTGCTCGTTCGAGTGACTCCTCGAACGACTCTTCAACTCATTTCAGTATTTGAGGATACCTATGACATGGCCACGTATCAGTTGAGGATACCTTTTGAGGATACTAAATTGAGGATACCTATCGAGGATACCTTTTATAGGATACTTATCTGAGGATACTATATATGCTGTACATGTCCCTGTAGGTCTCTTGCTGGCCCTTAGTACTATTTATCCACCTAATGCTTCATGTTATCCTATGACTGGTATAGGTAGTATGCAATGCTAGGCATAGGGGTATTGTGGGTAGGGGTACTGCCTGGTAGTTTAGAACGATACTATAGTATGGGCGGTATATACACATATAGGCCCCTGTTAGTGCTTGGTACTATTAACCAACCGATTGCTTTGTTTTATTATATGGCTGGTATATGTAGTACGTTATGGTAGACCTGGTGATTTTGTGGGGATGGGAGTAATGCTTGGTAGTTTAGAACGGTAGTATAGCATAGGTTGTACATATCCTTGTAGGTCTCTTGCTGGCCCTTGGTACTACTGATCCACCAGATGCTTCATATTATTGAGCGGTATTCTGGGGTGGGGTCAATGCCTGGTAATACAGAACGGCAGCAGAGTATGGTTGGTATATTCCCCTGTAGGTCCCATCCTAACCGTTCATAGTATTAACCTACCAAATGCTTTGTATTATCCTGTTACTGGTAAGGTGGTACGTAATACCAGTAGTTCCTACCTTATTCCGAGTACTCTTGTTGTTTCATTTATCTGGATCATTTATATAAATTATAATTAACCGATTAGATTGCTTGATTTCCCATAACCTGTACTTAATCATACAGAGTTATCTCCCTTCTGCATAATAAAAACCTATATGAATGGTAATATCCCCGGAACCCCAATATCTTTTTCAAAAAAGGGGTGCCGAAATTGGGGTGCCCTCTGGAGAATCCCTTTTTTGTCGAATGAGGATAAGAATCGTAGTAAATTAGACCTCATTGAGGGATTTTTAATACGACTCTTATCCTCATTTCAGAAAAAAGGGATTCTCCAGAAGGCACCCCAATTTGGGCACCCCTTTTTTGAAAAACATATGGCCTTTGGCACCCCTTTTTTTGAAATGAGGATAAGAGTTGTATTAAAAATCCCTCAATGAGGTCTAATTTACTACGATTCTTATCCTCATTTCAGAAAAAGGGGTGCCGAAGGCCATATGCTTTCTACAAAGGAACACACCCCCGAACATACCCCTGTCTTGTTAGAAGCCATTGATAACATAGCAATCACGTGCCACAATAGAAACCAAGATGGCAGCCTCCAGTATACAAAATGGACGACGGAAACGCGTATCACCCTAACAACACGCGCTGCGCATGCGCATTCACACCACGTATCACTATGGAGATGACGTCACAACATGGCCGCTCACGCGGGTTACCATGACAACACAACATGACGTAACTAGGTCACGTGACATGACGTCACTTCCGAGGTGAAAAGCCCGAGACATACTACTCATATAAATGACATCCAGGATAATATTAGCTCAGAAATCCGTTTGTTTGCCGATGACTGTGTCTGTTATAGAGCAATAAATTCAATTAAAGATTCAAAATTGCTTCAGAACGATATAAATTCATTAGGAAATTCGGCCCGTAAATGCAACATAATGCATCTAACAAGGAAAAGGAAAGATTCAAACAAATATACTTACTCTTTGGAAGGTACGGACCTTGCACCTCTTAGTGCCATAAAGTATTTAGGTGTTAGAATAACAAATGAATACAAGAAGAATCGGACCCTGGAAGAATCGGACCTTTTTGTGGAAGAATCGGGCCCTGGAAGAATCGGACCCAGAGTGGTTGGAAGAATCGGACCTTTTTTGGAAGAATCGGACCTCGGGTAATATTCGATGAGCATGGACAGCAGGAGTGAATTTTGGAAGAATCGGACCTCGAGTGATATTCGTTGAGCATGGGCAGCAGGAGTGAATGATAACAGAAGAACGTTTGAAGATAAAATTCTTTTTATTTTTTCATATATATATCTTTATATTTTTAACCATATTTTGAGCAATAATAAATAACAATGAATGAGGACGTACAACTTGATTACAGACTGCACTATTATTTCCAGATGAAGACATTGTCTCTGTTTGATGTACAGTTTGTGAATGCAGTACACTCCTAATGAAATGAAAGGTTTTAGCGCGCCGAAGGCGCGCAGGGACGATGTGGGATTTACAAATCCCTTGCGACCCGGTTAGCCTTATTTTATTTCACTTGGATCTTGGATCACACAGGCCTAGCTTTCCTATTGCCTCAAATGGGGTCTGAAGGGGTATGCACGCGGTTAGAATTCCCGGCATTTTGCATTGGAATGATAGATTGTCAAAGACCAAACCCTCAACGCCATTAAGACTATTAGAGAGTGGGCTCTATCCTGTTCCAGCTTGGCGATGGTAGAGGTTTGAGTCCCACCATGGTGGCGAGCCAGAATATAATGTTGTGCGATAGCAATTTTAAGGGAAAAAGAAAAAAGAAAACCAAACAGCAACGCCGGTTTGGTAGCGGCCCCGGTATATGACCATAGCGGTTACAAAAAAGGAATGGAGAAAGCTCCAACAGTTTAGTTTGAAAAAACCTGGAGTCATCCATCAAGCCTTCTGGGAGATAGGATGCCGTATGTGATTTTGAGGTATCTGGTTATCCTTCGGGAATTCCAAATGACCTCCAACACCCCCCCCCCCACCCACCCAAAAAAAAAAAAAAAAAAAAAAAAAAAGCCCTTAAAAGGGCTGTTTGCTGGCAAGATTGTTTCAATCCTTGCCTTGGTCTTGTTAGGTTTTCTGCACATCTTTGCTTGAGGATTGTTTCAATCCCTCATAGTTTGTCATTCAGTTTGGTCGTGTGTCTGATGAGATAGAGGAGGTAGAAAAGATAGAGAGCTGGGAATTAGAGCAATTCGGTTTTTAATTTACAACTGTTCCGTCCTTTTGGATGGGGAAGCCAGCATTTTTCCCAGAGATTTATATCTCAGGGAGGGGAGACCCGGCAGCAGATGGAGATTTTCCTCATTGTTTGCAACTCCCACTGGTAACAGAGGCAAGCTTTCGTGCGTATCGTGTCACCCGCAGCCAGTTCTAAATTTAGGTCACAGAATGCCTGGCTCACCCCATCAGAATGATGTAATCTTTAACCCTTTCGATAGACATGCCCCAGATTATTTAGTTTTCCTATTGAGGACGCGATGCGCATTGAGTTCTATTATTAATTCGCTGTCTTGAAGTCTATTTAGAGGTTTGCTTTGAAGATCTTTTAAGCGCATTGCTATAGTGTCTATTTTTGCTATCTCGTGAAGTTGTTTTATCGATGTCCACGTGGGCTTGCGCAGAGCCACGCGCAAGGCATGATTTTGGACCCGTTGTAGTTTTTCAATGTTGGTTTTATTCAGGTCACTTGTTATTATGGCCCCATACTCTAGTACTGGGCGTATATATGATTTGTAAAGATTGAGGAGAATTTCTTTATTGGCTCCCCAATTTTTACCTCTTATCATTTTCAGGAAATTGATGCGTTTAGTGGCTTTGACGGTGACTGAGTTTATGTGATTGTTTAGATTGAGACTGCTATCCACGTTGAATCCTAGAAACTTTGCCTCATTACTTGCTTCAAGTTTATGATCGTAAAGCTTAAGCTCAATATTAGGGACAGGCTTTTTTCCTTTGTTTTTTATAGAATGTGATTCTTTGTGTTTTCGTGGCATTTAACTTGATGCGCCACAGAGCGCACCAGTCTTGCAGGTCGCGGATGGTATCCTGCAGGCGGTTTTGTATTATGTTTCCAGACTTACTGGCCGTCCACATTTCTTTGTCGTCTGAGAATTGAGATAGTTCAACATGGTTCTTCCCTAGTTTGTCAATGTCATTCACATATATTATAAATAGAAGCGGGCTGAGGACCGAACCCTGTGGAGTACCCGCTTCGAGTTTTACCTCGGCTGACACTTCGCGGTTGACCCTCACTTTGATTTTTCGATCAGATAAAAATGATGATATGATCCTCAGAATTTTGGTAGGTAGCCCCATTTTAGCTAGTTTGTATCTCATGCCATTGTGCCAGACAGAGTCAAACGCTTTTTCTACGTCGAGTAATAGCGCGGTTCCTATTTCATTTTGACTGAACGCCGTTTTCATATAATCTACCAGTCTATAAACATGTTCGATTCCCTCTCTTTGGCTCCTGTATGCCCTTTGCCACTTATTGAAAAAGCTGATTGATTCGAGATGGCTGCGGAGTCTAGTCGTGAGAATCCGTTCGAAAATTTTTCCAATACAGCTGAGTAGGCTGATTGGGCGGTAATTCGCTGGGTTGCTCAAATCCTTGTCGGGTTTGGGTATCATGACTCCTGTAGCTACTTTCCAACATTTTGGGAAGTATCCAATAGAGAGACAACAGTTCAGGGGGTTAGTGAGTCTACCGAAAAAAGTGTTGGGACATTGTTTCACGATTTTGTATGAGACCTCGTCCCCTCCTGGGGAAGAAGAAGACTTACATTTTTTAATTGTGTTAGCCACTTCTTCTTTGCTTATCGGTTCCGTGAGTTCATGGCCATCCCCGTCCTCGGGCGTTTGGCTGAAGTTGGCATCGTTAAACGTTGTCTTGTTGTCTTGAACAAATTTGTTTACTTTTTCTTTGAACTCGTCATCAAACCTATCGCCCTCATGTGGACGATGATATTTCTTAAGGAGCTCAGCAAAGGCGCTAGCCTTCGCCTTGTCATCCAGGGCCATACTTCCATCGTTGATCTTTAGTGCCTTACTGTTGGCGTCTTTATGTTTTTGTCCAGTAAGGGTTTTAAAAGTATCCCAAAACTAGTTTTAGTCTCCCTGAGTCCATTTAGATTTTCCGTTGCTTTTTCCCATCTCACGCGATTGTCGTTTGCTATTGCTTTTTTAACTTCGCCGTGGAGGCGATTATACACGGCTTTAAGTTCGACCTTTTTAGTTGGAAGTTTTTCTGATTTGTATGCACGGAAGGCTTTTCTTTTTTGTTTTATTATTTGGAGTGTGGTTTCAGTTATTCTGTTGGCCTGCGGTTTAACTGTCTGTTTGGGACAAATCTCATCAAGAGTGTTGTTAATGACTTCACTGAGATTGGAACATGCTTGCTCGAGCTCGCAGGTATTCATTGGGTCGTTTTTGTTTATTTTAACCTGAATTATTTTTCTGAAGAGGTCCCAGTCAATTTTGGATAGATTCCTCCTCCTCATTGTGGGGTATCTTGCGGGTCCGCTGCAACCGTGTAATGTAGCATGAACAGGCAGGTGGTCGCTACCTAAATCATCGTCCCCCACATATATGTCTTGCATTTGATTAGTTAGTACTAGATTTACTGGTTATAATTAGGTCAAGGATGTCGGATTGGTGGAGGGTGTTGTTACTGACGTGAGTAATGTCGTGGTCGTTATTTAATACAAAAAGATCAAATTGTTCTATGATATTGAAGAGAGCGTCGCCATTGGGCTCCGTTTTATTGCATCCGAAAACCTGATGTTTAGCATTGAAATCACCTAAGAAACTACAGTGTTTGTGATTTTTCACAAAGAATTCAAAGACTTTGCTGTCAACTGTTTTTTCGGTTCATTATAATATGAGATTACGGCAACTTTTTTATGATCTAGTTCAATCTCAGCGGCAATCACCTCTGCGTTGAGATGATCGCTTGATATCGTTTTATATTTTAAGTCCTGCCTTATGAGGAGAGCGACTCCGCCTCCACGTTGTGTGGGACGGTCTCGTCTAATGATGTTGAATCCACTTAGCAAAAATGTCTTACTTGTCTTTAACCATGTTTCGCTGATACCAATTACATCTACGTTTGTGAAGTAATCGGACATCTGTGAGCTTTTGCAGTTAACGCTTCGAGCGTTCCACTGAATTATTTTCAACTTATCCATAAGTGTTCAGTACCTGACGTAATTTTACTAGTTAACGTGTTGTGGGTGTGATTTATATTTTATTTATGGCGGCTTCTATTAGCGAGGAAGAAATTTGAGTTCGATATAATTTGGATGCTGTTTTCCCAACTTCTTTACATATGTCGGAAAGACTGACGTCGAAGTGTTTGTTCATTATATTAAAAACTGAACCAGCCATTAGGCTGCACATCGAATGTGGAGAGGTTGAGTTTTCTACGCTGTTGACATTAATAGCTTTGAGTTCTATGTCGGTTTTAACTTTTTTGTAGTGGGGACACCCCCGATAATTGCTTGGGTGTTGCCCGTTACAATTTGGGCATTTCAGTATTGAAACCTTGCACGACTTTGTTATATGTTTTTCGCCGCATTTCATGCAACGCAACTCTCCTTTGCATCTGTTCGACATATGGCCAAATTTCTGGCATTTATGACATTGTGTGGGCTGAGGCAAAACACGATACTCCTCAGTCTCATATTTTTGTCCGTTTATACAAACACCTTTGTTAATGAAGTTAAGTTTTATGGCTCTATTGGGGCATTTTACTTTAATTTTCCACGTAGGGTTGCCTGTAGTCTTAGATATTAGTCTCCCCCACGAGTATCCCGACAGGGCTTCATCAATATCCCCATCATTGATCTTTGTGGGAACCCTTGTGACGACTACGCAAGGGTTTTGCAGCAGTTGATGTGGTTGTTTATTCGTCCGGTGTTTGGTCGTATTATCCTTTTGAGGTTGTTTAGAAAGGGCTCTTACCTTGTCGGCAAAAGATACACCACCGTCAGTTTCCGTTGCGTTACTGTCTGCCGATTTCCCACCATTGTGGATCTCCGCACTGGTTGTTACTACTGTAACATCCATGGTGTCCGAGGTCTCAACGACAACAACACCCGGGTTATCGGTGTGTGTCGACGCTTTCCGGGTTTTCTTAGCCACCGTTTCTATTTCCAGGGACTCGCCATTTTCCTGGAAGTCTGTATCCAATTTCCTTTTCGTGCGGGGCATAATCTGATTGACCACATCACAGGTGGGAACAGTAGTTGCCTCTTGCTCTATGAGCGAACGCAACCAGTTGTCTTGACTGGTGGTAACGAGTTCCGAGCCCTGATTTGGTGGTACCTCCAAAGAGATGGCGTGCACAGGTCTCCCCATCTCAGCGGTATTATCTATAAAGGGCGAAACAGGTGTCGGATTAGTTTTGCCCACCATCCCCTTGCTAGGATTAGTTTTCGAAAACTGCTGAGTTGTATCAACTGGTTTAGAAACACTAGCGATATCCGTAACTGTGTTCGTTCTAGGGCCCAACGAGTTGGACTCCACACCGTTGCCCTTTTGTTTAGAGTTTCCGTTGCTGGGGCACGAACCCAAACCTGAATTATTTCTTCCTTTTCCCTTTTTTCCAGATGCCGACTTATTTTCCTTTTTTGATTCCGTCGAAGCTTTTATTAATTCCATTTTTTCTTTCTCGAACTGTTCTTTTTGAGCCCTAATATCCGAGCGCAAACCCTCTATAGTGTCGTTCAATCTGGCTATCTCTTTTTGAAATCTAGATATCATCGATATTAAATCCATTCCCGAAGTGGGTTCAGTGGTGGAGTTAGTTGCCATGTCACTCTGTTCAGTTATCAGTTATTGTCTAAGTTATCAGCAAATTATTGGTAAAATATTTCGTTGAAGTATATTTAGTTTTAACAGAGAAAAGCAGACAGAAAATAGATAGAGTTAAAGATAAACACTTACAAAATTACACCACAGTGCACAGAAGTGGAACAGAGAACAATAGGCTTTGTTAATATCCAAGCTGTGAGATGTGTTCAGTCAGGAGCTTTCACAGACACGTCCGATCAGTATGACTGTCAATCGTGTACACCCCTAACCCCTAGTCTGCGCATTATATACTTAACCCCAGAGATGAGTTGTTTGTGCACTTGTTAACACTATGCTATCACAACCCTTCTTGAAAACTCTATGATAAAGTAATAATTTTTTGATTGTCACTGTTACCTTTTACAAGTGTAATTGGCTTCAATGAATGATTGCCGACCAAACCTGTTCACCATTTGAAAACATCACTGATTAGTAAATCATTGAGTTCTTGATCAAAGAGCTATGAACCACAAAATAAATACGGGATTATCAAAACACTGCTGATCTCATGTAACAAAATAAAAACACACTGGACAAAAAAACAAACAAACGAAAAACACACTATGTAAGGACGTTTTAAATTCATTTCTGGTTTTCACCCTCTGGGATGCGACTGGGATCCTGCTGCCCCTAAAATTTCCCTACCTTTTGGCTCACCCCATTTTGACCTTCCTATATATTTATTTCACAACGACAGAAGCTTGGTGCCTGGCATAGTGGGCTCTGCTTAAACAAGGTCCACCCGAGCATACCGACGTACCCCCCCCCCCCCCCCCCCCCACACACACACACACGCGCGCGCGCGCGCGTCGGCGGCTGGACTGTCTATAAGTCGGACTTGCTTCTCTCTTCAAGTGAGGGGACTGACCCCTCCACCTTTAGCAATTTTTATATTTGTTTATTAATAGTGTCCTTCCCTTTTTGATTTATTTACTCACAAGCAGGGCAGACAGGTGAACCCGCTCTGCCGACGATTTCTTGGTGGCTGCAAGAGAAGAAAACTAATATAGTCATTAAGTGGGCAAGAGGGGTGGGGGTCGTACCACTATCTTCAGGCCCAGCGCGCATTCGGTGTGCGAACACTTCACGCACCATTTCTTCAGTCAACTACCCGAGGTCCGATTCTTCCAACCACTGAGGGTCCAGTTCTTCCAGGGGTCGATTCTTCCAGGGTCCGATTCTTCCACAAAAAGGTCCGATTCTTCCAGAGTCCGAATGGTCCGATTCTTCCTGTTCCCTAACTAATGACCTTCGTTGGGATAAACATATAAATAATATATGCGCCAGGGCAAATCGTACATTTGGCCTTTTTTAAAGGAACCTTGCCCAATGTAATGTAGATGTCAAAGAAACGGCATATAAGGGTTTAGTTCGACCAATCCTGGAATATGCTAGCCCTGTATGGGATCCGTATAATATTAACCTACAGGAGGAAATTGAAACGGTCCAACGTTGAGCCGCTAGATTTGTCTTATGCGATTATAATTATGAAGTAGGCTCCATGACTACTATTTTAAATAAGTTAAAACGGAAACCACTTTTACAGAGAAAGATAGAGAATAGATTAATTTTGTTATACAAGAGTATTCATGGTCAAGTTACAATTCCAATTTCAGATCTACAGTGCACGGAGCGAAATACTAAAAGTTCCAGCACGGATAAATACATCCAGCTTTTTGGTAGAACAAATGTTTACAAATATAGTTTGTTTTTTCCCTCCACTATACGAGAGTGGAATTCTTTAATACGAATCCTAAATTCTTCCAACACCCAGTAGAAATATTTATAAAAGATATAAGGAGTATGGATATTTAGGCATATGCCCTTCTAACTGGCGCAGCGGTTGCACAAATGGGGACACACTAAAAAGTGTAGTCCGTGTCCGTGTCCGTGTCGGCGAAAAAGTGTAGTCGGGAATTAAATTATCATTTTCTCCTGTATTTGTTGGTTGTTTTCTATGAAATTTGGAAAGTATACTCAGGGGACGATACCAAATAGATTTGCCAAAAGAGAAGTTTATACGATGTTATTTTACGATGTTAGAAGACATTTTCTCTTTCAAAAACATTAAAAAGTGTAGCTTTTTTAACGTTTGCAAAGAGATTAGTAAAACAGCATCTAAGTTATATAATACTCAAATATCTCACACGCTATTAGAAGCGGCCGTCAACAAAATATAATTATGTAACAATATTAAAAATAGTAATTAAACTTAAATAAACTTAGTACAGTTATTCCTAAACCATTCATGGACACACTAAAAAAATAATCCAGTGGAACGCTCGAAGCGTTAATCAGCAAAACTTACAAATGTCACATTATTTCAAAATTATGGACGTAATTGGAATTGGTGAAACATGGCTTAAACCAAACAAAAAATTCTCGTTATGTGGTTTTGATATTATTAGAAGAGATCGCCCTGTCCAAAAAGGTGGCTGTGTCGCTCTGCTAATAAGGCAGGAGATTAAATACAAAACAATACCATGCGACCACCTCAATGCTGAAGTGATTGCAGCTGAAATTGAACTTGACCACAAACACGTGGCCATCATATCATATTATAACAAGCCGCAAGCAACAGTAGACAGTAAAGTATTTGAATTCTTTACCAAAAAGTACAAGCACTGCATATTCTTGGGTGATTTCAATTCCAAACACCAGGTATTCGGTTGTCATAAGACCGAGCCTAATGGTGACGCTCTTTTCCACATCATTGAAGAACTCGATCTATTCGTGGTAAATACCGATCATGACGTAACATACATAAGCACCAACCCACTCCATCAATCAGGTATCCTAGACTTGATTATCGCCAGCAAATCACTAACCAGCTAAATGCAAGAGATATTTGTAGAGGATGATGAGCTAGGCAGTGATCACCTGCCGGTTCACGCCACTTTGAAATGTAATACTGGTCCCGCAAGGTATCCTCCCGCGAATAGGAGGGACCTATCAAAAATTGACTGGAACCTCTTCAGAAACATTATCGAAGTAAAAAATAAAGGCAAATGACCCCTTAAATGCTCATGAACTAGAAAAAGCCTGCACCCATCTTAACGAGGTTATCAACAGTACACTAGATGAGATTTGTCCCAAGCAAACAGTAAAGACGCGGATAAACAGAATAACCCAAACAACTCTTCAAATAATCAAACAAAAAAGAAAAGCCTTCCGGGCTTACCAATCAGAGAATGATCAACTGAAAAGAGCAGACTTAAAACCGCATATAATCGCCTACATGAAGAAGTAAAAAAGGCCATAGCTAACGACAATCGCGTTAGATGGGAAAAAGCAACAGAAAATCTAAATGGTCTGAGAGAACCTAAGAGGTTCTGGGATACATTTAAAACTCTTACTGGTCAAAAGAGCAAAAGTGCCAATAATAATGCGCTGAAGACTAGCGACGGAACTATGGCCATGGACGACAAGGCAAAGGCCAGCGCTTTTGCCGAACTTTTAAAGAAAGCGGATCGTCCACAAGAAGGGAACAGATATGACAACGATTTTAAAGTAAAAGTTAATAAATTTGTACAAGATAACAACTCAATTTTCAATGAACCGAACTTCGACCAACGGCATGAAGACGGGCACGACCATGAATTAACCGAACCAATAAGCGTAGAAGAGGTCACGGGTATAATCAGAAAATGCAAGTCATTTTCGTTCCCAGGAGAAGACAAAGTCTCTTACAAAATAGTGAAACAGTGCCCCAACATCTTCTACTGCAGACTTACCAAACTCCTAAACTGCTGTCTCTCCTGTGGGTACTTCCCAAAATGCTGGAAAGTGGCCACAGGAGTCATAATACCTAAACCCGACAAAGACCTTACCAACCCTTCTAACTACCGCCCAATCAGCTTGCTTAGCTGTGTTGGAAAAATATTTGAGCGGATTCTCACTATGAGACTTCGCAGCTATCTCGAATCAATCAACTTTTTCAATAAGTGGCAAAGAGCGTATAGGAGTCAGAAAGAGGGAATCGAACATGTATATAGACTGGTTGATTATATGAAAAAAGCATTTAGTTAAAACGAAATCGGAACAGCGCTTTTCTTGGATGTAGAAAAAGCGTTCGACTCGGTATGGCACAATGGCGTGAGATATAAACTAGCGAAAATGGGATTACCCACTAAAATTCTGAGGCTCATATCATCATTTCTAACTGACCGAAAAATCAAGGTGAGGGTTAATCGCGAGATGTCAGAGGAAGTAATACTCGAAGCTGGAACACCACAAGGGTCGGTTCTAAGTCCGCTTCTTTTCATAATATATGTGAATGACATAGAAAAAGTAGGGAAAAACTGTGTTGAACTATCGCTGTTCTCAGACGACAAGGGCATTTGGACGACCAGCAAGTCCCGAAACATAATTAAAAATCGTCTACAGGATACCATTCGCGAACTTGAGAGATGGTGCGCCCTGTGGCGCATCAAACTCAATGCCGCCAAAACCCAAAAAGTTACGTTCTTCAAGAAGCAAAAGGAAAAAGCCTGTCACCAGTATCGATCTCCAGTTATACGATCACAAATTAGAAGCAAACAAAGAAGACAATTTTTTTGGATTTATCCTAGATAGCAAACTCAGTCTAAACAGTCACGTAAACTCCATTACGGTAAGAGCTACTAAGCGTATCAATTTTCTGAAGATGATCAGAGGCAGAAATTCGGGAGCAAACAAAGATGTGCTTCTCAAGCTCTACAAAACATTTATACGTCCGGTACTAGAATACGGTGCCATAATAACAAATGACCTGTGCAAAATCAACATTCAGAAGCTACAGAGGGTTCAAAATTATGCCCTGCGAGTGGCACTATGCAAACCGAAATGGACACCGATAAAGGAACTTCACGGGCTAGCAAATATAGAAACTATTGATACGCGATTAAAAGACCTACAAAACAAAACCCTCAACAGACTTTAAGATAGTGAATTAATGGATGAGCTGAACGAACACCGACCCCTAAACAGAAAAACAAAATAAGTTTCCGGAAAAAATAAAATAAAATAAAATAAAAATTATACAATATAACTAAATCGCGTGGAGTCAGTGAGGATTGCCTCGCTACTCATTGAGAACTTTAGGATAGAGTCTGTGAGGACTGCCTCGCAACTCTGCTGAAGCGCGATTGAAATGCGTTTAATAAGATCTATATAACAAAACCCTCCACATACTCCAGGATAGTGAATCAATGGTGAAGCTGAACGCACACTGAACCCTTAACAGAAAAACAAAATAATCCACAGTAAATTAAAATTACTCAATAGAATTAAACTACGTGGAGTCAGTGAGGATTGCCTCGCTACTCATTGAGATCTTTAGGATTGAGTCTGTGGTGATTGCCTCGCAACTCTGCGTGTGGGGAGTGGGCTTCTAAGAAACACACCCCTTACCCCATCCATAGCAACAATCACACAGCAGGCACAATATACAAAAGCGGATAACTATCTTTCTCTCTACCTATAACTTTTCTAATTGAACATTCTCAAATTTTCTTGCAACTCTCTTATAAAGAAGACGCATGGAAATGGTAGACAAAGCGTAGGAGGAATTGGTGCAACCTACCTTTCTGCAACATACACAAGAAACCACCAAACACTAGGCAAGGATTGAAACAAGCTTGTCTGGCTGGAGACGAGAGTACAATTTATATAAATAACATGTGAATAAAGATTTAACAGCTCTTTTAAGGGCTTGAGGGTGTGTGTTGAGAGAGGGGTTTTTTTTTGGGGGGGGGGGTTGAGGAGGTCATTTTGAATTCCCGAAGGATAACCAGATATCTCATAATCACATACGGCATCCTATCTCCCCGAAGGCTTGATGGATGACTCCGGTTTTTCAAACTAAACTGTTGGAGCTTTCTCCACACCTTTTTTGTAACCGCTATGGTCATATACCGGGGCCGCTACCAAACCGGCGTTGCTGTTTGGTTTTCTTTTCTCTTCTTCCCTTAAATTTGCCATCGCACAACATTACATTCTGGCTCGCGACCATGGTGGGACTCAAACCTCTACCATCGTCGAGCTGGAACTGAATAGAGCCCACTCTCAAATAGTTTTAATGGCGTTCAGGGATTGAGAATTGACAATCTAACACTCCACCGTAAACTGTCGGGAATTCTAACCGCGTGCATACCCCACTCAGACTCCATTTGAGGCAATAGGAAAGCTATGCCTGTGTGATCCAAGTGAAATAAAATAAGGTTAACCGGGTCACAAGGGATTTGTAAATCCTCCATCGTCTTCGGCGCGCTAAAACCTTTCATTCATTCATGAGCTTCACTAAGATTATAAAGTTATGTAATATGTGATTACCATTCTCATCACTGTACTTTAACCCTTTACTCAACGTAACGGCCAAAACCGGGCAGCGCTATTCTAAAAAATCGCCAATTAATTTTCATTATTTTTTCATTTTTTGTCTCAAAAACATAGGTTATGACCCCTCGTTGGAACGAGCTCGTCGAGCTCGTTCCAACGAGGGGTCATAACCTATGTTTTTGAGACAAAAAATGAAAAAAAATAGTTATTCAAGAATTTTTTTTGCAAGTGTCGTCTGCTTTTCATGTTAGGTAAAGGGTTACTTTGTCAAACCATTGAAATTGTATACTGTGTCATTGCTTCACATCTAAATGTTTGTTTTGCCATTTGATATATGAGTTCGGTTAATTATTAAAGCTATTATTTGGAAACTCAGTGTTGTTTTTCTTTTAAAATCCCATAGATTAACCCAATTGTTTCCTGGGGAAAGTTCGCTTATGTAAGTTATTTTTCTTTTGCAATTGCATTCTTTGCCACAAGATGCATTTGTGGAGTGATCAATGTTTAACGCAGGCAGCCAATTAAAATAATGGAGGTCGGTTTGGGTGAAAAAGTGTGGGCCGGTTTGGATGATCAATGCTTAACCGTCGAAGACGATGAAAGTATTGGAGGCCGGTTTGGGTAAAAATGTGGAGGCCGGTTTGGGTTAAGTAGTGGCCGGTTTGGGCAAAAATGTCGGAGGCCGGTTTGGGCGTATTCGTCGTAGTAGCACAAAGCTGTGTCACTTTGTTTTTTAATGAGAGAATTCCTTCTGCATCTTTCTTTTTAGATGAAATATATTTCCAAAATGGTTTAGGGTTATTTTTAACATCTCCGATCATTTCATTTACATATGTTTGGTGGGCAATTTGGATTTCTTTCTTAATCAGAAGTCTCAATGATTTCCATTTTTCCTAAGTTTATCACTTTTATTTTTTTTAGATTTGGCATGCGTCCTATCTCTTCTCCTAATAAGCCTCTATATTTTGACGAATAAAGTCCCATAACTCTGGAATGACAAATCGGACAACGACACAAATCAAAAAGAAGATTCCTTCTATCAACATATACTTGCAACCAAAAAATATTGAAAATTGCTCTAAGCATTTTCAAGTTATTGTTCAACATGTGGAAAATTGCCTATATTTTGAGGAATAAAGTCCCATAATTCTGGAATGACATATCGGACGGCGACACAAATCATTAGAAAGGAAGATTTCTTCCCTCAACATGTACTTCCCACAAAAAATCACGAAAATTGCTCAAAACATTTTCAAGTTATTGTCCTACATGAGGAAAATTGCCTATATTGTGACGAATAAAGTCCCCTAACTTTGGAATGACAAATCGGACAACACAACACACCGAAAGGGAGCTAAATTCCTTCCATCAACATGTACTTCCCACCAAAAAATCACAAAAATTGCTCGAATCGTTTTCGAGTTATTGTACGCGTGTGGACGGACGGACAGACGGACGGACAGTGATATACCATAATACGTCCGTTTTTTTTCAAAACGGGCGTATAAAAATGTAATTTCGTACCCAAAAAAATAAAAATAGTTAAACTGAATGTCCGTTGCAATATTCGTCACAGTCTGTTTGTGAGTGGCACTTTTTTAAATAAGATTTTTTTTAATGTTGCGCCCGTTTAGATTCAGCTGGAAACCATTCAGGAATGGTTTCCGTTGCCCCTTCACACCACGAGGAAATACTAAACGGGATTTCGTGAACCACCTGAAGTAGAAACAAAATGCATACATATTAGTTTCTCGTCTCCTACAAAAGAAATAGAAATTAGAAGTTAACTTTTCTTCATCTAAAAGATCGAGAGAAATGTGATATTAGTCATTTTACCTAAAATGAAAGAAATAGATTTTGGCAATTTCTGGTATCCTAAAATAAAAATAAATAAAACAAATTAGTTTCTGGTTACGTGAATTGAAAGAAAAAAGTGTATATGGTTAGTTTGCCGGCGGCTGTATTGTTTGCTATTTGTTGCCTATTCTATCCGTGGTCTATTTAACTGGTAGAGTGTTGGAAACCCATATTTGGACTCTATTCTGAAGTGCAGACTCCACAATTTCAAGGGTTCAAATTCAGTGCCTATGCTTCATATTATCATTGAAGTGATATTATTTAGTCTGAAAGGATTTACCTTGCTTCATATTATTACTGACGTTATATTGTTTAGTCGGTTAGGATTTGCCTTGTTACAATTTATGGGAGTGCTGATAGAATGGTAAATTCTTCCCCTGCGCTCGCTGATCCAGTCTTCTTTGTCAAGCGTCCAAGTCATTATTGGTTATCACAGAAACGCCAAACATCGACCAACTTAAATTAGCGATCTTCCAATCTGAATTTCCCAATCATGTCTGTTGGAAGTACTCGCAAACTTCCCGAAGTGCTGATGTGGACGCTTATTGCTGCAGAACCAGGACGGATTTTTTCATTTTTTCACTTGCGAACAATTTGATACGAACTGAATGGTCATCAATCAACTCAAGTTATCTTGTCAGGATTGTCAGCGCGAAATCCTGTAAAACAAACAAGATATGGATATTTTGCATTCAAGATGCTAGAACCAGGAATTGAAGATATGAACTCCTTATCTAGGGGTATATTTGTACTAAGTTGAGAAGAAAAAAAAACTATTATTTACTTCAAAAAAGATTAGAAATCATGAAGTACTCTCATACGGTGGCTGGTTTAGGACCTAGGAAATATGTTTTTATCTCGTGCGCACGAGATAATAAGTCGTGCGCACGAGATACTAAGTCGTGCGCACGACATAATTATCTCGTGCGCACGAGATAATAAGTCGTGCGCACGAGATATTGTTTTTCTGCATCCAAGAAAAAGCGCTGTTCCAATTTCGTTTTGACTAAATGCTGTTTTCGTATAATCGACCAATCGATATACGTGTTCGATTCCCTCTTTCTGACTCCTATACGCTCTTTGCCATTTGTTGAAAACGTTGATTGATTCGAGATAGCTGCGAAGTCTCGTAGTGAGAATCCGTTCAAATCGCTTTTACTCATGTGCACATGGGTTTTCATCGGTTTCTATAAGATGTTTTTTTATCAGTTTTCATCAGCGATGTGCACAGAGATTTTTGAATTTGAATTTTTTTTCTAAATTTTAATTTTAATATTTAAATCACTGGCAGAGTAGCTTGTTTACGTCAAAGATATCAATGGGGAAGACGCCTTCTTGTCATCCGCCATCTTGTGCCCCAGTGGGCTTCAGGGAGGGAGGGAGAGCCCTCCCACTTAGTGTATTATGGTAGCGACGTCACAGATATCGCGGGGAAGCCGCCATCTTGGACCGTCATCTTGGGCACAAGGAGGGTGCGTATGGCCTAAATGGGCTCTGGGCATGGGGAGGGGTGAGAGGCGCCTAATGACTTTGGGTACAAGGCGGAGTAAAACAATGTTTCAATAAAGTTCGACTAAAATTAGTTTTTGTCAAGTATTGAAATGGAGAGACTCAGGCGAGTTATCTACCCTCCATCGCCTTAAATTTTTGCTCAAACTATCCCAAAATCGGACTTTCATCTTGGTGAACTTTTGCTAAAAAGAGCCATTCTGTCCTAAGTGTACTTTTTGAAACACCAATAAATTTCGCGCAACTTATAGTTAAATAGTCAAAGTATTGCATATCGGTTTTACTGAAAACTGTAGGCGAAAACATTGCGGGGTTTGAGTCGGGGGGGGGGGGGGCACACCCCATGCCCCTCGGGGTATCCTCCACCCATAAATCTACACGGTATAATCCTGGTTGATGGAATCGATTTTCCAATTAATACGGTTTATATCACACGTTTAGCTTAACAGTTTATCATGACCTATTGTACGTGTAGACATACAAATTCATCCCTTTCGCTAACAAAACTCCGACGTATTGCATACAAATTATTAATTTTTCGCATTTTTTCACTAAAAACAAAACCTACAGTATACATTGGTGACTTTTAATATCGAACAAATTTCAAATGAAAACTCGAATTTTCATTATTTCGGGGGGAGGGGACGCCTCCTTTTCCCTATTTTTTATGAGGAAAAGCCATGTAACTTTTCAATAAATTTTATAAAATAGTTTATTAAATTCACTTAAGGGGTACTAAAGTGGGGGAATTCGCCATCTTATTGACATCGCGCGGATGTAGATTATTGGATCCGCCAATGCGCCGTATTATAACACGTCGGACAGCCGTCTTGTTGTGTTATATGAAGAAATTTTCATTATTTTGGCATGGGGAAGCCTCCTTGTATTTTATGAGGGACGCCATATTTTTCATTAAATTTTATAAAATACACAATGCGACTAAGTCAAAGTGAGTTGTTTATATCCCAAACTTTTAATTTATAAAAAATATAGAAATATAGGACTTTAAACACCCATAAATAATGCTCAGCCTTGTCCCTCACTGCGCAACAGCGCGTTAGACCCTCATCACAAAAATCAGTAACCGCATCCCATCATGCAAAGTATAGAAAAATATGGCTGCTGCACATAAAAGCATATTTCGAGAAACAAGTTCAGACATGTCCTGAAGATAACGCACACCTGCTGTGGAGCTTATGTAAGCTATTTATCACATAAGTGTTTGCACAAACAAGATAATCCTCTCAACTGAGTATTTTGAAAATATCTCGGTACAATATTAACCTAAAAACATTGTATATTTTGGAAACAGGAACGAGATTTTTTAATTTGAATTTAATTTTAATTTTAATATTTAAATCATTGGCAGAGTAGTTCGTTTACGTCACAGATATCATGGGGGAAGACGCCATCTTGTCATCCGCCATCTTGGGCCGCCATCTTGGGCCCCAATGGGCTTTGCGTACTGGGAGGGGGAGCCCACCCACTTTATGTATTACGGTAGACACGATACATATATCATGGGGGAAGCCACTCGGTCGCTTCATTCATTTACCCATTCAAGTATTACTCATTTTCACCCAAGACAGAAAATATGCACATTCGTTCGTTCCGTCCGTCCGTCCGTCCGTCCATCCATCCATCCATCCATCCATCCATCCATTCATTCATTCATTCATTCATTCATTCATTCATTCATTCATTCATTCATTCATTCATTCATTCATTCATTCATTCATTCATTCATTCATTCATTCATTCATTCATTCATTCATTCATTCATTCATCCATCCATCCATTCATTCATTTATTTTCGCTTTTTTAATTTTTTTTTTCACTTATGTATTAAAGCAAAAATATAATAATTATTAGATACACAATCATTTATTTTACGAGTCTCGTCTGCCATTAGAATACTTTGTCAAACGCGAGGAGTGATATTTGAGTGGTCATAATTTAAAATTCAGTTACTAACTTTTCATGTGTTTCTGGTATCATCGAACGCTGATCTCTGGTGACATTGAATGTGGTATTTGATGACAAGTTGAACTCCACACCGAATGGTCCTACTAGAATGGAGGTGTCTGATGTGCTGGTGCTTTCAAGGGGTCCAGTAGCATCTGAAACCATTGTGGCACTCTCAATATTCCCGAGATGGGAAATTCTTTGACAAGGTTGGCAAGTAAAACTTATTTCGCGTCGTTCTCTCACTGCCGCTCAAAACACGCTCCTTTCAATTCCTAAAACTAAAAAATATATTATCATCAAGTTGGATAAAATAGTGAAGTTTTAACGAACTCGGCGACCAGGTATGTCATGTGGATGCCTAGAAACTTAAAGTAATTCTATTATTTGTTCAAAATTATTTTGAACTTTAATCATGTTTTCAGCTCTACCTTCTAAACTTCTGACAAAAATTAACGCATTTAATTTTTACTTTAAACCATCTAAACTTCCTGACAAACATTAAAGCATTTAATTATTAGTTTAATGCAAGTGCATCATAATTGTATAGAAATTTAATAAGAGCTCTTTATGAATTGTATTATTTAGTATTGTTGTACTTTTTGTCATAAATTTATTGTTACATGTATTTACCTGTACAACATGTTCTGCGTGTCCACAATCCGCACTGTACATTGTCGCACTGTGTTGCTTCCGGTCTTTGTTTTACGGTCTTCCCACACGGTGTACAAGGATTTTCAATATCCATGGTGAATAAGAGAGTGAATAAGAGTCCCACCATGGTGGCGAGCCAGAGTGTAATGTTGTGCGATGGCAAATTTAAGGGAAGAGGAGAAAAGAAAACCAAACAGCATCGCCGGTTTGGTAGTGGCCCCGGTATATGACCATAGCGGTTACAAAAAAGGAGTGTCATTGATATTAGTTGGAAGATTGAAGTTCCGTTGTCACTCGACGATATTTCTCGAAGTCACCGTGTTGGTCCGAGGTTTATTGATGGTAAACTCAATAAAGATCGACCCATTATATTCAAGTTGAACAGTTACCGCACCAGGAATAAGCTCTACAGAGCAAGAACTAAACTTAAATCTCTTAGACTGGACAACCAACCTCCTCGTGGTGCCAACAGTAGCAGGAATTCTGGTATTTTCTTAAATGAGGATTTAACAGGGACAAGGGCTTCGATAGCTCGCCGAGCTCTTAAACTTGTCAGTGAAACAAAAATCAAGGAATCTTGGACATTCGATGGTGTGATCTTCGCCAAACTTGACAATGGATGCATCCATAGGATTGTGACAACTTCTCAGATAACTGAACTGGAAAAAAAATCAGACTTCTCATGAATATTGACTTGAATAAATCCCAAATAGTAAATTCGTAAACTTTTGATGAATTGATCATGCCACCTCACTGAGAGATTCCTCAAACATGTGCATGTGCATGTTGATATGCCCTGTTGCCGTTTGCCTGAGAGTTTCTATGGGCACTTTCCAACAAACTGCATCAGGTCAAATCCACTCTACTTCAAAAACTTTTAATTTTTTTTTCTTGTCTTCTCTTGTTTGTACACGAACATGCAAACAGTGCCTTTCCTGTGTTCCTGGTTCATGTCGATGAGCCCCGTTAGTGGGTTTCTGTGCGTGCTTTCCAACAAACTGTACCAGGACAAGTACAATTAACCTAATGTTTTTTTCTGTGCGTGCTTTCCAACAAACTGTACCGGGACAAGTCCAATAAATCTAATGTTTTCATTTCGTGCGTTCATGAACATGTAAACGGAGACTTTTCTGTGTTCCTGGTTCACGTTGTTAAGCCCTGCTGCAGTTTGTTGGAGAGTTCCTGTGCGTGCTTTCCAACAAACTATATCAGGATAAGTCCAATTAACCTAATGTTTTCTTCTTGTGCGTACATGAATACTATAAACAGCGCCTTTCCGGTGTTCATGTTTCACGTTGATAAGCCCTGTTACAGTTTGTTGGAGAGTTCCTGTGGGTATTTTCCAACAAACTGTACCAGGACAAGTCCAATTAACCTAATGTTTTCCTCTTGCGCGTTCATGAACATGTAGACAGTGACTTTTCTGTGTTCCTGGTTCACGTTGTTAAGCCCTGTTGCAGTTTGTTGGAGAGTTCCCGTGGGTACTTATGGGTTCCTGTGGGTTCTTTCCAACAAACTATAGCATGACAAGTCCAAATTAACCTAATGCTTTCTTCCTGCGCGTACATGAATACTATAAATAGCGCCTTTCCTGTGTTCCTGTTTCACGTTGATAAGCTCTGTTGCAGTCTGTTGGAGAGTTCCTGTGGGTGCTTTCCAATAAACTGTACCAGGATAAGTCCAATTAACCTGATGTTTTCTTTCTTCTTGTGCGTACATGGACATGTAAACAATGCCTTTCCTGTGGTTCTGGTTCAGGTTGATAAGCCCTGTTTCAGTTTGTTGGAGAGTTCCTGTGGGTACTTTCCAATAAACTGTACCAGGACAAGTCCAATTAACCTGATGTTTTCTTTCCTCTTGCGCGTACATGGACATGTAAACAATGCCTTTCCTGTGTTTCGAGTTCACGTTGATGGGCCCTGTTGCAGTTTGTTTGAGAGTTCCTGTGGGTGCTACCCAATAAACTGCACCGGGACTAGTTCAACTAACGTGATGTTTTCTTTCTTCTTGCGCTTACATGGACATGTAAACAATGCCCTTCCTGTGTTTCTGGCTCACGCTGATAAGCCCTGTTTCAGTTTGTTGCAGAGTTCCTGTGGGTGCTTTCCAATAAACTGTACCAGGACAAGTCCAGTCAACCTGATGTTTTCTTTCTCCTTGTGCGTACATGGACATGTAAACAATGTCTTTCCTGTGTTTCTGGTTCACGTTGATAAGCCCCGTTGCTGTTTGTTGGAGAGTTCCTGTGGGTGCTTCCCAGCAAACTGTAGCCGGTCAGGTCCAATTAACCTAATGTTTTCTACTTGCGTCTACATAACGTGTAAATAGTGCCTTTCCTGTGTTCCTGGTTCACGTTGACAAGCCCTGTTGCAGTTTGTGGGTGAGTTCCTGTGGGTACTCTCCAACATACCGTACCAAGACAAGTCCAATTAACTAAATGTTTCCTTCTTGTGCGTACATGCACATGTAAACAGTGCTTTTCCTGCGTCCCCATTTCACATTGATAAGCCCTGTTCCTATGGATACCTCCTGTAAGAAAGAAAATTACCATGCATATGATGTGTGCATACATACCTATTAGTATATATGTATATACTTACATATATATGTGTATGGGTGTGTGCACATCTCTGATGTGTGGAGGCGAATTAGTCGCTTTGTTATGGAAAATATTAAATTTCTTTGTGGTGGCCTTAAGATCTTGCACACATTACTGAGAGTTACAAAAGTGGGTCAAAATTCGTGTTGTATAGTTGATTTGAACTAGCTCGTGCCGCAATCGATATGATCCTGCACGAATTTTTGGTGAGCTGAGAGATGATATAACCTGGTTTGAATTTTGATTCTGATGAGAACATTTTGGATCTTCTTCGGGGTAAGTTGTTTTATTTTTGCACTCCTTCGGATTAACTCCCCACCGGGGCCGGTCATTTTAACATGGACTTTTGATCCTTGTCCTGTGACTGGATATTTACGATTAGTCCCGATGTCTCGGTCTAATCGATGAATTTCGGTATGCGACGGGTTTCGGTGGGTCGTTAAATTTGGACCCCCCCCCCCCCTCCGTTTCCATCTAATAACTTTATGGAATTTTACAATTATAGTAAATATTATATTCTACCCTTCAATAAGTTATTTAAGGGGGTAGAATAGGAAATATGACAGTCAGGCTGTTCGATACAACAACCTAATTGATGCGTTATGAGCGTGTTGGATTTAGAATGAATATCTATTGATTCGGAAATATGTGTTATACGATTGTTAACGTAACCCTTCCGCCGGTAGTTTCGGGTGGTAGGACTTTTGGTACCGACTTATGAAGAGCTCCCCTTCTTTAGCCAAGGGTAGTAGCCTTGTGAAGAATTGTAAGTATTGTTGTTGAGCAATTCTTCTGGATTTTTGAAGGATTGGAACCTGGATTCCGACTTAGGAGAGCTTCCCCCCTCTTTAGATAGGGCGCGGTAGCAACCGATTTATATTTATATAATAAGACTAAATGTTGGTATATGAGTCCTTTGCCGGGGAAAAAGGGATTTGATGAGCGAATTGGTGGTTATGGCTTGTAGAGCTAATATTATCAAAGTGATATGTTGTTTTCACTTGTAAAGTGAAACAGTTGATGTAAAAGAGAAATATCAATTATGTGTAAGTAGAATTCCATATACGTCATCCAATGTAGAATGTAAAGAAGGGGAAGAAAACTTTTGTAAAATAAAATCATTAATACATTCAATTAATTCGTTCAACATTTGTGATGATTCCTTTTGTAGCTTCTAACCCTTACAACGAGCCTTTTTGAATATTCATGAATCCTGCCCTTTTAAAATTTACCGATGTTTAGGACTTGCCTATGGATAACTTTTGCGGCGTGGCTGTTGGCCCGAACTCATTACTTGTAATTGGGTCCGGTCCGGGAGCAAGGCGCGAAAAGGTGTCAGGGCCGTGTTGGCATTTGTGAAAGATTTTAGGTGATTAATTTAATCAATTTCTCTTTAAACGAACCTGTAGAAACCCTTCGACAACAAGTTTGTATACGGCTGGATCTTGTTTGACTTCTGCGGTGAGGCTGTCGACTGGAACTCATTTTTAGTGAGTTCGCGCCGAGAGTGCCTGCGCAGCAAGATCTAGGCGGGGTTGGATCAGTGTCGTTACAGATTTTTGGCGTCGCCGACAGGATAAATTTTACATTGATTAGATTTAAATTAATAGGATAAACTATATTTTGGGTTTTTAAAATAGTCGCATCAACCTTACTAAGTTTTCTCCCAGGAGTAGGATCAGGAGTAGGGGGAACATTCTGAAATTCCTTAGGCCTAGCACCTCTGCCCGTTAAATCAGCGGTCAGAGCTTCCGAGACATACATATAATCATCCAGCTCATGACTAATTCCAGTAGCCATCTTTAAAAGCCAACAGTTGAGTGACGATTTGCAGAATTCTATTATTGAATTGTGCGACCAAACGGAGGATTACTCTGCAATGATTAATACGCCTGGGGCGGTTTCGGCAAGTTTAACTGCACGTCGAATTTCAGCTGGGCGCGCGGGTGCTACGGCGAAAGCGTCCAGGGTGGCCCAACATAACCAATTTTTTGGGAAAAATCAGAAAGTATCGAGTTTGCCCAGACATCAGCGTGGAGAAAGAGTTATACCGTCGGATGATAGGTGTGGTGAGCAAGCTTATCCGCGTAAACCGATTGTTTCGCCGGATACTTTTAATGGAACCACCAGTGTTGCTAATTGGTTATCCCATTTTGAGAAATGTGTTGGGATTAACCAGTGGTCGGAAGACCGGGCTCGTCAATTTTTAGTGGTGTCCTTGAGGGGCACCGCCCTACAGTTTTATGAAGATTTGGACCCGGAAATTAAATCTAATTCTCATAGAGTTATGCAGAGTTTGCGCGATCGTTTTGATCCATTTAAGGGTACTGCAATATATAGGGCCCAATTAAGATCCAGACGTAGGTCGCAGCGCGAGACTTTGCCTGAGTTAGCGGGAAGTATTAGGCGCCTAGTAAGAAAGGCGTATCCAGGGATTCCCCTAGATGTTAGGGACGATTTGGCGAAGGATAGCTTCATTTCTGCGTTGACGGATAATGAAGTTAGAATGCAAGTGTTGAGGGCTAAGCCTGAGACCCTTGATGGGGCAGTGCACTCTGCTTTAGATGAGGAATCTTATAAGAAGGTAGAGGTACCTTCTTCGGTTGGTGTAGTTGGAGAATCGGAGGTTTCGAATGGAATCGGTGCATTAACCCAGGCGGTGGAAAGTTTGCAGGAACAATTGAGAGAGATGCAGATTGAGCAGAATAAATTACGGGACGAAGTTTTCATTCAGGGTCGAGGTCAGGACGGTAATAATTTTTGTAGAGGTCGTCTGGGCCGAGGATTGGTTGTGGAAATGGAGGAGGTAGAGGTAGGAATAGAGGTAGAGGTAAAGGTGATTGGTCCTACAAGTCTGGTTTAGACAATGGTTTAAACGAGTAAAGACTGGGGTAGGGGTCGAACCTCAGTCTATGATAGAAAGGACCCTCCCACCTGAGAGTATTGGTCATAGTTATCTGACTCTTAAAGTCTTGAATGAAAATGTTAAGTTCCTACTGGATACTGGTTCGGCGGTGAGCTTAATCAGTACAAGAGTGTTATATGATATTTTGGGTATTGAGCAGTCTCGAGTTAGAGATGCTCCTCGTAGTGTTTTGGGGGCTAATGGGCAGCCCCTTGATTTAAAAGGGTTAATTGATTTACCTGTAGCTGTTGGCAAGTATCAATGTGTACAAACTTTTTTTGTGATCGATTTTGCGTTTGATGCAATCTTGGGAATTGATTTTATGAATAGAACTAATTCAGTGATCTCCTTACCAGACAGAACTCTTACGATTTTAGGGGTTAAATTTTTCCTTGAGTTTTTGAATGAAAATAATCAAATTCATGTATTGCTGATTGAGGGATTGACAGTGCCTCCCTTTTCGGAAGTTGTCGTGAAGGGTCGTATTGACGGCCCACCAACTGGACAGAGTTTGTGTGAACCCGACCCAGGGTTTATGAAAAATCATGGATTAATGCTGGGACGATGCATTGTTGATATTAGTCAACCGGAAGTTCCTGTCAGATTAATAAATGTTTCTCAGGCCGCACAAAAGTTAAAAGGTGGTGAATCTGTGGCTGTTCTTGAGAATGTTGAAATTTTGGATGAACAACCTAATGAGTTCTCCCCTTCAGATGATGGGAAGTTCTCCCTGTCACAAACTTATGACAGAGAGGCATTGACTGGTGTTCAAGTGGAACAGGCCAATGAGTTTTTAGAAAAGAATCGCGACGTATTTATACAGTTTGAAGGTGATTTGGGCCGCACTGATCTCATTCAGCATAATATTTGTACGGGTGACCATCTTCCTATTAAGCAGCGGGCGTATCGGCTCCCTTTTCATAAAAGGCGCGAGGTAGAGCAGCAGATAGAAGCTATGCTCAAGCAGGGGGTAATTCAGCCTTCTAGTCCGTGGGCGGCTCCCACAGTTTTAGTTAAAAAGCAAGACAATAGTTTTCGTTTTTGTGGACTATCGTAAATTAAATGCCATTACAAAAAAGATGCCTATCCCCTGCCCGGTATAGATGAGAGTTTAGAGGGTATGGCGGGGGCACAGTGGTTTTCTACCTTAGATTTGGCTTCTGGGTATTGGCAAATGGAGTTGACTCCTGATGCCCAAGAGAAAACGGCCTTTACTACTGGTGTTGGGCTTTATCAATTCAGTCCTCCCATTTGGGCTCTGTGGGGCCCCTGGATCATTCGAGAGGCTCATGGAGCTTATACTAAAAGGGTTACACTGGAAAACCTGCCTTATATATCTTGATGACGTCATCATATATGCGCGGTCTTTCCAGGAACATATTGAACGATTACAAGAAGTTTTTAGCAGAATAAGATCCGCAGGGTTAAAATTGAAACCCTCCAAGTGTGCGTTATTTAGACGTCAGGTCTCTTATTTAGGTCACATTGTTTCCGCGTCGGGTGTGTCAGCTGACCCGGGGAAAATTGCGCGTGTAAAAGATTGGCCTGTTCCGACTTGTCTGAAAGATTTACGGAGTTTTGTCGGGTTATCTGCATATTATCGGAAATTTGTGCCCCATTTTTCCACTTTGGCTGGTCCCTTAACCAAGTTAACTCGTAAGAACGAGAAGTTTGTTTGGGGCGAGGCCCAGCAAGAAGCTTTTGATGTGTTAAAAGGCAAATTGTGTCAAAGCCCAATTTTGGCTTACCCGAATTTTGAGCATGAATTTATTCTCGATACGGATTAGAGTGATTTTGCCTCGGGCGCAGTTTTGTCTCAAATTATAGAGGGCAAGGAGCGAGTGATGGCTTATTTCAGTAAAGCCCATTCCCAGCAGGAGAAAAATTATAGTGTTACCCGGAAAGAACTATTAGCCGTGATTAAAAGTGTTAAACATTTTAGACATTTTCTCATTGGTAAGCATTTTACGCTGCGAACTGACCACGGGTCTTTGCAGTGGTTGGAACCTGTTGGGCAGGTGGCACGTTGGCTGGAATACCTCAGTGGATTCGAATTCACGACGATTCACCGTCGTGGTGAACAGCATAAAAATGCAGATGCGCTGAGTAGGATTCCTTCCTGTAATAAAAATGATATTAATACTGTAGAGTTTGAGTCTGGAATTAAATTGACTAAGGAAAATCAGCGGGCTGATCCCGTTATTGAAAGATTTCTCGAAATTAAACTAAAAGGAGAGAAACCTAGTCTTGATAAATTAAAAGGAGAACCCCCGGAGCTTCAGAAGTATGTGAGTCAGTGGGAACAATTTTTTGTGGAAAATGACATTCTTTTTCGAGAATGGACACAAATAGGGACCCCCAGTAAAATTTTGTGGGTGGTCCCAAAAGACTTAAGAAGTCAGGTATGTAAGGAACATCATGATTCTTTAGTGGGTGCACATTTGGGTGTCCATAAGACATATTCAAAAATTCGAGAGCGGTTTTTCTGGATAGGTATGCGTCGGGATGTAGAACTTTGGGTTCAGTCTTGTCCGAGTTATCAGCGTCGTAAGCCGCCGGGCAAGGCCAGTCGAGCTCCCATGGTAACAGATAAAGTGTCGGAGCCTATGGAACGAATTGCTTTAGACATTTTAGGGCCATCACCCGAGTCTGTTCAGGGCAATATTTATATTTTGGTTATATCAGACTATTTTTCCAAGTGGACGGAGGCTTTTGCTATCCCAAATCAAAGGGCAAGTACAGCAGCCGATGTGGTGATTCGAGAATGGATTAGTCGGTATGGTATGCCGAAATTCATACATTCAGATCAGGGATCGAATTTTGAGTCGGATCTATTTCAAGAAGTTTGTCGCTATTTTCAGATTAAGAAGACTCGTACCTCTCCTAATATGCCTCAAAGTGATGGCCAAGTTGAGAGGTTTAATAGAACTTTAGCGTCTATGTTAGCCTGCTTTGTAGAGGACAATCACAGCGACTGGGAATATTATCTCCCATTCGCCATGATGGCCTATAGGAGCGCCAAACATGAGACAACTGGGTTCACCCCCTTTAGTGTCATGTTTGGTAAGGAAATTACTTTACCTACAGAATTAATTGCTGGTAGAACTCCTGATAGGGATTGGGCTCCCTCTCAGTATGTTAGTGAATTAGAGAGTCGTCTAGCCCAAATTTTCCAGTTAGTTTCGGCGAAATGTGATTCTGAGATTAAAAGAAAGAAAATTTACGACAAACGAGTTTTCGGCAAACCTTTGACCGTTGGTGATAAGGTTTGGCTTTATTTACCTAGGGTGAATAAAGGTCAAACCTCAAAATTTGCAAAATTTTGGGTTGGTCCCTATATTATCAAAAGCAAACTCTCGGACGCAAATTATCTTGTGGTTCGCGTCGGAGGAGGTAAACCACAGGTTGTACATTTTAACCGATTGAAGAAATGTTACAGCCGTAAGTCAGATGTGGCTAATTCGAATATGGGTGCCCCCATGTGTCCCACACCTGATGATTCTAGTGGAAATAATTTAGACCGGTCCTCGGTGGAGAGTCCTGGGGAGGAGGACGCGATCCTCGATGAAGGTCCAACTAGTAGGCGTGGACGTTTCCTTCGGCGACCGCGCCGACTTGGTTCTCAAGACTTTGTATTCTATTAGTTATTGTTTTTTTTTTTTTTTCTTCCTTTTCTTGAATTTTTTTTTCCTTTTTTGGCAACCCACTTGTCATTGTACGTTAGGTTGGCGGTTTGCGTGGGCTTGATGTGTAAATTTTGTGATTAAGCGCGATAGATATTTAGAATTATTTTAGTTTTAAATTTTGCGCTTAAAAATCGGCCTTCGACTTAGAATTACCTTTGTTGGGTATCTATGGTGATACCAAAGTGTTATAACTTGTAAATAATTAAACATATGAGCTATTGATTTGTTATATGAGCTGTGTTGGCTTGTATTGTAATATTTTTTTTTCTTTTATTATAATTGCGTCATTTCCCTGGCGTTGGGGATTGCCGCTTGAGATGGGTTTTGGAAAGTAAAATCCCCCTTTTTATACCCGTCAAGATCGTTCTTGAGCCCGCTGACCGGTTCATTTTTGTGATTCGGTGCGGAAGAGGGTTGGTTTTATTATTTGGGGGGGGGGGAGGTTCGTGTGCGTGTGTAGGAAGGGAAGTGAGAGTTATGCGCTAGGGTATGTTTCGTGAATATAAGAGTTATGGAAGTTAAGCCACCGGTGGCTATTATGATAGAATATTTCGCGAGCGATGTGTCCGTGGTAGTAATCTAAATTAATAAACGGGTCAGCTTAGTCAAGAGAACTATCTGACGGGAAATTATGAACATTTTTCTTTTTTTTTTCTCTTATGTTGGTTCCTCATTTCATTTAAGGAAATGATTGTATAATCTTTTGTGGAAAAATAATATTGTGAATCTAGATACTGTTCTCTATGTAAATTTTTCCTTACAGCACAATGGAGATGTTGTTGGGCCATTCATTTGTGAGAAGAATTGGAGGGATAGAAAAGCTGCCTGATCGTTTAGAAGCAGTCGCCATACATGGAATCCCTGGAGACAGACTTCAACAATTGACATCCATATGTGTTATTGGTGCAGAGACTGTGTTGATGCAAATTGGTGAAAATGGCGTAGATAGTAACGTCTTCCATCTTGGACAGTATAAACTTGACGTTGAAAGACTTATTAACTGTTTTTTTCGCCAAGGCGTTAAAAAAATAATCTTAATGGGTTTATTCCCTCAAATGAAGAACAGAGTGTCTAGCACCCTGTATGAATTGAGAAGGGTTGCTGTTAACCAGTTCTATAAAACTCTTTCAGGCCCAAATGTTTTTAAGCCTTTATTTAAGGTGTCCCGTAGGCATTTTTCTGGAGACGGGGTACATTTGAATGACTTGGGCCAGTTTTCATATGTAAAACATATGGTTTCAGTTTTGGAGGAACAAAGCTCCTCTAGTTGAAAGTTATTACCAGAATGAGCACTGAAGTATCCATAAGCTTGAAAATATTTTAAAAAGCTTCCATTCAAAGAAGGATTAAGTTCCAGGGGAACTTTCATCTAAGAAATGAAAGAGTTATAATTTTTTTTTCTCTTCCGGTTAAATTATTGGAATAAAATCGTTAATGATGCTGGGAGTTCTGTGTGGGTCTATAGAAATAAGTGTTGTTGATTTATGTTTGAATGGGCCCATATCTGACGATTTACACCTCCTACGGCATGACAAAGTCGGCTTCAAGCAGTACTGGTTTTCGATAGTGGATCAGTTCTGGTCGGGGACCTGTTTCGGCCTAAAATGATAACCGTTAACCCTAATCGGAGCCTTATCTAATGTGGCATTTGTTAAAAAATTATTTAATCAATTGTAATTGTCTTTTGAGGAACCACACAATAATATCTAATACTCGGTATTAGAGGTTTTTTTTTCTTTTTTTTCTTTTGGTATTTTTATTTACGAAGGAACTGTACATATCTTCCCCTTTTTGTCTTTTTTCAACGGGGGCGTTGAACCTTGGGGTGGGGGTGGTGTAAGAAAGAAAATTACCATGCATATGATGTGTGCACACATACCTATTAGTATATATGTATATACTTACATATATATGTGTATGGATGTGTGCACATCTCTGTGTGGAGGCGAATTAGTCGCTTTGTTATGGAAAATATTAAATTTCTATGTGGTGGCCTTAAGATCTTGCACACATTACTGAGAGTTATAAAAGTGGGTCAAAATTCGTGTTGTATAGTTGATTTGAACTAGCTCGTGCCGCAATCGATATGATCCTGCACGAATTTTTGGTGAGCTGAGAAATGATATAACCTGGTTTGAATTTTGATTCTGATGAGAACATTTTGGATCTTCTTCGGGGTAAGTTGTTTTATTTTTGCACTCCTTCGGATTAACTCCCCACCGGGGCCGGTCATTTTAACATGGACTTTTGATCCTTGTCCTGTGACTGGATATTTACGATTAGTCCCGATGTCTCGGTCTAATCGATGAATTTCGGTATGCGACGGGTTTCGGTGGGTCGTTAAATTTGGACCCCCCCCCCCCCCCTCCGTTTCCATCTGATAACTTTATGGAATTTTACAATTATAGTAAATAGTATATTCTACCCTTCAGTAAGTTATTTAAGGGGGTAGAATAGGAAATATGACAGTCAGGCTGTTCGATACAACAACCTAATTGATGCGTTATGAGCGTGTTGGATTTAGAATGAATATCTATTGATTCGGAAATATGTGTTATACGATTGTTAACGTAACCCTTCCGCCGGTAGTTTCGGGTGGTAGGACTTTTGGTACCGACTTATGAAGAGCTCCCCTTCTTTAGCCAAGGGTAGTAGCCTTGTGAAGAATTGTAAGTATTGTTGTTGAGCAATTCTTCTGGATTTTTGAAGGATTGGAACCTGGATTCCGACTTAGGAGAGCTTCCCCCCTCTTTAGATAGGGCGCGGTAGCAACCGATTTATATTTATATAATAAGACTAAATGTTGGTATATGAGTCCTTTGCCGGGGAAAAAGGGATTTGATGAGCGAATTGGTGGTTATGGCTTGTAGAGCTAATATTATCAAAGTGATATGTTGTTTTCACTTGTAAAGTGAAACAGTTGATGTAAAAGAGAAATATCAATTATGTGTAAGTAGAATTCCATATACGTCATCCAATGTAGAATGTAAAGAAGGGGAAGAAAACTTTTGTAAAATAAAATCATTAATACATTCAATTAATTCGTTCAACATTTGTGATGATTCCTTTTGTAGCTTCTAACCCTTACAACGAGCCTTTTTGAATATTCATGAATCCTGCCCTTTTAAAATTTACCGATGTTTAGGACTTGCCTATGGATAACTTTTGCGGCGTGGTTGTTGGCCCGAACTCATTACTTGTAATTGGGTCCGGTCCGGGAGCAACGGCGCAAAAAGGTGTGTCAGGGCCGTGTTGGCATTTGTGAAAGATTTTAGGTGATTAATTTAATCAATTTCTCTTTAAACGAACCTGTAGAAACCCTTCGACAACAAGTTTGTATACGGCTGGATCTTGTTTGACTTCTGCGGTGAGGCTGTCGACTGGAACTCATTTTTAGTGAGTTCGCGCCGAGAGTGCCTGCGCAGCAAGATCTAGGCTGGGTTGGATCAGTGTCGTTACACTCCCAACAAACTGTAACTTTGTAAGTCCACTTAACCACACGTTTTCCCCTCGCGTGTACATGTATGGGAATTTGAATATTGTCTTTCCTGTGTTCTTGGTTCATGTTGATAAGTTGATAAGAAACTCTCCAAAGATTTGTAACAGGACGAGTCCATTTGAACTAATTTGTTCTCCTTGTTTGTACATTAACATGGAAATAGTGCCATTCCTGTGTTCATTCATTAGATTTATCTTCTTCCCTAAATTTATCCTGCCACCATACCATTCCTGACAGGATAAGTACATTTAACCTTATTTTTTCTTTTTGCTGGTACATGAAGATGTAGACAGTGTAATACCTGTGTTGCTGGTCCATGCCGATAAGCCCCGTTTGAATGAGTTTCTGTGCGTGCTTTCCAACAAAGTGTAGCGAGACAAGTCCACTCAAGTAATTTTTTCTTCCTGCTTCCTGCGTACATGAACATTTAAACAGTGCCATTCCGATGACCTTGGTTCGTGCTGATAAAATCCCTGCTGCAGTTTAATGAGAGTTCCTGCAAGTGCTTTCCAACAAACTGTAACACAAGTCCCCCCCAACCAAAATTTTTTCCCCTTGTTTGTACATGAACATGTAAAGTGCCCATCGTGTGTTCCTGATTCATGTTGATATGTGCAGTTGCAGTTTGTTGGAGAGTTCCTGTGGGTACTTTCCAACAAACTGCAACTGGACGGGCCCAATTAAGCTAATGTTTTTCTCTTACGTGTACACGTGGGTACTTTCCAGCCAACTGTAACCTTGAAAGTCCACTTAAGCTAATGTTTTGTTTCCCCCCCCCCTCTCTCTCTCTCTCTCTCTCTCTCTCTCTCTCTCTCTCTCTCTCTTCTTCTCTCTCTCTCTCTCTCTCTCTCTCTCTCTCTCTCTCTCTCTCTCTCTCTCTCTCTCTCTCTCTCTCTCTCTGTCTCTGTCTGTGTATATGAACATGTAATCAGTGTCTTTCCTGTGTTCTTGGTTCATATTGATAAGTTGATAAGAAACTCCCCAACAATCTGTAACAGGGCGAGTCCACATAAACTAATCCTTCCTACTTGCTTTTGCATGAACATGCAAATAGTGACCTCTCTGTATTCTTTCTTGACATTTAACCTGTCCCCCCCCCCCCCCCCCCAAAAAAAAAAAATTTCACTGCTTTCCAACTGTCTGTAACAGGGCAAGTCCACTTAACTTTATTCTTTTCTCCTCGCTTGTACATGAACATGTAAATAGTGTCCTTGATGTGTTCATTATCGAGATTTAACTTTTCCCCTTAAAATTCCCTGCATACTGTTTGTATATGGGATTTCTCCATGCAGCTCAAAATGCGTCTTGCAGTTTTTAGTTGATAATTTTCTCCTCATGAAATACCCGCAACTCTGTCTCAGAGAGTAAGCAACTGATTTATGTTGATATGTCCTGTTGAAGTTGGTTGAGAGGCTCTGAGGGTGCCTTCCAACAAACTCTAACAGGACAAGTCCACTTAACCTAACTTATGCTCACTTCTCGTACTTTCTTAATCTATTAGAAGCCCAAACCGATTTTTCACTGTATTACCCAGCCTAACTACCTGTGTAAGATCTCGCAACTCTTCTCATTCCACACTACATACCTTCTTTCACGTCAGCTTGAATTCAGTTCATTTTTGTTGTCGAAATTAAGCTTTTATTACCACCAACAAGTTACTTTTTAGTATATAATGTGTTCTCTAGAATTATACTGTGCCCAATAGGCACGTTCAACCTTAAAGTTTACTCTAACCGCTTAAAACATTGCTTGCCAAGGGAAAGATGTATTTGTATCTTAGCTTACCTGCTACTACGTTTAAGTGGTGTCAGGCTTCATGAAAGCTTCACTATGGCTGTTTTGTTCCATTGGTTGACCAGTGAGTCAATTACCTTTACATTAATAAATTCTCTCAAAGCATTTCCATATCGTAACAGGGATGTGGATAAACCAAAGCCAAAATTCACATCGGAGGTAGAAATCTCGGCCTCCCTGGTCATGTCGCTCTTTCTTTACTTGGCCATAAGCCTATTGTTGTCCGGGGACATCGAAACCAACCCAGGTCCAAATTCTCTCCACTCGGATCACCATCAGAATACTCTAAAAACTGTCCATCTTAACATTCAGAGCCTAAAACCGAAACTGGATATTATCGAATGTGAATTCGCACCAATGACATTTTGGCCTTGACGGAGACATGGCTGCTTACCAATGACCCCACAGCCGATGTTTTAATCCATGGATTCCATGAACCATTGCGATTCAACCGCTCGGCAAGAGGAGGCGGAGTTGCGATTTACATCAAGGATGGTATCCCATTTCGACCAAGACCGGACCTTGAAACGTTGAATACGGAGAGCGTATGGGCCGAAGTATTTACAAAACGGGGTAGATTCTTATTATTAGGGGTATTTTATCGGCCACCAAATAGTCCTTCAGATTCATGGGACGTGATATCAGCATCCATTGAAAAAGCCAGAGACCCATCAATTGCTGACTTGATTATCACCGGGGACTTCAACGACAACCAAATGGTTACATCAAGAAGTGGCTTCTCTGAAATAATTAATTGTTTTAATTTAAGACAGACCGTGAGTGAGCCAAACAGTTTTACTGAGTCATCGGCATCTTTGCTTGATGTCTTCGCTATTAGTGATACAATCAATGTGAAAGCATGCTAGGTGCAAGAACCTCTTATTCCAGATATGATCTGCTACCATTGTGTAATTTCAATTGAAATTGAATTTTTAAAACCGCAACTTCTTTCTTTCAAGAGTGGCTTTACGCCCAATACTATAGTTTCTAAATTTACCGACATCTTACTCGACACCGCATCCAGACAAATACCCAACAAAGTTATTACCACGAGAAGGGACCAGCCGAAATGGATGCACAATGACATAAGGCTATTAGACAGAGAAAGCGTTTATATCTTATTGCTAAACGCACGAATCTCCCCCAAGGCTGGGCTAAATATAAACTTAAACGAAATGACGTGGTATCGTCTATTAGAAAGGCTAAAACGTTAGACTTGTCTAAAATTCAGTCCACATTGAAAAACAATAAAACACCCCCATCACGATGGTGGAAGACCCTAAAAACACTCATCGGTAGTGGTAACTAGGTGGGAATTCCCACTCTCATCCACTCAAACCAAATTTACTCTTCAAGTGCTGAGAAAGCAGAGGTGTTCAATGAATACTTCAGTTCTATCTCAACAGTTGACGACTCGAATGCTTCCTTACCAGACGCACCACCCCGTGTTTCCGATGGTATTGATTCTATCACTTTACATTGTGACGACGTATATTCTATGAAGTCGATAAAAGTGTCCAAGGCGTCTGGTCCCGATCTAATAAGCCCGCGTCTCCTTAAAGAATGTAAATCCTCCTTGTGCGAGCCACATTCAATCTTATTTAATATACTACTGAATAACTCATACTTCCCCTCACTGTGGAAAAAGCAAATGTCTCCTCAATCCTAAAAAAAAAAACCCCTCAAATTCGGTAACCAATTATCGCCCAATATCATTGATCAGCTGTGTTGGTAAATTATTCGAAAAATGTGTATTCAAACGCTTGTGGCAATTTCTTATTGACAACAATGTTCTCAGCCAATTTCAGTCAGGCTTTACACCCGGTGATTCAACTGTCCTTCAACTGACTGACATATACGACGAATTCTGTCGCGCGCTTGACGAAGGTAAGGAAGTCGGAGTAGTCTTCTGTGATGTCAGTAAGGCTTTTGATAAAGTATGGCACGCTGGTCTTACCTACAAGTTGGAGAGCATTGGCGTCTCCGGTGAAATGTTACTGTTTTTAAAATCGTATCTTGCGGATAGGTCACAACGTGTCGTAATAGCATCAGAGGCATCCTCGTGGAGACCCATCAATGTCGGTGTGCTTCAAGGGTCGATACTCGGGCCGTTACTGTTCCTAATATACATTAATGACATAACTAGAAACTTACTTAGTAGCATACGCCTCTTTGCTGATGACACCTCCTTATATCTAATTATAGAGAACCTAGAACAAGCCTCTACCACAACCAATAACGAACTTGCGACAATTGAACATTGGGCTAAAACATGGCTGGTTGAATTCAATCCTAACAAAACTGAAAGTATGCTTATATCACGTAAAAGCAACCCCATCTCCCATTCACCTTTATTTTTAGGCGATTCACGGATATCGGAAGTGTCCAATCATAAACATTTAGGAGTAATACTGAACAGCACCTGCACATAGAATGACCATATTGATTATATCTGCACAAAAGCCTGGTCTCGTTTGGACCTGTTGAGGAGGCACAAATTTTCTCTTGACCGTATTGTCTTGGAAAAAATATACTTTGCTTTTATTAGGCCTCTTCTAGAATACGCTGATACTGTTTGGGATAATTGTTCCCAGTCCAAAATGGCGGAACTCGAAAAAATACAGATTGCTGCAGCAAGAATAATTACGGGAGCAACCGTGAGTGCTAGTAAAACATTGCTGTATGTGAAAACACGATGGGATTCTCTCCAAGAAAGATGCCGTAAACATAAGCTAATTCAGTTTTTCAAGATGTATCATTGTATATCACCTCCATATATCTCAAATAAAGTCCCACCACTCGTCTCCTCTACGAATCCAATGTTCAGTCTACGATCAAGTCAGAACCATCGAGTTCCCTTTTGTCGAACACAATTGTATAAGTCTTCTTTCATCCCTAGCGCTTCTGACGAATGGAATAACTTACCCCTGCCCGTCCGCGAGAACTCGTCACTGATACATTTCAAGACCTTCCTGAACGGCGGTAATCAACGACCACCAAGGTTCTACAGTAACGCGACTTCTCGTGCAGCTCAAATATATCATTGTAGGTTACGACTGCAGTGTAGTAATCTTAATTCCCATCCTGATCACTTCTTCTTTCATTGTCCAGTTTTCTCGGATATCCGTAATTATACAATTAACCTGCTACCCTTTGAAGTTGATACATCCACACTCCTCTTTGGTTCAGAATTTTTGAATAACGAAGATAACCGTCTTATCTTTGAAGTGGTACATGACTTCATTTTAGCAAGTAAACGTTTCCAATGATTGATTTACAACATAACGTTAATCCATTCAATCTTACCAAACAGGAATAATGCCAGATAAGCTTAACTGGATGACTATTCCCCTCTCCGCATGCAGCCATTAACTTAGTTTAAACATTATTTATTTCAAGTGAACATATAAAAAAGTTATTACATACATTAATGTGGATTCGGCAGTAAGCTATAAGCTTATACAAGGCCGTTTCCACTCAGAACAAGATTACAAAGAGTTACATGTACTAGTTGCAATGGCAGGTATGATTAATTTTAGTACTTAGTTTAAACGGTGCTTGTATACATTACACAAGCGTAAGGTATATAAATCGGTAGTAGAGCCCACTCGTCGTCTTCAGAAGGCCCCCGCCTCTCGTACATCGGGTTAACTCGGTGCCCGGCGCGAATGGAATACGCTATAGTTGCACAGAAGACTTCATGAACACCTTGACATTCTTATTTTCAGTTCCAAAAACGCAGCTCCTGACCTCCAACTGCAACGAGCTCAACGAGCTCACTCCAGTGCAGCCACACTAGCCGTATTTCCGGGACGAAATTTATAATTTATAATAAAATGGAATGAAAGCCTTTGCCTATAGGACAGACCAGTGTTGGCCATCACCGGAGGCAGAAGCGGGGACCCCCGGGAGACATGTACGAATATCTAAACAACAAGGTGTAAAAGAAAAGAACGGTTTGAAAAACAAAGCAAATCTCGGTCAGCTTGAACACGTGGTGCATTAAATACATACCAGAGAAGCGTAAATATAGTTTATTTTATTCAGTTCGTTTAGTAAACGATGATGAACACAGGCTGTGGATACAGTCTAGGTGGAGTTGAGCTGCAGGGAAAGTTGAATGGTGTGGATGGGTATATTCGTTCCATCGAGTTGATTTGGTAGTAATACTTATGGTAGTACTAAGTTATATTAGGTGAATTAATAGTGTATTAGGAATTGATTATTGGAATCGCTTACTTGATAATATAAAGTCGTGCACCACGTCAAAGATGAGGAGGTTGTCCTCCTTGTTCAAAAATTCATAGCCGAAAAGAAGTGTAGTTATGTCCGTTCCAAATGGGAGAAGGTTAATTGTATAATTACGAGCGTCTGTGAAAATTGGGCAAAGCAACAGAAAATGTTCAGGAGTCTCTTGCTCGCCACACTGGCACAAGGGGTTTGGTGATAAATGATTGACATATAAGTGCGAATTGAGGTTACTGCACTCCAGTCGTAACCTGCAATGATATATTTGAGCTGAGCGTGATTTCGCCTTACTATAGAACCTTGGAGGTCGTTGATTATCACCGTTCAGGAAAGTCCTAAAACTGGTCAATGACGAGTTCTCGCGGACAGGCAGGGGTAGGTTATTCCATTCGTCAGTAACGCTAGGGATGAACGACGACTTGTACAATTCTGTCCGACAAAAGGGTAACTTGTCTTGCAACTCGAGGCCACTACTCACTATACTTTTACGTTTTACTAGATGAACCGAATGAAACAAGCTACCTTCTTACGTCTTTCTCGAGTGTATTTAATGCATTAAGTATTCAAGCTAGCAGATATTTGTCTTTTTTTCAAATCTTTGTATTTTTTCATGTTGTAGTTTAAACATTCTCACATACCGTTGCCCCGTGGTCCGCCTCTCTCACTCGCACCTTCACCTCGCTTTATGGTCAATACTGGCCAGAACTATCAAAAACCTGTCACTCAAATTTATTATATTTCCAGTTTTGGTCTCGGAGAGATTGCCTATGACCCATCGTTGGTGCGAGCTCGTTCCAATGGTGGGTCTGTTGGGTAGATAATGAAAAATCAAGTGGTTCAATAATTCAGTTTGTACCCGTCACCTTATATCCTCGTCGGGTGAAGAGTTAATCTGCCGTACCAGGAGCAGGGCCACGGGGAAACGATATGTGAGCTCACCTATTAACCCACACTACCTAATTGCGAAAACTGATATTCAACCTAAGGAGACGACTAACATAAGCTATTAGCTTTCTGTCGAATCCCTACCTTACATAGCAACCCATATCTGTTTCTATATCTTTGTTATTTTGTGTTCTGTTGTATTTCGTGTAGTATACATCGTTTAGCTTAATGTACACAAATAACAAATTCTTGAATAAACATTGTTTAAACTAAAAAAGGAGTGGAGAAAGCTCCAACAGTTTAGTTTTGAAAAACCGGGAGTCATCCATCAAGTCTTCTGAGAGATAGGATGCCGTATGTGATTATGAGGTATCTGGTTATCCTTCGGGAATTCCAAATGACCTCCTCAACCCCCCCTCTCACCCCCTCCAAAAAAAAACCCCAAAAAGAACACCCTTTCACAGACACACACCCTCAAGCCCTTAAAAGGGCTGTTAACTCTTTATTCAAATGTTTATTTATATAAAATCTACACTCGTCCCCAGCCAGCCAAGCTTGTTTCAATCCTTGCCTAGTGTTTGGTGGTTTTTTGTGTATGTTGCAGAAAGGTAGGTTGCACCAATTCCTCCTACGCTTTGTCTACCATTTCCATGCGTCTTCTTTATAAGAGTGTTGCAAGAAAATTTGAGAATGTTCAATTAGAAAAGTTATAGGTAGAGAGAAAGATAGGTATCTGCTATTGTATATTGCGCCTGTTGTGTGATTGTTGCTATGGATGGGGTAAGGGGTGTGTTTCTTAGAAGCCCACTCCCCACACGCAGAGTTGCGAGGCAATCACCACAGACTCAATCCTAAAGATCTCAATGAGTAGCGAGGCAATCCCTACTGACTCCACGCAGTTTAATTCTATTGAGTAATTTTAATTTACTGTGGATTATTTTGTTTTCTGTTAAGGGTTCGGTGTTCGTTCTGCTTCACCAATGATTCACTATCCTGGAGTATGTGGAGGGTTTTGTTATATAGATCTTATTAAACGCATTTCAATCGCGCTTCAGTAGAGTTGCGAGGCAGTCCTCACAGACTCTATCCTAAAGTTCTCAATGAGTAGCGAGGCAATCCTCACTGACTCCACGCGATTCAATTATATTGTATATTTTTTGTTTTATTTTTATGTGCCAACAGAAATCAACCACCATATATAAGCACTGGAGGCCATGTGTTTAGATAGCGCATTGCACTTTGAAGAGTTTTTTGCATTCACCATCAATGGGCGGTACCGCCTAAAATATAGTCACCACTTTATTAGTAATCACATACAGTTATGTTGTTATAACAACAGGTGTTTTTAAAACATTAAAAATAGGAATTATTATACAAGAGATAAAACAGAAATATTATACAAACTGCTGAACGCTTTAAAGCGACAACTGCTAACATACAGACAGAAAAAAACACTGTGAAATTATTGTGAAATATTCATCCAAGACTAGAGGTCCGAATCGTCCAATGGTCGTGGTCCGAATCGTTCAGGGTCCGAATCGACCTGGGCGGATCCGGATTATCCAAGGTCCGAATCGCCCGCAGCCCAGCTAAAACATATGCTAGCCCGCCCACATAGAAAACTGTTATAACTTTTTTATTCGACTGAGTATGCCGCTGTTGACATGGGACTGCTGGACCGTCAAGCTTGGCTGAGTCGACTCTTCAGATGGGACGAGTTGACTTCGATTTGAGCCGAGGAGGTTTGGGACCGGTGTGGGTTTTGGGCCAAGTGACTTAGATTCTTCAAAATTAAAATCACAGTGATGAAATGCTGAAGACCAACTAAATCTTGTGTTTCAACATAATGAGCCGACTTATAGTGCTAAAATGCAAGTGTTTCTAACTTAGTCATTTGTGAAAACGTTAGAAATTTACCGACGATTCATGAACAGAATTTATTTGGCCCACGACATTTCCACACTGTTTTATCTTTTTCGCAACTCAATCGGGGTGTCCATTGCTGCATCCCATTAGTGAATAGAAACATCAAGTTTTGATTGGATAAGGAATATCTATGCGTCACCGGAAATCCCCAGTTATTAATAGATTACTTCCTAGAAAGTGTATTCTAGTTTTTGTATCAAAATAATTATGAAAAATATATAAACAGCCGTTCAAACTTGTTAATCATTTGATGTTTCAGTATGCCAAACCGAACTCCAGTAACTAAGGACACATACATCAGGCATCTGCCATTCTCACACACTAAACATGTTTGCAACTGTCTCGATCCAGGAAGGCTATGGGAAAGGTTTATCATTCAAATTCCCAAATTTCTGAATCCCGAAAGTTTGAGTTTGACAGGGGGGGATTTTGAATCCAGATATTCATTCAGCCACATCAGTTTATTCGAACGCCAGAGAAGCCCAACACAAGCAATTTTAAATGACTGGTCTACACAGAACCCAACACTTGAGCATTTATTGATTGTTTTTATTCGCGCTGAGTTATACCAGGCTGCAGACTATTTGTCCATCAAGGCTCTCAATCGTGGACGAGTGCAAAGATTAGAACAGCCTGACAACAATGAAAGTGGGAGGTCAGCTGAAAATGATATTGTTCATTTAGAACCACCCCCTATACCCAATACAAAACTAAGCTCACCATACAAAACTTCACACAATGGAAGTGACAATTTTGATGCAAATATTGATGGTGAATATAAGAAAAAGAATTATGAAAAACATATTGAAAGCATTTCTAACAACTCCACCAGGGAACAAAGACTGGATACATCATACTATGTTGGAGCTCCATCACTACCAAACAAATCGTGTTCTACTGAAGTCAAGGAAGAAGAGAAAAATAAAATAAAAAGCATGCATGATAATACATCTGGTATTTGTGACATTAATCATGAAGAAACATGTATTCAAAGACCTTTGTCGTTACCAGAGTTGATAAATGCTGCTGAGGTGGCATATGATAAATTGAAGCATATAACAAACAATTTTGATGAAAGAGAGCTGAATTGTGGTGGTAGGGTTATCGGAAAAGGAGGGTTTGGCACAGTGTTCTTGGGCATATTTTATGATGGGGAAAAAGAAACTGGACGTGTGGCAATAAAATGCTTATTTGAAGACAAAGAAGAAGTTGAAGACCAATTTAAAACTGAACTTACTGTTCTTTCTAAATATAGACATGTTAACCTGGTATCACTCTTAGGTTTTTCTTGTGAAATGAAAAAAAGATGCTTAATATATGACTACATGCCAAATGGGTCTTTGGAAGACAGATTAATGTTGAAGGATGAATCACTACCATTATCCATAAAGAAAAGGGTTGAAATTATTGTTGGAACTGCAGGAGGAATTGTGTTCTTGAATAACAAAGGCATTATTCATCGTGATATCAAAAGTGCAAATGTTCTTCTCGATGAAAATTTTGTACCAAAGATTGGTGACTTTGCAACTGCAAGAGTAGGTCCAAGTGGTTGCAGTAAGACTGTTCAGGAAACTTCATTGGTAATTGGAACACCAGCATATCTAGCACCAGAAGCAATACAATATGACGTTTCTGCAAAGTTGGATTCATATAGCTTTGGAGTGGTAATTTTAGAGATCCTTACTAGTCTACCAGTATTTGATAACAATAGGGAAGATAAAGACTTGCGGTCATACATTGAGGAAAACTGTGATCAAATCATGGACTTTGTTGATACTACTGTTGGCCAGTGGGATACCAAACTTGCAAACATACTGTATGACATTGCACAGAAGTGCTATGCACATTCAAAGAGGAAGCGTGTCACAACTGCTGATGTACTCCCACAGTTAGAAGAGCTTCAGTCAACCTGTCTGTGATAGGTCTTTTGTATTGTACATGTAGATGAGTTGAGTTGTGTCATTCACCATGCATGTACCTTTAGTTATTCAAAAAGTATATTCAGTTAACAGGGTTATTGAATTACGATATATACAATAAAGTGGGCTCCACTGTACTGCATGTACATGAATTTATACAATTTTTAGCAAGATTTAGTAGTAATTTAATCCTACAGCCCCACAGGGTTGTTGGATTAAATTATTTACTGACCTCCATAGACTTTGTTTACTGTGTCTCATTCTTGAATGCCAAATTTTCCTTTTCACCAAAATTATGTGTAAGGTACGGTTATCATAAAAGTGGACAGTGAATTTTGATCGGAGGTGATTGGGTCGTGATCCAGTTGAAATGTTGTGGTCGCTTACTTCCCAATCCCTACAACACCATAAAATCTCACCTGTCGAAAAAGAAATACAAGGAAATTGAATCGGAAATACTTTTTTCATTTGATTTGTTTTGATACAGTTTTGATTTCACTGTTCTACAGTGTACATGTACAGTATGTGGAGAGTGTATTTTCACTAAATCACTGGCAGAGTGGAGATTCCACCCAAGCAAAAATTGCAAATTTGTTGCAGAGTATAACAATCACAAGCAAAGTTCTGGCCATTGGATATCTGGGTTAAACCCGGAGGTCCATTGGCTGAAACATTGCTTGTGATTTTTTGTGTGTACAGAATTTGAATGTGATACTTTGGGTGATAACTGTAGTAATCTGGGGTGGTATCCCATGATAACTGGTAGATAAATAGTGACTCATGGACAATCAGTTGTAAATGATGTTGGAGACAACTCATTATTATGATCGCATGTATTCTGCTCAACGTGTTTACATCAATGTTACAAGTAGGTTGCAGAGAGGTTACAAGTAGCACATCCCTGATGAGAGTGCACCGTTGTTATCGGACCAGCATATCATAACATCCCCCCTCTTATATAATAAAGTTAAAAATAAAAATGGCAAGCCCTACTTACAGTTAAAACTAGAAGTCCTGTCATAAAATGCACACAAATAGCACGTCGATCTACGCGTTAAGACCACTGTAAGGCTATCAAAGTCTGTACATATGGCCTGTGCACAAGCAATGTTTCAGCCAATGGACCTCCGGGTAACCCGGAGGTCCATTGGCAGAAACATTGCCTGTGTTTGCTATGAGTAGCCAGGAGAACCTGCCATGCTTTAAATGCCATTCGATATGACAATTGCGCGCAATTCCTACGCGCAATTAAGCCAAGATAAGCGCACATTTCATGACAGGACTTCTAGTTTTAACTGTAGGCCTGACACTGTTCTAACAGTTTATATTCTTAAATGTCTTGAAAATGAAATACTGAAGTAATCAATTACTAATTGTCATCGAAACCAAACCTACTAGGTTGACGAACTGTTCTACCTGATCTAGTTCTGTACATGGATGTTTGACCAGATGCTGTACTGGGGGTTGGACTAATGGTGTCATACAAGTTTTGATCATCACTATTAGGAAGATCATGGTTTAACCAGGATACGTGTTTATCAGTGTGACTGTCACGAATCTGAACACGATTACAACGAAGGGTTTGTCCATTTTCGGTATGAACAATGTATGATCTAGGTTTGCTACTTCTTTCAACCACTGTAGCTGCTCTCCAGCATTGAGAATCATGGTCTCGAACTCTAACATTTTGACCAGGTATTAAAGGTGATAAGTCACATGTTGTGTTGTCGAAATATCTCTTTTGTAGATTTTGATGTAGTCGTAGTTGTTCACAGATGTCATCATGGTTACTCAACTTGTTTTTCTTGATTAGTAGATTAGCACGGAATTTTCTACCTGTGAGTATTTCAGCTGGACTAGGAAGCTGGTTGTTTATTGGAGTTGTGCGAAGACACAGTAACACAAGATCTGGGTCAGATTTAGCATCTTTAGATTTCTTGAGTTGTGATTTAACAGTTCTAATTTGCCGTTCAATAAATCCATTTGACTGTGGGTAACGTTGCGACAATGTCACATGATCAAAACACCAGTCACTAGCAAATTGTCTAAACATTTCCGCCGAATATTGGGGGCTATTGTCGCTCAGTATTCGCCTCGGAATACCATTTTCACAAAATATTTGTTTCAACTCATGGATAACTGCTGAACTAGTGCAGTGAAGTGGGAGTTTTCTCACAAAAGGAAATTTGCTAAAGTAATCAGCAACTATTAAGTATTCACTGTTGTTGAACTTGAACAAGTCAGTACCAAAAACTTCCCATGGACTATTTGGGATTTCATGAGGCATTAGACTTTCAGACTGTTGTCCCGGTTGATGTTCCTGACATATTGTACATTGTCTAATTAAATTTTCAATGTCTTTGTTTATATTGTTCCAATAAACATAATCTTTAGCTCGTAATTTAGTTTTCTCAACTCCCTGGAGTTCATAGTGTAATTGCTCAAGAATTTTACTCTGCTTTGGTTTGGGGATCACTATTCTTCTGCCTTTTGAAATTAACCCATCCTCGATCGATAATTCATCGTGATATGCCCAATACTGTCTCAAGTCCGAAGAAACACCTTTAATGTTTTCAGGCCATCCATTGACAATTGTGTCACTCAATGCATTAAGTATATGATCATTTTTGGTCAACATTTTGAGTTCATTCAGAACTAAAATGTACAAGATCTACTTGTACATCTAAATCAATAGTTTTGCTCTCCGCAATTGGTAAGCGTGATAAAGTATCGGCTAAAGTCATTTGTTTACCTGGTAAATATTCTATGGTGAAATCATAACCCTGAAGTTTGAGTAAAGTACAGTTAAAACTAGAAGTCCTGTCACGAATAGTGCGCTTATCTAGGCTAAATTGCGCGTTGGAATTGCGCGCAATTGCCATATTGAATGGCATCCAAAGCCTGGCAGGTTCTCCTGGTTACTCATAGAAAACACATGCAATGTTTCTGCCAGTGGACCTCCGGGTTACCCGGAGGTCCATTGGCTGAAACATTCCTTGTGCACAGGCCATATGTGCAGAGTTTGATAGCTTTACTTGGGCCATAACACGTACATTAACGTGCAAATCAACGTGCTATTTGTGCGCATTTCATGGCAGGACTTCTAGTTTTAACTGTACATTGAAAACGTGGTGAAGCACTGGTAAGTGGTTTTTGTATTATCATGACTAATGGTTTATAGTCAGGGTACACTTTGAATTTACTGCCAAATAAATAGGTATGAAATCTTTGAATACCAAAAGTAACAGCAAGAAGTTCTCTTTCAATGCAAGCGTAATGTTGTTCTGTTTTTGACAAGGATTTTGAGGCATAAACAATAGGTTTTTTAGTCTTGTAGTAGTGTCGCACCAAGGCCACGAGTGCTCGCATCAACTTGCAGTACTGGCGTAAGTTGAGTGTCGTAATATTGAAGTGTTGACATGTTTGTCACAGATCGTTTCAAGTGTTCAAAACATTTTTGGTGGTGAGCTTCCCACATGAATGGTACGTCTTCTTTTAGAAGATCTTGAAGTATAGCAGTTCTGTTTGACAAATTTTCAATGAATGGTGAGAGATATGAAATGAATCCTAAAAATTCTTGAAGTTCTTCCTTATTGGTAGGGTTAGGCATATTTTGTAGGTCCTCTACTTTTCTAGGATCTGGATGTACACCCTGATCTGTAAAAATCATTCCAAAGAAAGCGATGCTGTTCTTTTTAATTTGGCATTTACTTGAATTAAATACAAGTCCATGTCGAGCTGCAACTTCCATCAAGTTATTTAATATTTTATCATGCTCTTCTGTTTTACTATAAATAGCAACATCACCTGCAATACCAATGGCACTATCAACTTGGTCTAAAATATGATCCATTGTCAGTTGAAATAAATCTTGTGATACTGATAAACCAAATGGTAGTCTTTGAAAACAATATCTCCCGAAAGGGGATTGAAAAGTTGTAAGTAATTGTGATTGTTCATTCAACTGCACTGACCAATAGCCAGCTTTTGCGTCAAGTTTAGAGAAAAGTTTGGCACCACGAAAATGTTGTGTCAGTTCTTCAAACGTTGGAGTCTTATGATGTGGTCGGTTTAGTGCTCGATTAAGGTGTCATGGATCAAGACAAACACGTAATGAACCATTTTGTTTGTAAGCATAAATAAGACTTGATACCCAGTCAGTTGGCTCAGTAACTTTCTGAATTATATTGTTTGATTCCATGTATTCAAGTTCAATTTTTATCAAATCTTTGAGAGCTATCGGTGTTTTTCTTGGAGGGTCAATATGAGGTGTCACATCTGGGTGAATTACCAGGTTAACTTTTCCAGGAAAACATCCAATTTTGTCAAATCTATCTGGATATAACTTTACTAAATCATTAGGAGTCTTAATCTTAGGCTGTTGTTTCACAAGGGTTGGTGAAGCTGGAGTACTACTGATGCTACAGTGCATTGTCACAAGACAAAGTTTCTCAGATGATGGTAAACCCATGACCGCAGGTCCATCTACATCCACAATATAAAATGGCATGTTATACCAGTTCGAGTCTTTATATTGACATTGTATGTCCAAAATACCGCAAGGAATTTCTGACCCATTGTAAGCTTTCAGTCTTGCATTTTTAGCTTTATTGGCTATTTCTTTTCTAGGGTGTCCATCTAGAGTTAAGTCTGTTGGATACATGCGGCGAAATGTTCGTAATGGTAAAGTGTTCCCTTGTGCACCAGTGTCAACTTTTAGGCGTAAAGTATGATTGCCAGGTCTGTTGTGCAGCTTGATTTTTACATCAGCAAAGGCTTCATCCCGATTCATACTTTGTAGACATAATGATGATACTTTAATTTCATCAAAGGTTAAATTGTCAAATGAAGTACTATTCGACTCAGTTGAAAGTTGACGATCTTGTTCAGAAGATGAGATTTCATGGAAACTTTGACGTGAAGCAGACTGTGATCTATTTCTGTTTCTTGATGATGATCTGTATTGACAACCCCTGAAGTGCTTAGCACCAGTTCTATTTGTTTGTGCTTGGTCTTGTTTTCCAGTGCAGCAAAGTTTTTTCCAGTGACCAGGATGATGACACAAGGCACATCTGTCGTTGTATGCAGGGCACTGTTTCGGCTTGTGCTGTAAACCACAGTTACCACAAAGTTGTCGTGTTGATCCTTGTTTCTTCATGGACTGGACAGTGACTGGTTTGTTAGGAGCACCACACATTTGTTGTATTTGTTCTCGAGCAGCTAAAATTGCTTCGAAACTTTGCCCTTCAGCTACAGCTTCTGTAAGGGTATAACCTTTAGCTTTTCCCAAAAGACAATGCTGACAGGCCTCAATGGGGGGTGGAGGAGATTATCAATTCCAGTATACGTTCTTCAAGTTTTGCATTTTCAAATTCACATTTTAATGCTTGTGTGCAAGCTCGAGCTACAAAATCAACAATTGTTTCATCCGCTTTTTGACGAAATTCCATTAAGTTCAACCTATGGACTCTAAAATTTACATTTGTTTTAAACTGCAAATCAAAGTATTCCCACATACGAGAGGGTATTTTCTTATCAGCATCTGATAATCCTCTGAAGCATTGAGACATCGTAAGCCTTCAACACCGAGCCCTCGGATAATTTTCAATGCCACTTTTGATTCAGTAGTGATGCCTTCATCCTACAGTAATATTATATTGTCTGTCGAAAAAGTGACATAGATTCCCCTAAATTTAATTTGGGTTACCCCAATCCATTTCAGGTATTTTTGACATTTTTGTCATCAATCTAAGCAAAAGCACAGATAAATGTCAAGAAACGTTTCGTTTTTTTGTTTGTTTTAATGTAGGGTTGGTGGTTGACGACGACCACAGACTTGAACTGGATTAACGAAAATGCTATGTCGCCTCTGGGCATCCGTAGTTGCGAATTCTGCAAGCGTGATCAGTGTTCATAAATGCTTTGGAGCACGACAGAATCTACATAAGAGTTCTTTATAAATTGAGAAATTAAGTAACAGCTTGTCTAATTAATATGTTTGTGCATAACGGTTTTGTGCTTGTAAACGATTGTAGGAGCTTGCACCTCGAAGCATGCCACTTCGATGAATTAAAGCGCGAATCGAGGCAACTTTGTTTTTCCGTTGTTGAGTTCACATTAACATAATGGTGTTTACCGCAGCCACTATGTAATAATCTGGGGTGGTATCCCATGATAACTGGTAGATAAATAGTGACTCATGTACAATCAGTTGTAAATGATGTTGGAGACAATTCATTATTATGATCACATGTATTCTGCTCAACGTGTTTACATCAATGTTACAAGTACGTTACCGAGAGGTTATAAGTAGCACATCTCTGATGAGAGTGCACCGTTGTTATCGGACCAGCATATCATTACAATAACTCCACTCCACAGGTGATTTAGTTATAATCTACTCTCCACGTACTGTACATGTAAGTCTGTCATAATCAGATTGCGAGGCGATTGCTAAAAAATGATATTTTTATGACAGGAATGTAGACACAGTGTCATAGTCATATTTTTAGGCCTGAAGGTACAGATAGTGGGGGATCATGGGACTGTGCATCCCCAATGACCATGTCTGTCAGATGGTGACTGTCGAAAAAATTGTTGGTCGCTCAAACATGAACATTTTCTCTGAAAGCAGCATATTTGAAAAAATCGGTTGTCCATTTGGCGAAACTCCAATTTTCATTATGCAAAAATGCCCTAGGTTCAAAGACCTGGGAACCCTGCCAAAAAATTCTAAGTATTGCCATGCTGTGTTGGAAAATTGTGAGATCTTGGTTATTGTTGGGGGGGGGGCAGCTTGCTACAGTTAAAACTAGAAGTCCTGTCATAAAATGCGCACAAATAGCACGTTGATCTGCGCGTTAATGTACATGTTGTGGCCACAGTAAAGCTATCAAATTCTGTATATTTGGCCTGTGCACAAGCAATGTTTCAGCCAATGGACCTCCGGGTAACCCGGAGGTCCATTGGCAGAAACATTGCATGTGTTTGCTTTGAGTAACCAGGAGAACCTGCCGTGCTTTGAATGCCATTCGATATGGAAATTGCACGCAATTCCAATGTGCAATTAAGCCTAGATAAGCGCACTATTCATGACAGGACTTCTAGTTTTAACTGTATAAACTGCATACCAATGCTATATGTATTGTTCCTCAAGGAAAGCACCTATTTCTGTAATCAGAGGTCAGTCTGGCAGCTGATTTTAGGGAGATGTGACTTCTCCCTCCAGAGATTTTAGGGAGAAGTCAGGGAGCATGAGGCAGAAGTCAGAAAAAACACAAATAAATGTTTGCCATTGCCTTTACCGGTAATGGCACTATGAAGAAGATTGACTGTCAGATGAGCAATCTAAAATATGAAATCGGCCGCCTCCAGGCAGTACATTTCAAATTTTAAAGTTCTCAGCCCTTCACATTACTTGAGACCATGTGTAATTCAAAGCATAGTAACTATTGTAATCACTGGTAGGGAAAGAGTCATTCATATTGTGTTCAACCAGACATATCATATATACTACTCAAAGTTTGCTAACTTTGCTAAGCACCAAATATTTGACACATCATTGTGAAATTTGCTTGACATATTTGCGATATTTGTGGTGGATATGATTGAGGAATGTATTGAGATTGTCCCCAGTGTTTACATTAGCTCTCTTGACAGGCAGACTTTTCATGACAGTCATGGAAAGCATGTACCCCTTGATTTTCATGATGTTTTCATGTACTGACTACATGGACATGACATGTGTAAGGTATTCATTCTTCATTTCAACACAAACCCTTGTGATTTAATGATTGAATATGGCAAATGCAAATATAAGAAGACATTTGTCTGAAGCAGAAATGTGGCGGGCTGTAGGGATGGTGGAGCAAGGGGTTACCCATCACGTCAGATTGGTGAAGTCCTTGGTATGCACCATAAGGTGATCACTAGAGACAGGGCAAGATTTCAGCACTGTGTCACACCAGTAAGATGCCATGGTGGTGGTAGAGACGGCTACATCTGCAGCTGAAGACCTGTCTTTGACCATTCAGGTCCATAGGAATCACTTTACCACAGCAACCCAGCTTCGCAGTGACCTTCAGAATGCATCTGGGGTAAATGTTTCGATGCAGACTATCCGGGCAAGGTTACATGAAGGTAGACTCCGATTGAAAAGACCATGTATTCGCATTTCGCTGTCCCAGAACCACTACCAGGCATGATATAAATGGGCCATGGATCACTTTGGATGGATCAGAGAAGATTGGCGACCTGTCCTTTTTACAGATGAGTCAAGGTACTACCTAGGCCACACAGATAGGCGTTCTAGGGTATGGAGAAGACCATGAGTGCGGTTACATGCAGCCAACATTGCTGAGCATGACTGCTATGGTGGAGAGTCAATCATGGTCTGGGGCAGCATCAGCTGGGATGGACGTACAGAACTCTGTGTCCTTGAACATGGTACATTGAATGCACAACAGTATATTGATGAGATCTTGGGACCTGGATGTCCACGTCAGATTGTATGCAGGTGCAGTTGGTGATAGATTCATTCTGATGGATGATAATGCCCATCCTCATGTTGCGCATGCTGTCAGGGAGTGGTGACAGAGGGGGGGGGGGGGGGGGATTGAGCGTATGGACTGGCCAGCTAGATCCCCTGACCTCAATTCAATCGAAAAGTGTAGTTAAAAAAGTTTTCAATATCTTTCGTTAATTAAGCGTTATTAATAATTTGAGTTAATTTATTTTTGAGGTCATCAGAAGAAATTGACAAAATATTTCAGTTGTCTCCCTTCTCTTCTGCACTGGGTAATTTTTCCGAAACACTGTACAGAAAAAATTAGTTTCTGATGGCCATCCTACATTGATAAGACCTGCCATTTCCATCCAGCCTAATATTTGTGATTTATAATCGCAGCCCGCTGAGTCAGAATGGACATCCTATTTTTAAAAAGTAATTTTTGTGCTGATTGCTACCAGTGAGGGTGAATTGTTTAAACACCATTATAGGCCATTACAACTCTTTTGAGAAATATTAAATTGGGCTAGTCTGGGCTATTTTCAGAGCCATATGACAGATTTTAACAGCAACCGCTGTTAAAATCTGCCATATGGCTCTGAAAATAGCCCATTTTTCAGCCCACACATAAATAGCCCATTTATGTGTGAACCACACATATAATCGCAGCCCGCTGAGTCAGAATGGACATCCTATTTTTAAAAAGTCATTTTTGTGCTGATTGCTATTAAATTGGGCTAGTCTGGGCTATTTTCAGAGCCATATGACAGATTTTAACAGCAACCGCTAACGTGTTTATTTTATCATGACCGTCAGAAATGTTTCTAAATTCTATTTGGAAATAAAACTTTAGAAATGCTCAAAACTGCCAGGTCTCCCAAGGAATTTTGTAAGGGCAACTTGAATTTCGCCCCCAATGTTCATTGTAAGCCAAGGTGACTTTTGGATTGACAAGGTGACTTCTTCGTCCTCGTCGCCCACAAGGCTGACCCCTGTCTGTAATTACTGATAGTGAATTACAAGAGTGTAATCACAAAAGTAGACAGTGATCCAGTCAAAATTCTCTGTCCACTTTCTTCCGTAAAAGACTACAGAATTTCACCTGTCATGAAGAAATGAGAACATTCAAATCAATCTGAGATGCTAATTTCTTTTGTTTTGCTAGATGTGGCCTTCATTTCGGATTTTTTTATTAACCAAAATATTTGAAGTTCACAAACTCGTTGATTGTAGGATTGGTTATACAGTAGAACCTGCCTTGAGAGACCACCCATTTTGCCAAGCAAAAGTGGTCTCTCATGACAGGTTAATTATAGAGAAAAACAACCAAATGGTACAAAGTCACAGTGGTCTCTCAAGACAGGTGGTCTCTCACGACAGTGGTCTCTCAAAACAGATTTTACTGTATTTGCCCAAAACAAATTTTGTTTGATGACTCCCCCCCCCAAAGTCTCTTACCATCAAAAAATGTACATGTATGTTATGAACCACACATACTTATTTATTGGTGTTTAAGGTCACACACTTCTGCACAATGGCTAATTATGACCGTGACAGTTTTACGGGTGGAGGAAGCCGGATACCCAGAGAGAACCACTGAGCATCATCGAGCAACTGTCAGCTCCCGAACATTCTAACTCTGTTCAAGCTCTGCTCAAGCAGGGTTACAGTGGTTAAAGACATGCAGTACGCCTTAGTGCACGGTGTCATTGTGCACCATGCAGCATTATGACATTTGCCGTTCCAGAGTTATGCCTTTTGAAAAGTCACAAAATGGTAAAATCAATGGTTTCTGGATGATAACTAGTTTGCCTTGATATACGGCATTATAATTTTGCAACATTACTGTACACCATGAAATGCAGGTCAAGTTTGATTGTCATTGTTATGCCACTTACCATTCCAGAGTTATGCCTCTGTTCATTTTGATGTACGACCGTATACTTTTGCAACATTACCACCCAACATGAAGTCTAGGTCAAGTTCGATTTTCCTTGTTATGGTATTTACCATTCCAGAGTTATGCCCCTTGAAATGTGGCAAAATGATAAAACATTTCTTATGGTATCTTATTAAATGCCCAGGGCATGTATAATCAAACCTGCTTATACAATGTTTTCACCCTAATTAAGCAGTATTGTCTTCAAAGGACAGTTTAATCTCCTTCCCAAGGAGTTTTTAATACATGGTTTACTTTGTAGTGTTACCCTTGTACTTCAACACCCAGAGACATAGTTATGGGGGTGGGGGGGCACCCCCACTATATTTGTCCAAAAATCCAGATAGTTGAAATGTTTCAGGAAAAATTCCAACAGTTGGAATTTGGAAATTTGAAGCATTGTTGTAACAGAGGCTTTTTTTCCGAATGTGATATTACATTTCTGTGAAAATTTCAACTACCGACTCCCACATAAAGAATTCTGATCGGAAATATTTTCTGACTATTCAAATTAAACAGCTCCAAGGTTAATTTGTGTAATTCGTTTTGTTCCTGTCTATGTCTAACCTTAAACTTTCATGTTGTAACAAGCATTTAGCAATCCGTTTCTTGAATTATATCAGAAATTGCAGAAATTCAAACAAGTTGGTCAATTTGGTGCTCATAATAATGAATAGTCATAAGTTGGTTTATGAAGCCAGTATACATGGCACATTATGAGACCTATATGCAATGCACCCATAGTCTACAGTTTGTATTAGGACTCAAAATGATACAGTGTCTAATGAAGACAGATAAGGCCTACTAACAGACTACAGTACCACAAGAAATAATCATTTTGATCTGTCTTAAAACTTCAAATTATGTATATAGATATCTAGCTGCAGTCATTTAACCCTTTACCCAACGCAGACGATATCAAAATTTATTATTTTAAATATCATTTTTTTAATTTTTTCAAAAAATTTCAACAAAACCATATCATGTGACCCCTCAATTGAACGAGCTCATTGAGCTCGTTCCAATGAGGGGTCACATGATATGGTTTTGTTGAAATATTTTGAAAAATTTAATTTTTTCAACTGCTCAATTTGCATATTATGCGAGCGGATGCAGGCGATTCGTTAGGTAAAGGGTTAAACGGTAAAGCTGAAGAATAGGGGACTTTTCCTTTTATGTAAAAACAATGCATTTTTCTCACCTTTTTTCTGCATTTTCCTATTACTAGTCATGTTTTCGATAAAATGACCGAAAGATATTCACTTTTGACTGAGATTAGAGATAATTTAAACCAGGGCTCGCCTTGAGTAAAATGGTCGGGGCCAAAAAAAAGACCCCCACATATTGAGGTCGGGGCCTTTTCGGGGCTGATTTTCCATTTTGTCTATTATTGTTAGTGCTTTTTTGTGGAAAATGTCGGGGCTTGAAAAAAAGCCCCCAGCAAGTGCTCCTCGGGGCTGATCTCGGGGCCTGGGCTGATCAGCCCCGACTCAAGGCAAGCCCTGTTTAAACCCTTTTAATGTTACGGTGCCAGAGATTCTTCTGCATTCTCGCCATTTTGAAGTGTGCGTTTACATGAATTTTGTTTTCTCTTTGGCTGGCGATTGTAGGTCTAGGGTCAGTGTAGTGAGGGTTAGGATTATGTATTTGATGTTAAAGGTCACATATTTATGTACAATGGCTAATCATGACCGTGACAGTTTTACGGGTGGAGGAAGCCGGAGTACCCGGAGAGAACCACCGAGCAACGACGAGCAGCTGCCAGCTCCCCAACATCGTAACTCCGCACTGCACTGTAGCACAGGCAGGGTTAGATTGGTTGAAGACATACGTACCATCGACGTGCAGTACGCCTTAGTACACGGCGTCATCGTGCCCCCCACACGGGCAATGGAGATGAAGTGTCTTGCCCAAGGACACAACGCGGTTGCCGCAGGTGGGAATCGAACCGAGGACCTCTCGGCTTGCAGCCTGCACCTCTACCTGCTGAGCCACAAGGGTTAGGGTTAGCTTACCGGTAAGCTAACCCTAACCCTCACTACACTGACCCTAGACCATGTCGGGAACAGAACAAACGAGCGTACCAAAAACAATCAATACACAGAGCAGATGCCGAAAAACACAAAAAAACATGGAGGAAAGATGAATGTGAATATCACAAATCCCACAGGTAAAAACAATTGTTGAGCAGTTATAATTGCCAGTAAAAGTGAATATCTTTCACTCATTTTATCGAAAACATGACTAGTAATAGGAAAATACAGAAAAAAGGTGAGAAAAATGCGTTGTTTTTACGTAAATAGAAAAGTCCCCTATTCTTCAGCTTTACCGGTTAAACTGCTTGGAAATATTCTCAGAATGCCCTACAACCTACTAGTACAGTCACTCGGAGACAACATTTTGAAACATTTCCCCCCATCCTAGGGCTGGGGAGGGCACCCCTTTAAGTATCCATTCCCAGTTGGAATTGTCGTAGCTCTATCCACCCTCCTCACACCCCATTGAAAACATCTTAGCTACATCCCTGTTCACACCACTTTGTATCTTTTTCATATGGTTTAAACGATTTAGCAGTTCTGCATTTGAAATGAAAGTGTCATTGACACTGAAGCTCAACTTGTGTAAGACATGTACTTGTATAGTATGTGACACAGCAATGACACACATCTAAGTAATGACCTGATAACAAAGGTACATGTAAAATACAGGCATTTTGAATTTTGGGCCAAGCCCAAAAGCATTCATTACCATCCCATGAAGATAACAAACGTCATCCTTGAAGTTCTGTACAAAAACTGATTGCACCTATTTTCAGTATAAAATGGCCATCGGAAGTCATCTTTAATTTCGGACTGCACCCAAAAACACTTGTTTTTGTCCCAAGTGATAATGAAGGTACCCAAGAAGTTTTGTGAAGATCGGTTCATAACTACAGCCTCTAGCCCCAGTCGTATGCCATACTGACATGTGTACTTACTGTGTATACGTGGCACTGAATAAATCAAAGTTCATCTAATTTCCATAATTTCTGCATGAGAAAAACCCCATATTATATGTGATGTATTCCATGTTACTAAACATTCATACAAAACTTTATTCAAATCAGAACTTTCATACAGAAGTTCTGTACAAATGAAAGTGTCAATGACACTGCAGCTCAACTTGTCAAGACATGTACATGTATAGTATGTTACACAGCAATGACAAACATCTAGGTAATGACCTGATAACAAAGGTACATATAAAGTATTGTAACGGTCTGTACATAAATACTAGCCGTAGCCTGTAACAAATGGAAAAGGTAAAGTATTGTAAAGGTGGGTGACAGTCAGATGCTAAACTAGAAAATCTATCTTTAGTCCCAGTGTGTCTGACTGAACCCCAAAATATTTGTTCTCATAGCACAGTGATAACAAAGGCACCCCAAAACACACTCATTCCTGTACCAAGGTGAAAACAAAAATCGTGAAGATCAGTTCATAAATCGAGCTGTATAGAAGCTGTGACAAAAAACTGATTGGACCTAATTTCGGTACAAAATGGCCACTGGCAGCCATCTTGAATTTTGGACCGCACTTAGAAACTCGCACTCGTTCTCGTCCCAAGGTGATAACAAAGGTACCCAAGAAGTTTTGTGAAGATCGGTTGATAAATACAGCCTTTAGCCCGAGCCATATTGACATGTGCACTTACAGTGTATAAGTAGCACTAAATAAATCAAGATTCATCTAATTTGCATAATTTCTGTACGAGAAAAAAACCTGTACTATATGTGATGTATTCCATGTTACTAAACATTCAAACAAAAATTTATTCATATCAGAACTTTCATACAGAAGTTCTCTACAAAAGACGGATTGCACTAATTTTGGTACACAATGGCTGCTGGTGGCCATCTTGAATTTCGGACCACACCCAAAAACACTCGTTCTCATCCCATGGTGATAACAAAGGTACCCAAGAAGTTTCGTAAAGATCGGTTCATAAATACGGCCTCTAGCCTGAGCCGTATAGAAGTTGTGTACAAAAAACTGATTAGACCTAATTTCGGTACAAAATGGCCACTGGCAGCCATCTTGAATTTTGGACCGCACTCAGAAACACTCGTTCTCGTCCCAAGGTGATAACAGAGGTCCCCAAGAAGTTTTGTGAAGATCGGTTGATAAATACAGCCTCTAGCCTGAGCCGTTTTTGACATGTGTACTTACTGTGTGTAAGTAGCACTGAAAAAATCAAAGTTCATCTAATTTGCATAATTTCTGCACGAGAAAAAACCCCGTATTATATGTGATGTATCCTATGGTACTAAACATTCACACAAAAAATGATTCAATTCAGCGCTTTCATATGGAAGTTCTGTGCAAAAATCTGATTGCACCTACCGGTAATTTTGTACAAAATGGCTGCCATCTGCCATCTTGAATTTCAGACCGCACCCAAAAACACTCATTCTCGTCCCACGGTGATACCAAAGATACCCAAGAAGTTTTGTAAAGATCGGTTTATAAATACGGCCTCTAGCCCGAGCCGTATTGGCATTTGCACTTACGGTGCTGAAAGTAACACTAAATACATCAAAGTTAGTCTAATTTGCATAATTTACGTATGAGAAAAAAAACCTGTATTAAATGTGATGTATCCCATGGTACTAAACATGCATACAAAAAATTATTCAAATCAGCGCTTTCATATGGAAGTTCTGCGCAAAAATCTGATTGCACCAAAGTCTTACAAAATGGCCACCAGCGGCTAACTTGAATTTCGGATCGGACCCCAAAACACTTGTTCTCATCCCACAGTCATAACAAAGGTACCTAGGAAGTTTCGTAAAGATCGGTTCATAAATGTGGCCTCTAGCCCGAGCCGTATTGCATTGTTGATGGATAGACGGATGACTGGCCATGGCATAAGCTCAAATATGGCTTCGCCAAAGTTGAGCTAAAAACTGATTGCACTAATTTCTGTACAAAATGGCTGCTGGTGGCCATCTTGAATTTTGGACCACACCCCAAAACACTTGTTCTCATCCCACGGTGATAACAAAGGTACACAACAAGTTTCGTAAAGTAAATAATTCATAAATACAGCCTCTAGGTCCAGCCGTATTGAATTGTTGACAGACAGACAGATGGATAATGGGCCATGACAAAACTTCAAATTGGACGTCATAGTTGAGCTAAAAATCAGTATGTTATTTCTATCAGTTTGCATTTCAGGTAGCATCTCTTGGCTGTGGCACCTTTTTACGTGTTTTGCAACTGTCGCCTGCTATTCGGTTAAAGGGTTAAAGTAGATATATATCTATTTGAAATGTAATTTTTGTGAATATGGCTTCGCCAAAGTTGAGCTAAAAACTGATTGCACTAATTTCTGTACAAAATGGCTGCTGGTGGCCATCTTGAATTTTGGACCACACCTCAAAACACTTTTTCTCGTCCCACGGTGATAACAAAGGTACACAACAAGTTTCATAAAGTAAATAATTCATAAATACGTTCATAAATACGGCCTCAACGGTGAGCCGTATTTAATTGTTGACAGACGGACAGATGGATAACGGGACATGACAAAACCTCAAATTGGACGTCATAGTTGAGTTAAAAATCAGTATGTTATTTCCAGCAGTTTGCATTTCAGGTAGTATCTCTTGGCCGTGGCAGCTTTTTACGTATTTTGCAACTGTCACCTGCTATTCGGTTAAAGGGTTAAAGTAGATATATATCTATTGGAAATGTAATTTTTGTGAATATGGCTGTTATGCTAGGAAAGAGTTAATTTTTCAAACAAAAATGTTCTTACATACGTTGTCAACCATGAAGGAAAGATCAAATTGACTGAATTGTGGTAACCAAAATGCAGTAACACCATCCTGATGTGTTTAAATACACCAAGTCCAGCACGATACATCACATGTCAATGACATGTTAACCCTTTACCCAACATAACGGCCAAAACCGGCCAGCGCTATTCTAAAAAATCGCCAATTAAATTTCATTATTTTTTTCATTTTTTGTCTCAAAAACATAGGTTATGACCCCTCGTTGGAACGAGCTCATCGAGCTCGTTCCAACGAGGGGTCATAACCCATGTTTTTGAGACAAAAAATTAGTTATTCAAGAATTATTTTTGCAAGTGTCGTCTGCTTTTCGGGTTAGGTAAAGGGTTAAGATGATGAATTGTAAAATAGTGAGATTTCTGAGCAAAAATAGAGATTTTAATTTTTAAATGACATGATGTCATATGCTGCAAACTAAATAATTGCTGAAAAATTTTAACATGCCACCATGGGTCACAATGACCTAAGTTCAGAACCAAACATGTTGCCATCCCAAGTTTCATCAGAAGCAACCACACCAGTTGGCCAAAACAGTAGACTGTAGGTTCTGAATCTGTATTCACATACATGTACATAGAATTTCTTGGATGCAATCAACTGGAACTGAAATGGTTGACCTGTTGTGTCTGTGCCTGATCATAAAATTTTTACCCACAATTAATCAAACACATAATGACATATTTTAAATCTGTTAACCCTTTACCCAATGCAGACGATATAAAAATGTATTATTTTAAATATCTTTTTTAGCTCACCTGGCTTAAAAGGCCACGTGAGCTTTTCACATCACTTGGCGCCTATCGACCGGCATCCATAAACTTTTCACATTTTCATCTTCTTCTCTGTAACCGCTGAGCAAGTGTGAACCAAACTTGGCAGGAATGGTCTATGGGGGGTCCGCTACAAACGATCCTCATTTTGTTCCCGTCAGCTGAAAAACATGGCTTCCAGAGGCATTCTTTGATTCTGGTCGATGGATTTTATCTTCTCTGAAACCACCAGGCCAAATGTTTTGAAACTTCACATAAATGATGCCTGGGACCCCCTCTTCCAATGATCCTCATTTAATGTTGATCTGGTTACAAACATGGCCACAATTGTGGCTTACAGTTACTATAGAAACCCTATGGGGAAATCACATTTTCATCTTCTTCTCTGGAACTACTTAGCCGGCTTGAACCACACCTGGCAGGGTTAGTCTATGGGAGGTTTTCTACAAACGATCCTCATTTTTGTTACCATGCATCGAAAAACATGGCTGCCAGAAGCATTTTTTGATTCCTGATTGGTGGATTTTCAAAAATCTTCTTCTCTGAAACCACAGGACCAAATGTTTTGAAACTTTGTTTGCTTGGTTGATGACTGGGATACTCTCTTCCAATGATCCTCATTTAATGTTGATCGTGGTGCAAACATGGCTGCAATTGTGGCTTATAGTTACTATAGAAACACTACAGAAAATCGCATTTTCATCTTCTTTTCTGGAACTACTGAGCCGATGTGAACCAAACTTTGCAGGAATGGTCTATAGGAGGCCCTCTACAAACGATCCTCTTTTTGTTCCCGTTGGTTGGACAATATGGCCATCAGAGACATTCTCTGATTCTGATTGATGGATTTTGCAAAAATCTTCCCCTCTGAAATTACAAAGTCAAATGTTTTGAAACTTCACGATTGATCATGGGACACCTTCTACCACTGATCCTCATGTAATGTCGATGTAATGTGGCAAACGTGGTCATAATTGCAGCTGATAGTTACCATGGAAAGCCTATGGGAAATCACATTTTTATATGTAGTTCCAGGTGAGCGATTACATGCTCTTTGGAGCCTTTAGTTTAAAATTTTTCCAAAAGTTTCAACAAAACCTTATCATGTGATCCCTCATTGGAACGGGATCAGATTCAGTCCCTGCCTTAAAACTTGGGTTCTCTTCGGGAGGGGGGGGGGGGGAGGGGGGGGGGGGGGGAGTGAGTCCAAGATTGTTCAAATCCATTCCTAAGTGGATTTTTTCCATACAATTTGCATTTCAAACTGCAGTGACAAAATAACCCTTGTAAGTTTGGCAGTGCTGGTCTATAGCTGATAGAATTGGAAGCAGTCAGAAAGACCTATGATAATAATCATCTGACAATGACACTAGCATTATGAATAATTTCAGGACTTCATTCCTCTGCAGTGTTGATGAATCGTGACTAACTGAATGTGATGTTCTTCTTTGAACCACTTTATCAGGTGAGCGATTAAGGCCCCTTGGGGCCTCTTGTTTAAAAAAATAAACAGTATTTATCAATAAAACCTTACAAATATGGGTGCCATTGGAACAGGCTCGTGGAGGTCATTTTAGCCTTGTATTAGTTAATTTTCTGCTGCTATGTAAAGTAAAGGGTTAAATTGCCTCAATTTTCACGCAAATCCTAGCAGATGTGCAGTGAGAATATACATGGATTCTTGCTGAGTTTGTTGCGCGAATCTTTGCATGAATTTTTTCACAGATTCTTGTCGAAATATAAGCAGGCTGATGTGTCCGATTCTTTAGGCGGAGGGTTAATTGGTGGCTAGTAAAGCAAAAGGTTGACCAGTTACTGAAGACCTGTCACCACCTGAGTTTGCGCTGGACACACAATTATTATATGTACCATAATCCCATCAGTTTGTTCATCTGCCTGCCAATTGTTTACTAGTCCATACTGGCCATACATGTAGCATAAAGAGGGAATGTCAAACCTTCACAATTGAATGTCTTGAGTTCAGGTATATGTATTTTACTTTTTCTCAGTAGATGGTGTGTTGTGTCTAAAAAGTATGATTATTAATTTATTTATTGGTGTTTAAGGTCACATACTTCTGCACAATGGCTAATCATGACCACAACATAGAGATAAAGTCAAGGTCAGTCAATCGTCTATACCGCATGTTGCCTATTTTAGAGGACTTGCACCTCAAACATTGGTGACTGGGTCCTATTTTACCAGTGAAACAGATCTTATTTACCACAGTAAATATGCACTGCCTGCTTTACTTCCCGGGGTTCCCGCAGGGGTAAAAGTATGATATTCTACCATGAATCTGTATCCAGTGGGTGAATAGACACTTTCCAAGTATATCCATTCAACAGGAATTTGAAATTTTAATTATACATACATGTATATGTTTTTGGCTTGTTACAATTCATGGAAGGGTGCCTAAAGACACTCTCCCATAAATTGTGACAAGCCAAATCCATACAGACTAAATAATTTCAATTCAAAGATAATACAGAGCACTTCCACAGAATATGAAGCCTTCACATACAGGTTACAGCACCTGCACTTAAGAATAACAGGCTTCGTAGACTTTTTGAGAATCAAATTCTATGACTTTTCCAAAACTTTTTACCCAATTTCCATGACCTTTCCCTCATTAGTGTGCAAGCCAGAAAATAAGCAGACTGTCATCTGCAAAAGGAGGTAAGCAGAGGGTGAATTTAGTGATGCTACCCTGCACAGCAGGGTAGCATCACTAAATTTACCCTCTGTGAACCTCAATCTGAATCAGGGTCTCAAAACTAAACAGAACAAGATATCCAGAGGATAAATTGGCCCACTGTGTGGGATAGCATGATCAAATTCACCCTCTGGGGACATCATTCTGCAAAAGTCAGATGCCTTATTTTCAGGCCTGTTAGTGTGACCACCACACCCTCTTTTTCATGATTTTTCAGGGAAATGGCATACTCCATCATTATCACAACTAATTTCCATGACTTTTTCCAGACTGCAGCAAAAAATTTTTTTCCAAAACTTCCAGGCCTGAAAAAAATATTTTTGTTTTCCAAGATCCCATGATCTGAATGAATCCTAAAATAAAGCCCAAATATAGGCACTCTTCCAGTTAACAAGAATTTCAAAATTTCCCTGTATTCTCGTGATAAACTCGGCATTTATTCTGTATAACCTTTTTGATAAAGCTTGTCAAGTTCTGTCAAACAAGATATAATAGATTTTTAAAATTTTTTATATTGAATAACTGAAGCCAAATACAAGCTACATTGTATTTCAATAAACTTGGGAAATTCTGTGATTGTGTAGAGTACTTTTTTGATGGATGATAACAATTTTTTTTTGTCAGTCAACTGGACTTTACTCTAAAACATATATGCAATAAACATCACAAATTTGTACCAAAGAATGGTGAATGGTTTTTTGTTTGGAAGTTATATGCAATTAAAAGATTTAATCCATTAAGGAATCTCCAGTGAATTTGATAAAATTATTCAGCATGAGAAGATAACCAGTATGATTTCTATTAGTTTTATTTTGTTCATCAACAGTACATTTGCCCAACAAACACACACAAATACATTCTAATGATTTTTAGTACTTGATACAATGAATTTACATATTCTACTAATCACATATTTATAAAGAATCAATTGCATTCAGATACATAAAGTTTGCATATTGCTAGGTTATACACAGTAATCTGTTTCAAACAGTACTCACAACATACATGTACAAATAATAAAAAATCAACAAACATGTTGGGATTTCTGAAAAATCACCAAAAATTCATATCCTTATTTTTTGTTTCTTTTATTAATTTGTTTGTATTAGGGTTTAATAACACTTGACAGCCATGGTCTCCTCGCATTGCACAGTTTTACAGGTGGAGGAAGCAGGAGAACTGGAAGAAAACAACCGAGCAGCAGCTCACTGCTGTCAGACTCCCCAATATACTAACTCTGTACAAGCAGGGTTAGCATAGGTTGAAGACAAGTGCAACATCAATGTGCAGTAACCCTTAGTACACAGTACCATTGTGCCCCCATGGGGCAATCAAGATTTAGTGCCTGGTCCAAAGACACAAAGCAGTTACCCCTGGTGGGGGATCAAATATTGGACATTTGGTTTGAAGTCCAATGCCACAACCACTGAGTTGCCATGGTCCCCATTTCCTTATTATGATCATTCTTTATTACAAACATGTTTTAGTGTAGTGTAATGTCTTTTTATTGATTTTATCAGGCTAATGCTGGCTTATGCCTGTGGGCCCACAAAATGCCATATCCCATTTTGTAGATTGGGCCAAATAAAACAGTTTGTGTCAGAAAGTTGGGAGAATAGGAGGGGGGTGAGGGAGGAGTGACTAGGCGGGTGACAGAGTTGATGTAGAATATTTCCTAGTTGGAGGACCGTGGCAAATCAGCAGAAAGCCAAATAATTATTATTATAACTATGATAATTGAATAGAACTGTTGAGCATTCGAGTGGTAAATTATTTTTGGTTGTCAACATTTGTCCAGTTGTCTTTGCCTCGTTATTTTTATGGGAAAAGTGTCTCCTGGCATTCTCAACTCTTCCATAAATAATTTCACTTCAAGGACAATATGAAGCACATCCACAGAATATGAAGCCTTTAGGTTGGAGTACTTGCACTTCAGAATAAAGCCCAAATATGAGCTTCCGACATTCCACCAGCTAATAGAAAATATTGTTCTATGGCGTTATCCCTATTAAAAATGAATAGAATTTCATTTCAATTCTTATTCTTCAAATAATATTGCCCCATTTGTGAACTTTTTTGGAAATACCAGGTGATTAACTTAATACTAGGCGAGAATGGTTAGACAACGGTCAGAAGATTTGTTTTGAATAATTCACTGATGCCTCTATCAAATGGGCCTGAAAATGTATAGCTGAATCTTGCTTCATAAAAAGAGACGCCAGTGCTTTTTGCCTGGATACCATCAATTATCTCATTCCAGGTCACGTGGAGAGTGTATTATCACTAAATCACCCGCAGAGTGGAGATTCCACCCAAGCAATAATTGCAAATGTGTGGCAAAGCATAACCAGCACAAGCAAAGTTTCAGACAATGGACCTCCGGGTTGAACCCGGAGGTCCATTGGCTGAAACATTGCTTGTGTTTTTGTCGATATGTACAAAATTTGAAAGTTATACCTTGGGTGATAACTCCGCTCCATGGGTGATTTAGTCACAATCCACTCTCCACGTAATATATTTCCACTCATGGTAAAGCCACCTGTAGCAGGCCTAAAAAGTTTTGATTCTTGTGATCTGATGCAGGAATCAATTTTCCGTTCTCAATTTAGAATTTGAAAGCACTGTTATACCCTTGTCCTTGTGACTGCAACCAGCCAAAAATCCCTAATAAAAAACAGATTTCATATTTAAATATTTACTACTGTTTAATACTTTACCCTGTAGGGCCTGAAGATTTGTATACATTTTCGCAAAAGTTTGAAAGTTTACCTCCTGTGGCTTTGCAGTTGCTTCTTGTCAAGTCTTGGATGCCTACAAAGGCAGACAAGACTTGCTTAGAAACAATTGACAATGTACTTAGAAAAACAAGTTTTGCATTTACCCAAACAATGCATGGTGGGGTATCTGTTCTTTTGCATTAAAAAGTTATCAAAGTCAGAATTAGGCCCTTCAGGGTTAACAGCCTACATGTAGTTCCACTTTTTGTGAGTTTCTTGTCTTGTATATCTTTGTGGAACAACATACAGACTTTTTTGTGGTCTTGCTAATGGAAGTTACAGTACCTACAGTACCTTGTCAGTGGTGTTTAGTGACGTCCTTCACTAGACACCATTGACAAGTCAGTCAATGTGTTACCTTATTATGAGGGATCAAAAAATAAGGAAAATTCTTTAAGGAAACGTTAGAATCTATGATAAAAACCATATGCACATTTTGTGAGAATCCAATTGATTCTCATTGTTTTCCTTGCGAGAATCGATTCTGATTCTCTCATGAATTTTATCCCATCATAGAAATACATACTGCCCCTCCTCACGAGATAATCACCATAGCCACAAAAAAACATTGGATACTTTCTTTATAATGTACTTTTTACAAAAAGCATGACCCAAAGATGAAGGTGGTATGCAAGTAGATTTACTCAAATTATCTGGAATACTTCTATTCAGCTGGAGAAATGTGTAGATATTATATTTTCAAAAAATCTAAGAAAAAATTTGATGCAGTACTGTGATCTTTTTAGTGGTGTATTTTATGATTCGATTGCAATAGTGGGTCAAGATTTCCTAAAAACACTGCAAAATCTAGACCACACCAAAGGAAAAACAAACAAAAATAGCATCTAAGATTCAAATTTGCGCATTTCTTTTCCTACAGTGCTGTGGAGAGGAAAAAGGAAAGAGTATTTCGTCCGGATCTTGACTCAGCCACGACATAGACAAAATTCTTTTGTCTGCTTTGTGATCACATCACAGTGGAATCCTGTGTTTATTCTATACACCTGGAATTTAATTAAGCAGCCCCTGAAATGTTTCATGACAGTGAAGTTGCTGTTACTGATTATTATGTTTTAATAATTGCTATGTCTTGCAGTACATTTCATCTAGTGCGTACCCCAAACACATCTCCTTTGTCCACGTGAAGCATGTTTCCCACGAATGTCACAAAAAACACTATTATCCACATGCAATATCTGGGTATAAAACAAGAAAATTTGTCACTTCTTTTATCAATAAATGGTGACATGGCAAGGAGAAGACTGTCAAAACACTATCATCCACATGCAATATCTGGGTATAAAACAAGAAAATTTGTCACTTCTTTTTTCAATAAATGGTGACATGGAAAGGAGAAGACTGTCAGAGGCAATATGATGGCAAATCGTTGGCATGCATGCAATAGGCATGTCATTCAAACCTATTGGAAGGCAACTTGGCTACAGTCATTCTGTCGTCAGCCAATGATGTTAAGGGCACGCCTTTGCTTCAAGTGGGGTTTTGAAATGCATTTGGCTCCCCCACAGGCGTTTGTGCAACAGAATGTCCGAAACTGTCTCAAAGCACTAGGTATGAGGTCCAGAAGGGTCATCAAGCATCCAGCTCTGTCCGATCAGCATCAAAGATGACATTTGGAGTGGTGTATGGCACGACAACTAGTGTTGAAACAAGTTACTAGTCGACACCAATATGATTAGTAGTAAACAGATCTATTAACCGATTAGTGAATCACTCGTCAATTAGTCGTCTGAGTGGTCTGAGTGTATTATCGAATGCCTTGAAGTTTCAACTTTGTGTTCCTTTAACCCTTTACCTAACCTGAAAAGCAGATGACACTTTAAAAAATAATTCTTGAATAACTAATTTTTTTCATTTTTTGTCTCATAAACATAGGTTATGACTCCTCGTTGGGACAAGCTCGTTCCAACGAGGGGTCATAACCTATGTTTTTGAGACAAAAATTGAAAAAAATAATGAAAATTGGCGATTTTTGAGAATAGAGCTGGCCGGTTTTGGCCGTTACGTTAGGTAAAGGGTTAAGAAATTTTCTCTAATTTTCAAGAAAATATATTGCAAATTTGTGGCAAAGCATTACTGGTCAAAGATTTGGGATTCCATTACACTGATTAAAACACACAAATGAAGTGTGAACAGTATGCCTGCAAACTGTTGTGTCATTTTAATTAACGCTGACAGGCTGTGACAGCGGAAGTACATCTACAAATGTTCAGCTTTTTCAACACATTCTTATTTTTGGTAAATGTAATAAGATTGGTCAGAAAACAAAATGTCACATAATGATATTTACTATTGAATGAAGTTTTACAACTCGCATTACGTAGTGCACATACTGACCAAACTAACTACACTGTTTGGTCACATGATGCATTTAATATTCAATGAGGCCATTGTTTTTAGTTTGTCTGGCTTTTCATTGGGGGTTGATTAGGTTATGCAGGTCATGGAACAATCACCGCATCCGAGTACACTTCTTCAGTGACCTCTTTTCTGCTTTCAAAGTTTTTTAGCACCATAACAAATTGCAGAAATTTCTTATTAGACCAGAATATACAAGGGAATTTGGGGGCAAAAGTTCAATTTCGCTTCAAAATATTTGACAGAACCGAATATTGGAACAACAAAGATTTATTATTAGACCAATTTATTTTTTGCAGCACCAGTTGTTTGGTCGTAATGTCGTGCAGTTGGACCCATTAATTGTATCGTAATTTGGAAGCCACTCCAGCCAATGAATTTAGTTAAAAACCACAGTTTTGTAGAATTTATTGCTTAGTTTAGCATCTGATTTTGCATACCCATCTAGTGGATTAATCGTCGACTACTACCCGGCGATTAGTCGGTTAGTAAAAATCCAAATGGCATTAATCGTTTCAACACTAACGACAACATTGGAATCTCAGGATGTGGAGGAGAGTCCATTGGTCTGACGAGAGTTGGTTCCTGCTTCACATCACAGATGGTTGCATGAGAGTGTGGAGGCATAGAAATACTGCTTACGTGCCCAGAAACATCAGACCTACTGTTCCTTATGGAGGAGTATCAGTAATGGTCTGGGGATGCCTCTCATGATTGTAAACTTGATATGGTGACTGTACATGGGAATCTCAATGGTCATCAGAACATCCGGGACATTCTCAAACCGGTTGTCGTGCCTCATTTTGACAACCACTCATTGGCTACTCATCCTGTATTCATGGACGACACTGCAAGGCCACATCGTTTCCATGCTTTGAGAGCATTCCTTCAGGACAACACTATTACAACACTACATTTGCCTGCAATGGGCCCTGATCTGAATCCCTCAGAACACATCAGGGACTTTATTGGACATCGTGTGCAAGCAAGGGATCTGTCTGTACAGAATTTGTCCGATTTGGAAGCTGCATTGCATGAGGAGTGACCGTATCAGAAGGCTCACTAGTAGCATTAGGAGGACGGTTCAGGCTGTCATCCGAGCGCGTGGTGGATACACTCGCTACTGACATCAGACATTGCTATTGTGCTCAGGAGATCAAAAGTTACATTTTTGTCAGTAATTACTGGCATTCCTTCATCATGGACTGTTCCAGCACCATACTTGTCGAGAGAACATTTTTCCATCAAAAACATTAGTGACAGATATGTGTAATTAGTGCCATTAAAATACTGTATATTTTCATCATTGTGTTGACTTTCATTTGCCAATAGACCATTCTTTCCGCAAACAACCACTTTTGGCCATCTGAAAGATAGCATGAAAGTAATGACAGTTTCTGTTAACACCACTGCAAAAAAAAAACTGGGGATGCTTAATTAAGCTCCAAGTGTATATTATACTGAAAAATTGTTCACCCCTATTGACAGTGGTGGTGCCAGGATTTCCCCGACAGGGAAGTATCCCCTGAGAAGCCTACAATACGGAAGGCAGCTTTCCCGATAGGATTGCTAGGATATCCACCGACAAGCTCACAATAAAGATGGCAGCTTCCATGGCAGGTGAGTTCGACCTCCCTGATGGGGGCTAGAGCTCCTCGCTGAAACTCTGCCCCCCCCCCCCCCCCCTGCTTTTGATGCTGCACCAACTGCACAACCATGGAACATAATTTTGATGCACTGTGTCCAATTTATTATCGATGATTTTATGTTTCAATTTGCAATCTGTCTTTGTGTCATCCATTTTTGTTGTAGAGCAGGGATCAAACTTGAGACATCACACTTTGTCAAAACTGCATGCAGAAAAGTATTCTTAACCTTCTATGTACTGCTGTCAAAAAAACAAAATTTCAAGCAGCAAACCATTTCCATAATGTAACAAGAAATTTAAAGAATTCAATCTTTTTTTCGCAGAGCTGAATAATAAAAATTAGTGGATTCTGTGTCACAGGGGCATAATAAACACAGAATGCCACAATGTGTGAATAAATTCATCAATACGCCACTCTTGTCATCGTCGAAGGATAGAACTTGAGGCTGTGCCTCTCATTCTATCCTTCTGTGCTGGCACTCATGCTGCATTGACAAATGCATTCACACTTCATAACATTCTGTGTATTTTGGTAAAGATATATAAATGCTACAAAATTATGAATTCCTGGAATTCTAATGGAATGGAATGTTTAATATGATACACATAAAGTTCTACGATTTTCTATGGTTTATGCTTTGAGGATTTTTTTGTCTTGGTCGTTTTCAGTAAGTTATAATTTATATATGTGCAGTATTTTGAGGTTAAAAATGGAATGTAGAATGCCCGGAAGAATCTGTGAGATCTGAAATGAAAAAGAAAAACAATCACAGCATTAAAAAAGTTCTAGAATTTTAGATACTAAAAGGCGATCATGTAATAGAAAGTCTGGAAAATAGTCATGGCCTTGAGAGTTGAAAGAGAGTGTTTCCATGTGGTGCACTGTGCAAAAATATATTTTAGTGCAGAATCCATTAGATTATCAGGGATGTTTTTAGGACAGCAGTTACCACCCTCCTTATTAGTCCCTCACGGTTTTACCGTGAAGGGGACTATTGGATTGCACTCCATCTGTCCATCCTTCTGTCCTGTTACCACCTGTATCTCCGAGATGCTTTGACGCTTTTGTTTCAAATTTTCATATTTGATGGGGCATTAGGAAAAATTTATGTACATCAATTGTTTTCCGAAAAAAAATTCAAGATGGCCGACTGGCAGCCATCTTTGTTGGAAATTGCATGTAATTTGTTAGAAGCATAAGATAAATAACATATCATACAGGTTTTTTTCTTGTGCATAAATTATGCAAATTAGCCTTACTTAACCTTTTTTGGGGGTAATATTTTTGTGCGTATTATGTTGTGTAGTGTTACCATCTGTATCTCAGAGATGCTTTTATGCTTTTGTTTCAAATTTTCAGATTTGATGGGGTATTAGGAAAAATTGATGCACGTCAATTTTTTTCCAAAAAAAATTCAAGATGTCCGACTGATGGCTATTTTTGTTGGAAATTGCGTGTAATTCATTATATGCTCAGAACTTCTGAACAGCATTTCCGATTTCAATCATTTTTGGTATGGAGGTCTAGCAGCATAAGATAAATAACATATCATACAGGTTTTTTTTCTCGTGCATAAATTATGCAAATTAGCATTACTTAACCTTTTTCTCGGGTAATATTTCTGTGCATATTATATTGTGTACTGTTACCACCTGTATCTCAGAGATGCTTTCATTTCAAATTTTCAGATTTGAAGGGAAGGGACATAAGATAAATAACATATTATACAGGTTTTTTTTTCTTGTGCATAAATTATGCAAGTTAGCCTTACTAAACCTTTTTAAAGGTATTTGGATGCTTCCAATAAAACCACAGAAATATGGGTAATATTGGGACTAGTTTGTTGAGTTGTTTCTTTGTTATCTATATTTCACAGTAATCCACGTACTGTGGGGGGACGATTGTCTGATCACTGGCGAAGTCCGAGGGTGAGGGAGATTGCCCTTCTCAAAACTACAGCCCTTTGGAAATATAAGACATTCAAAGAATGGGATGGTCAGTGATGGTCTTAAAAAACAAAGAAAAAGGAAAAAAAAATTACAGTTCTTTAAAAATACATGAAAGTGATTACTTGCTGTATACCAAATATAAAATAATTTGACTGGTGGATCTGAAGAGGACTTTTGAAATATTTTTTCTCAGATTGCACTAAGGCAAATTTCGAGTTCACATAAGGAGACCAAATATGAACCCAGGGAATTGATTCGAACAAACTTTGATTCTGGCCCCAGCTAAGGATTCTATATACCAAGTATAAAAAGATTCTGGCTGGTGGATCTGAAGAAGAGTTTTAAAGAATATTCCCTATATTGCACCAGCTTAAAATTTGGGCTCTCTTAGTCAGTCCAGATATAAATTCTTGAGCTTCCATAGTGAGCCAAAATATAAGCCCAGTGATTTGAATTGAACAACTTGAAACTAACTTCCCTAGGCTGCTGTATAGCAAATATCAAAAAGATTTTGACTGGTGGATCTGAAGGAGATTTTTAAAGAATTTTCCTCATATTGCACGGAGTTAAAATTTTGGGCTCCCACAGAAAGCCCAAATAAGAATGCACATGAATCTACCCCCTCCTCCACCCCCAAGATTGTTGTATATCAATATCATAGGCATCTGATGGGCAGGTGTAGAGAAAAAACATGATTAACGGTGGCTGCCCAGCCACGGATGCCTCCCAAACTATGGTCAAACAGCTTATAATACTGGAAGGAAACGTTTTGTGCTGAATTTGGTGCTCACTGGAGTCCATAAGATTTTGAATTTAATAAAATACATCTGAACATAACACCAAAAGCTATATTGACCTGATTTCCACAAGGTCATACAGCCACTAATATGTTGGAACTTTCTCAACACAACCATGCACACATGGATGTCACTTGAATTGGCATACAGTACAAGTCAAAACAAGGGTTTGTATCGCCGATACAGGGTCAAGTTTGAGTGGCTAACACAACAGATAAGTCAGCCCAATAATTCTGCTGCCATTCATCGGACCGAGCCCGTTTTCAAACTCGATCGAGACACTGTTCCTTGAAACCCATGTGTCAAATATCAGTCAAATCGGTGAAGTTATCGTGCTATCAAGCTCAAAATTAGTTGATTTTAACAAAGGGTCATAACTCTTGTGAAAAAGCATGGACATGCCCTATTTTGCGTCATCGGGTGTTGAACATGCATATCAAGTCACATACCAAATATAATCAAAATCCGCCCAGAGACAACTAAGTTATAAACAAAGGGCTGCCTGCCCACCCTGCGACTGACCCTCACCATACTGATAGTTTTTTTTGAAACTCGACTAATAAAATTGAAGGATAACTATGGATAAACTATGGATCTTTCTCTTCCTACATGGACAAGACCAGAAACTAACATCATTTTCTGGAAAACTCTACAGAGAGCTTTCCAGAAAATATCAGATTCTGGTCTTATCAGTGCACAAACAGCAGTATACTTAGTTTATTGCAGTTATGTTTTAACTTATTTTGGCTTGTACTGTAATGTAATGTGCAAGCTCTTTTGACAACTATATCTGATAGTTTGTTTTTTTTAAACTTTCTTGAATAAAGGGTTAACTGATATAGATTAACCTTTTAAACAATGAAACCCTGCACACAGGGACTGTAAATGACGAAATTGTGTAAGCAGATGAGAACTTTGTGAGCCAAATAAATATTTTTCCACTACCTTTTGTAAAAAGAATTAAAATATGAAATATGTTCATTACATATCACTTGAGCATGATGTTGCTGTGCAACAGACCTGCCATTGGTCTTATCCTTGTGTGCAGTTTCATGAAAATTCACCCAAGAATTATAGAATTATGGCTCCGGACAGACAAATACAGTCTGAGAGAGAATTAAGTTTTCACATTTCAGTAACTTTGACCTTTGTCACTCGAGCATGGTGTTGCTGTGCAACAGACCTTCCATTGGTCTTTACCTTTGTGTGAAGTTTTGTGGAAATCCACTCAAGAATTATGGCTCTGGATGGACAAGTACAGTCTGTGAAAGAGTTAAGTTTTCCCATTCCTGCGACCTTGACCTCTGCCACTCAGACATGGTGATGCTGTGCAAAAGACCTTCCATTGGTCTTTACCCTTGTGTCAAGTTTCATGGAAATCTACCAAAGCATTACAGAGTTATGGCAACTGACCCCACATATACCTCTGCTAATAGCGGATGGACAGATGAAATTATTTTTCAAAAGTGCAGACTTTGTTTTCCCATTACCCCATCAATTGCAATTTTTTGCCCATTCAATTCTACTGGTTTTAAGGATGCTTCATACTAAATAACTTCTCTGTTCTGTGCAATTTTGGAAATATGGCACTTTTTGAGGTTTTTCTCATTTTTAGCTCCTAGGGCCACTACAGGGGAATGAAAAATATTCAGGCTGAAAACATATTGGCCAGCCAGTTTTGAAAATAAAACATTTTGGCCAAAGCAAAAAAGTCTTTCCCAGCATGAGCCGAAAAATTAGCTTAGAAACTTTCTTTTAAACAAACTTGAATCTTGAGCACATAAGCAAATTACATACCAAATTTTTAAGCATTGTGATTGGTGGTTAATGAGAAGATTTTTACAGAATTTGTGGCTCTCTTGGCAGTGCCAATAGTCCATTGGGCTTAGCAACTTCTATCAAACAAACTTAAAAGGGTATCTCCCAAAGATAAATTTTGCCAAGTTTGGCTGGATTTGTTTCAGTGGTTCTGAAGAAGAATACTGAAGTGCAAAGCCCACGGACAACAAGCAGATGACAGATGCCAAATGATAACGATAGCTCTCTCTGACTTTCAATCAGATGAGCTAAAAATGTCATGTTTGGCTGCACAGAAAACACTACCATGTACCACCATCACCCCACAGCCACCCACCCCCCACACACACACATACACAAACACAATTCAATTCCAGAATTTTATTTTTTGGATTTTTTTAATTCACAAAACAGTCCTGAATGTACAGTGGAGGTGCTGTGGACTGATCACTTTCCACAGGTTGAGCAGTATTCCCACGGATGCAATAATATTAGATTGCAAACACTAATTAGAGGAATAATCAACAAAAATTTAATTAATGAAGCATCAGGTACAACCTGATGCTTCATTAATTAACATTTTGCCGATGATTTTTATTATCTGGAAAGAAAGTGCATGCGTGGACATCACTGCATAACAGGTGGAATATGACCAGTCCACGGCAACTGTACTGTAGTTGGAATTAGAAATTTAACTCTTTGCACTATTAGTGGAATTTTTTTTTCAGGAGTGAAAATTTCCCATTATGCATTTGCAAATTTAACCAATCATATCTTGTTTGAAAGAGCTCAGCAAGTCAAACAAGAGAAAGTTGGTCAAATATTTATCCTACAAGTGCAAAATATACTTCTCAAAGTTTGCTAAGCACCAAATATTTGACACATCATTGTGAAATTTGCTTGTGACATATTTGTGATATTTATGGTGGATATGATTGAGGAATGTATTGAGATGGTCCCCAGTGTTTACATTAGCTCTCTTGACAGGCAGACGTTTTGTGACAGTCCTAGAAAGCATGTACCCCTTGATTTTCATGATGTTTTCGTGTACTGTCTACATGTACATGACATGTGTAGGGTATTCAATCTTCATTTCAACACAAACCCTAGTGATTTAATGACTGAATATGGCAAAATGCAAATGTAAGAAGACATTTGTCTGAAGCAGAAATGAGGCGGGCTGTAGGGATGGTGGAGCAAGGGGCTACCCATCGTCAGGTTGGTGAAGCCCTTGGTGTGCACCATAGTGATCACCAGAGTCTGGGCAAGATTTCTGCAGTATGGCACGCCAGTAGGACGACATAGTGGTGGCAGAGACAGGGCAACATCTGCAGCTGAAGACCAGTTTTTTTATCATTCAGGCCCGTAGGAACCGCTTTGTCACAGCAACCCAGCTTCGCAGTGACCTTCAGAATGCATCCTGGGTAAATGTTTCGACGCAGACTATCCTGGCAAGGTTGCACAAAGGTGGTCTCCGATCGAGAAGACCATGTATTCACATTCCGCTGTCCCAGAACCACTGCCAGGCACGATATGAATGGGCCATGGACCATGTTGGATGGACCAGAGAAGATTGGCGACCTGTCCTTTTTACAGATGAGTCAAGGTACTGCCTAGACCACACAGATAGGCGTTCTAGGGTATGGAGAAGACCAGGAGAGCGATTTCATGCAGCCAACATTTCTGAGCATGGCCGCTATGGTGGAGGGTCAATCATGGTCTGGGGCGGCATCAGCTGGGATGGACGTACAGAGCTCTGTGTCCTTGAATGTGGTACACTGGCTGCACAACGGTATATTGATGAGATGCTGGATGTCCACGTCAGATTGTATGCAGGTGCAGTGGGTGATAGATTCATTCTGATGGACGATAATGCCCGTCCTCATGTTGCCCATGCTGTCGGGCAGTACCGACAGAGGGAGGTGATTGAGCGTATGGACTGGCCAGCAAGATCCCCTGACCTCAATCCAATCGAACATGTCTGGAATGAGTTGCAGCTTGCAATTTCAGTCCGTCCAGTCCAGCCAAGAAGTATCCAGGAGCTTGGTGTCATGCTGGTCCAAGAATAGAACAACATCCCACAAAAGGATCACCAGGAACCTGATTGGGAGCATGAGAAGGGGTTATCAAGCTGTAATTAACAGTAATGGGTCTCATACTCGATACTGAAGCCATACCAGTTCGCTCCATCAACTTTTTGGCATATTGAAAAAATTTCCTCTTTTACCAATAATATCCATTTTCCATGGTTATCGTATTCAAAAGCTAAAAAATAATGTCAAACACAAATAAAATCTTAATTTCTGTACTTAAATCATTAAAGATATAATTAAACAAGACCAATACCATGTCTGGACCTGCGTCGCTGCATGCAATTGATTGAGATACATGTATTAATCTCTTTCGACTCTTTTTGCATGTAGATAAATCAATTCCTTTCACAGAAGGCAAGAAAAGTTTGACGAAAAATTCAATGTTCAGTGGGTCCCTTTCATACAAGCAGAGAAACTTTGAAAATTTTAATATTCAGTGTCTACAGTAAAATTTCAAAGTATCGGCAAACAGAAAGTGGCTGCACGACAGATCTGAAAATTGCATACACGATACAACTAAACATTATCAAGCTCCAGATGAAATGAAAAATCAATCCCTTGCATAGAAGCCGAGAAAACTTTGACGAAACATTTCAATGTTCAGTGGGTACAGTAAAATTTCCAAGTATCGGCAAACAGGAAGTGGCTGCACGGCTGATCTGAAAATTGCATACACGATACAACTCATCATTATCAAGATCCAGATGAAATATAAAATCAATCCCTTGCATAGAAGCCGAGAAAAGTTTGACGAAAAATTTCACTGTTCAGTGGGTACAGTAAAATTTCAAAGTACAGGCAAACAGGAAGTGGCTGCATGGCAGATCTGAAAATTGCATACACGATACAACTGATCATTATCAAGCTCCAGATGAAATATAAAATCAATCCCTTGCATAGAAGCCGCGAAAAGTTTGACGAAAAATTTCAATGTTCAGTGGGTACAGTAAAATTTCAAAGTATCGGTAAACAGGAAGTGGCTGCACTGCAGATCTGAAAATTGCTTACACGATACAACTCATCATTATGAAGCAGCAGACCAAATATAAAATCATTCCCTTTCATAGAAGCCAAGAAAACTTTGACGGCAGAAGTGTTTTTGACGGACTGACAGACGGAGTCGAGCGGTTACTAGACCTGCTCTGCCGCTGGCGACGCAGGTAATAAAAAATATATACACTTTTCATTACAACATTCCAACCAAAACATAAAACAGGTAGTTGGATGTACTTGGTGCTTAGCAAACTTTAAGTAGAAAAGTATCAGAGATTTCCACGGAATAAAAAAGGAGTGATGAGGCAGCTTTTCAATGTTGATGGAGATGCCAGAGAAACAAGTATTTTTTACAAGCTATAACTACAGATTTCCATTTTTTGTGTCAAAAATATAGCTCATGCCCCCCCACCCCACCCCCTCTCATTGGAATGAGCTTGAAAAGCTAGTTCCAATGAGAGGATGACCAACTTTGAATGGTGATGGCAGTTTCATTAGTTAAAGAGATAAGGCAGCTGCAATATTTTAGCTTACTGGAGTTTGAAATACCTTGAGACCACTGCAGAAATTGCAGTTTGCATTCAAGGAACAACCTCTGAAAAGCCATACAATTTGTCAACAATTCAATAAGTCTAACAGGTCGACTGGCATAAAAAGGTTTCTAACTTGATGAGGTCGGTCTTGCTACAATTCTTCAACTAGTTTGTATTCCATGGAGAAACATTTTATCAATAAACACTGATTTAAAATAGCATGCATGTTTGTATGAATAGAAGGCTACCCACCTGTTGGTATCTAAAAAGTTTACACTAGCTAAAATCTTCCATTCATTCGTATTTTGTGAATATCTTGGTTCATATCTGGATGAATCAGAAGTGTCTAAATCTATTAAGTAATGACATCTTGTTATATTCAGCTGAAAAGGGAAAAAATAATATCACATTAAATAGAAAATGCAGTGAGAGGATCACTTAGGCCATTAAAAAAAATACTAGGTTCTCAGGCACTTCTCTTGTTACTGAAAACCTGTCTCATCACTCCTTTTTCACTTGTACAATAAAAATTTGAGCAACTAAATCTTGTTTGACAGAGCTCACTGAGCTCTGTCAAACAAGATATACTTGGTTAAATTTGTAACTACGTTATGGGAAATTTTCACTGCTGAAAAAAAAGTTTTCCACATAATTGCATAAGTAGTTAAATTTTTAATTCCTATTATTTTCAGGATTGTTTGTGAATTAACAAAAATTCAAAAACAATAAAAAGTCTCCCTCCCATATCATGAAAATGAGAGAAAATTGCCTGTGAGACATTTTTTGAATAGGCCTGACTTGATCTTGTTTGAATTGGCAACTTCCCAGTCTTGTAAAATGATCAGTTTCAAAGGGCCATTCTCTGGTACAAAAGACGAAAAGATTTTCAAATATAAGAATTAAATATGATTTTAAATTCATAGGATGGAGAAAAAATACTAAAAAAAAAAAAAAAAAAAATCCATTCCTTGTCTTTTCCAGTGCAAAAAGTCCTTAGAGCACAGCATTTAAAAAAAAAACATTTTTTTTTTTTGGGGGGGGGGTGGGGGGGGGGGGGGGGGGTATCCACAAGTCGAGTTTTAGTCTAAACAATATTTTATTTAAGTTTAGAATAGATACATTAAATAACAGAAAAAATACATTTGTCACACAATGCAAAATATGAAATTGGATTCAGCAGCAAGCATAATGCGTAAGTCGAGTTTTGACATAGTGAGCAATTATTTTTTTATTCCACTTTATAAGTACCAGCAGTACATGGTTGAAAATTTGTGGAGAATGAAGTAATACTAATTTGTAGAGCCTTTCAAAATTCACTTCGATTCAATTTGAAACTGTCCCAATGATTTGATTTAATTCAATTTGATTTGAGTTGTGCAGCTTCCAAAATATTTGAATTAGCATGTTCTCAAATTGCAACCAAGACTTCCAAGTATCTCCCCCATGAATTGTACAGGAGACTAGATGATAAAGAAGAGTGGAAGGAGGTTCCGCTTACAATAACTACTTTGATTCTATATATTGAATACAATACTTGAGTGGAGACTGACTATATTTGCGGTTGTAAGAAAGTGCAATATCAACATCTTGAGCATTGAGATTCGATTTGAGATTAGATTTGATTCAACTTCCTCTGCCTGATGCGATTCGACCAAAATTTGAGATTCATACCTCCCTGCAATTTTGTTAATTTTCAATAACAGCCAAATTACCACAGGGAATCTTCTGCCCTCTTTGGGAAAGGGTCTGAGGCACGTAAGACTAAGACATTTTACATTTGAATTGAGCAGAGAACATTGCCTAAGCAACTGCATATATACTACAGGTAAGTTTTATAACAAAGTCACATGGAATCAGTCTCTGAAGTCTCTATTAAACTGTTCTTATTCTATTAAAGAAGACGTCATTTGTCTTTGAATTAAGAGACTTGGTTCGGCAAGCATTACACTTAATGTACAATTGGTGTCCTGAACTGGGTGGTCATAAGGCCCCAGAAAACTAATGGTTTTCTGAGGCCTTTTCACTATCCAGTTCAGGGCACCAGTCGTATAAATTTTTGTTTGAGTAGGAAATGAGATTGGGTACTTTGGGGTGAAGAATTGGGAAAAATCATGCCCAAATGTCTTTGGAAAAGGGTCCCATAAACAACCTCTGTAGATACCCAAAAGAATCCCTGCACCAGGTAAGCAAATCACGGCCAATTACAAAGTATGATGATAAACATTAGAGATAAATAAGTGAAATTAGCTACAGGGTGAGCAGTAGACTGACAAAACTGATACTAGTCAGATCTAGTTCCCGAGGAGTGCTAATAAATTATGGATGGTAGCTAATCATTACTGGAGGATCAATATTAAAATGTGTCTGTTTGTACAAAATCCTATGATTACTATTATTCTCACTTCCTATAAAGCTAGATCATAGTTGTCATGTGATCATTTAAATTATGCTAAATTAACACTAAAGGACAACAGTGTTAACAATATTCCACATGTGGATAGTTCAGAATAATTTAAATTTTGGGAAAGTAGGGCTGATCAATCAGACCATACTTGGGATCCTGCGAGTGGTTGATAATCAAAAAACAAACCGATTCAAAATACATACTCTAGTCCTATTCCAATCAGAAACAGGGAGCTTAAGATGGAATTTTCAAATATGGTTAATGAAAGCAATGTAGAAAACGCCCTTGACCGAGCTGACCAATCGCCATTGCAGTGCTGGCGATACAATTCCATTTACATGTGATTTATTTATTGATTGGGGTTTAACGACACTTTTGACAGCCAGGGTCGCCTCATGTTGGGCAGTTTAAAAGGTGGAGGAAGCCGGAATACCCAGAGAGAACCACTGATCAATGGCGAGCAACTGTCAGACTCCCCAACATACTAACTCCACACAAGCAAGGTGAGCATTGGTTGAAGACAAGTGCACCATCGACGTGCAGTAGGCCTTAGTGCATGGAGCCACCGTTCCCCCAGGGGGTCAATCAGGATGAAGTGCCTTGCCTGAGGACACAATGCAGTTACTCCCTGCAGGGATCGAACTGTGGACCTTCAGTGTGAAATTCAATACTAATCATTGAGCCACCGCGCACCCTCACATGCGATAAACATGCTCTACTTAATGCCAATGTAAGTGACACTGTAAGGTGCATGCATAATTGTGTGTCCATATATTGCTATCAATGTCAATCTCCAACTGAACTCAGGACTTGATTTGAACAAATTTGAATCTGACCCCTTAAGGATGCTATATAACAAATATCTAAAAAATTTGACTGATTGATCAAAAGATGATTTTTAAAGAATTTTCCTAATATTGCACTAAATTACAACTCGGGGCTCCAAAAGGGAGCCCAAATATGAACCCAGGGACTTGATATGAAATAACTTCAATCTGATCTTCCTAAGGGTGTTGTATACCAAATATCAAAAGATTCTGATTAGTGTTTCGGGAGATTTTTTTTAATTTTTGAAAATAGGCTGACTCAGCATTTTTTCGATTCCTTCCATACGGTACCCTATGACATAATTGACTGCAATTTTTATTTTTTGCCTACTCAATTATACTGGTCTTAAGAATGCTTCATACCAAATAACACTTCTCTGTTCTGTGTTGTTTTTATAATAGGGATCTTTGAAAAATTTTCTACTTTTAGCTCCTGGTGTTCCCATGTGGATGTGGGCAAATTTTTTTTTGGCAGGAATCAAGTACTTATGACCCAATAATATTGCATACCAAATTTTGTTTAAATCCACCCATCTGTTTTGAAAACAGAAATTTGGGAGGGGAGCCAAAACTTTTGCTCCTCCCAGAACTGAAAATATTGCTCCGCAAACTTCCCTTGAACAAACTCTAGTGTACACCTCAAAAGGAAGTCGAATAACAGATATCAAGTTGTTTCATCTGTCGGATCTTGAGAGTTTTTGAAAAACTATAGGCAATTTTCCCCCATCCCCTCCCATGGCGGGCAGCATATAAAGTTTTAAAAATTGAATTGCCACTTCCCAGTCATCATTTACATGAAATTTTATTGGAAATGATCCAACGGTTTGGGACAAGACTCAAACACCACCTTTACAATGGATGAGTGATCAGTATAGCTCACCCTGACTTTCAGTCGGGTGATCTAAAATGCTCTTTGCATTATCCACACCTATTTTGGTCAGAAAAAAGCATCCACCACAGTCCCAGCCTTTTATGGACTCTCAAAGCTTGGAACTCAATAGAAAGTAGGGATGTCAGGCAGCGGGCCAAAAATGAAATCATAAATGTCTTAGAAACATCCTTTAACCCTTTACCAAGTACTGGTAGATGACACTTGCAAAAAACATTCTTAAGGCCTAAAAAAAATAAAAATCTGTTTCTCAGGCCCTCCCGCATGGTCCTTTTGGTTGCCGCATGCTCTCTTTTTATAACCTATCCAAACTTAAAAAAATCAAAATCGAATGGATTATGTCTGACATTTTACCCAAGTTAATAAAATTGTCCCTTGAGTGCAAGAAGGCATTGCAAAGCCTTCTTGCACTCAAGAGACGTAATACACCACTACCCATGCTATTCTGTAGATTATGGGGCCTAAAACATAAAACAAACCAAGAACATGAACTTTTTAATGGCAAAGAAATAATTACAAAAATAAAAAATAAAATAAAAAACCGCCCACACGCATGCAATTTTACAAAAAATGGCCTGAGAAACAGAGGGTCTACTTTGTGAGGCCTAAACTAAAAATGTTCATTTTTGGCCTTGAAAACATGGCTTATGACCCTTCACTGGAATGAGCTCAACATGGAGATATAGGCTATGTTTTAACAGCAAAAATTGAAAATATAATGAAATTTAAATGATGATTATTGTGAATAATGATGGGAGAGTATGGCCGTTACATGAGTTGCAGGGTGAAAGTGGTAATAATTCTCAATTCAGTTCAGACACTATACACTATACAGAAGAAAAATGTCATAAACTTTAAGATGTACATGAAAAGCTTTATGTTTATCGAAACATTTCAGACTGCTGAGTTGAAGATAATTTTGCAATAAAATGGACCGTAATGTCCCTACTATTAGGCAGCAGAGACAGAGAGACGTTTACGTCCCTTTCTGATAAACTCAGATCTACGTTTGTAAAAACGTATAGCTCTAACAGGACAGATTAAAGGCCTATGCCCGTCTGAAGACGGAAGAGCCTTAATAACAATAGGTTCCGGATACTTATAGGAGCCTGATTCTAGCCAAAAATCCAACCTTAGTAGTCAAGGTAATAGTATTACCTACACTACGAAAGTGAGAATCATCAACAGATAGTGCCTGAAGCTCACTAACTCTTCTAGCCGAAGAGAAGGCTAAGAGAAAGCTGTCTTATAACATAAGAATTTGAAGTCCACTGTATCAAGAGGCTCAAATGGCACTTCTTTAAGCTTTAGAAGAACCCAAGCTAAATTCCACTTTGTAATTAATCAGGGCTTGTCTTGTGTCGGGGACGATTGGCCCGGCCCAGGGATCGGCCCCGAGAGGCCCCTTCTCGGGTCTTTTTTATCGGCCCCGACTTTTTTTCTGTCTTGGCTCCCAAAATCTCAGTGTTGGTAGGTTTGGGCAACAAAATTTTGCGAGATTAATTTTTCCATTCATGTCTCATTCACGCAAGTGTGATTGCAATAGAAGAAGCAGCAAATAATAGATAAAATAATAATACAAACTGTTTTTGTCTGATTCGAATTAACATCCACCTAAATCCGCATGAAAACTGAGAAAATCCCAAGATTAAACAAAAAAAAAACAAACACATTTACAAGACTTCGAAAGCACGCTTGTCAACTAATGGGGGAATTCCCTTCAATCCCACAATACTATGCGTGGGTACATCCGGTCCTGACATCTGAATAAATGCAACACGAGACACAGAAACTGCTGTCAAAATAAATGTACGAAATAAAATAAAATGTGTAGCTGTGTCACGTGGAGAGGTGGGGCGCATTCCATTTCTGAAATATCCAAAGCTGTGGCTAATTTTCATGGATTGAAATTATTTAAACGGTAAACTGAAATTTTTTTTTTTTCAATTTTTTTCTTTGAGACAACCCTTGGACATCACAATACGTTCGAAACGTCCTAAAATTTTATCAAGAAAAATCCAACATGTCTATGTACGAAACGTCCAGCACCCACATGATGGGTCCAAGTCGTTTCGTCCCTGGAATTTTTTTTTTTCTAAGCAAAAGTAATCATCTAAGGTCGCCATTGGAAAGAATGTAACAACATAAAAGTACCCCAAAAGGCCCAACCTCAATATCTGGGGGACTTTTTTCAGGCCCCCAGCAGTCTCCGACCTCAACATCTGGGGGACTTTTTTTAGGCCCCGACCATTTTACTTAAAGCAAGCCCTGATTAATCTAAGGGTTCTAAGTCTACTTATCGAAAAGTTTTCCATAACTTAGATAAAGAGACATTAGATCCAATCTGTAAACTATCATGATGTGCATAGGTATCAACACAATGATCCCTACCTCACCGTGAGAAAACCTTCCACTTAGCAGCATAATTTACAGAAGAGGAGGTCCTCCTACAGTTAGAAATTGCATCCACTGCTCGTCCTGTAAATTGCTTGCCGTGCAAGAAGGAGAGTCCATTCTGACGACAACATATGACCTATCCGAGAAAGGGAGTCTGTTAGAACGTTCAGGCAACCCGGAATACGACGGACCGATAGAAGAACTTGATGCTCTAGGACAAACAGAAGGATCCTTTCCATTAAATTGAATAATGGAATGGAATGAGTGTCTCCCTGGTTCCGAATATACGCTACTACTGTCGAACTGTCGGACATGAACATGCGAATTCTGAAGAATGTTCATTCACTGACGTAGCACAAGCCATATTGACATCATTTCTTGATGTTTATGTTCTTGTTAGGAACTGCGGATCCTAAAGGCCCTGGCACCCTGAATATGTTGGGCTCAGAGTTGTGCCCCAACTTGTTTGACTCGCATCCGTCATTACCGTTAAGCTCAGATCTGGCAGTTGCAGTGGTACTCCTTGAGTTAACCACTGAAAATCTACCCAAGTCTGAATCTCTTGTTCACTTGATTCAACAAGATGATGTTCGATTCGAGCGAATGAGTCTTCACACTCCAATTCTGAGATAAAATATCTGTGGAGTGGACGAGTGTGTATCCGCTCCATCGGAATAATATTCGCAGTGGGTCCACACAAACCTGTCAGTCTCATGAATTCTCTCGCTGTTACTACATCTGAGTGAAGGCAAAAGTGAGCGTAACAACTGACTAATATCGCTCTGGTTAACGGCAGATGAATGAGATTGTTGTGCGTCTCTAAGCTCATTCCCACGTGGGTGAATGAATAGGACGGCATTAGATCCGACTTCTTTTCGTTTACTAAGAAACCGAGACGTCGGAGCAATTGAAGCAGACTCTGAACATCGTTCTGAAGCGTTAACTTGCTGCCGTAACCCTGAAGAATGCCGTCCAAGTTCTTCTTGGTAAGATGATCTGTGTGAGATAATGCGTCTAAATTCTATTAGACAATATTGTCGTCACCAGTATACTGGAGTAATAGACAAGGACGCCAACAATGACAATTCCAGGTCTTCAGCCTAGTCGTCCAAACGCTGAGGAATTCTCGGCACGCCTAGTTCTGCCGTTTCAAAATTATGTCTTACATTGATGAAAGGCCACTGAATAGCGCTAGGCAATAAGAAACCTAATTTGCCAGTCTTTGAGGCTAGCTTGAATATAGTGTCATTTAAAAGTTCAAATGTCCATGATATTTCTGGACTGGGTCGGAAACTCAGGGACGGTGTCCCTAATCCGGCCGAAAAAGTCTGTGTCCAGTGACGCTTTCGGTTTCTTATCAGGTAATGCAGCATTTTTGTCCAGAGAAACAACTTCTAAAAGGTGATGCCGGATGAAATCTACGGCCACCTCAAGTTGTTCGGAAAGGGAAAATTTCAGCTGTGCTGATTCCCTTTTACCATCCGCCTGGACCACATAATAATTTCGGTCGTCCCTTACTGACTCTGCAGGGGAAACGAGCCGACCCAGCTTGCTCAGATAGTTCTTTACTGAAAAAGTTTCTGATAGCTGCTGGGATGCTGCAATGAATTGAGCTATCTGCGATAGCAAGTCCGTCACAGAGGCCTGTGGAGCCGCGGTTTTACGTAATTAGCCGCTGGAAGCTCCAGGGACATTAATTCCTGCATTTATATAATATGCAAACGTCCCAACTGGAAAGGCCTTGTGTCCTTGGCTAGCGGATGGTGTGACCTGGTCGACGTGGAACCATCACCTCCTGGTCCTGTGAGGATTGCGAAAGGAGAAAACACCTCCTCCACGACCCGCACCTCAACCAGTCGACCTAGGGGCATCTGACCCGATATCTCAGGCCAGCATTACGACCCCTATGTGAGTCGCTACTCTGACGGTCTCTGGAGTAAGACAAAGAGGCTTTGATCCTCTATAGGAACTTCCTTTGGACGTATTCGCCCCCAAAGAACCTGCCTTACTCCTCCCTGTTGAGTCCGACTTTTTCAAAGCGGAATAATGCAGAGAATCTGGAGCTTTCTTAGTAATCTAATATAGATTGTAGAAAGCTTAACGTCGAAGAGAAGCTCTCCTGAGACCAGAGCGACTGGAAGAGAGTTTTTTCACCTTACTATCCACTCTTGTGGATGCAGCCAGGGCAGAATCACGTCTGACTAACTTCATATTGCCACTGAAAGGGCGGAGTTATACGTAGAATATGCTATAGCCCTCAAAAGAACTCTTAAGGAAGATTGAAGATCCTGGAATTCTTTTGCTTCGAGACGTAGTGATAACGCTCTGGTAAGGTGATCTGCGTGAGAAAATGCGTCTAAATTGTCGTCTCCAGTATACTGGAGTAAATAGACATGGATGCCGGCAATGACCGTTCCAGGTCTTTAGCCTAGTCATCCAAACGTAGAGGAACTCTCGGCGCACCTAGTCCTGCCATTTCAAATTTATGTCTAGCATTGATGAAAGGCAGCTGTATAGCGCTTAGGTGATAAGAAACCAGATTTGCCAGTCTTAGAGGCTAGCTTGAATATAGCGTCACTCAAAAGTTAAATGTCCATGACATTTCTGGACTGGGTCAGAAACTGAGGGACGGTGTCCCTAATCCGGCCGAAAAAGTCTGTGTCCAGTGACGCTTACAGTTTTTTATCAGGTAACGCAGCATTTTTGTCCACAGAAACAACTTCTAAAAGGTGATGCCAGATAAAATCTACGGCACCTTAAGTTGTTCGGAAAGGGAAAATTTCAGCAGTGCTGATTCCCTTTTACCGTCCGCCTGGACCACATAATAATCTTGGTCGTCCCTACTGACTCTGCAGGGGAGCGAACTGACCCAGCTTGCTCAGATAGTTCTTTATTGAAAAAGTTTCTGATAGCTGCTGGGATGCTGCGATGAATTGAGCTATCTGCGATAGCTAGTCCGTTACAGAGGCCTGTGGAGCCGCGGTCTTACGTAATTAGCCACTGAAAGCTCCAGGGACGTTCATTCCTGCATTTATATAATATGCGAACATCCCAACTGGAAAGGCCTCGTGTCCTTGGCTAGCGGATGGCATGACCTGGTCGACGTGGATTCCCTGGTCGGCGAAGCAGGCTGGATATCTGTGGTCACATAGCCAAGGTGCGGTCGTGTGTGCTGACATGAGGATGAGGAAGCCAATAGACCATCCACGTCGGACTGTCTATGCGACAGAGCGTCCCGAGCAGGAGGAGTGGATGTATGCTCCGACTAATGAACGAACATACAACAACATCGCGGCCCAGATGTTGTTGTAAAAGAGAGGGGGGGCCTCTCTCGCTCACGGTCCGGATAGACCTGGACGAGCTAGCTACCGGACTGACAGGCTTCCTCCGTACTATCCTCGGATCCGTCGTCGCTGGGTGAGCACGTTCAATGTTTATAGTGCTTGCATCACCCAAACTGCTTCCCTGGACCGCAACGGACGAACCCGGCTGCCGAGCCATTCGATGAATGGTCGCTACGCCGGGCAAGCTAGCGGACAACAATGCCGTCGATCCTACTAGGGACCTCTTAGGCAATTGTTGTATCTCCATGAGCACTTTTGCCGCTAGCTCTTCGTTAGACTGCAACAACGGAGACACACTTGTTGAAGACATCACGGAAACATCACCCTGTTCTTGTTCTTCTGAAAAAGAGACTGATAAACTAGAGTGACCTTGCGGAGAGAGGATCGGCATGGACCCCTCACCGCTAACAATATACCGTGATACACATCTCCAACATTGTCATTCCAATTAGCACACACTGAGCAAGAATTAGTGCGAGTACATTGACTACAAGAAACACAATGTACATGAGAATCAGAGGAAGATTTCCTCGCATTACAATTTGAACAATATTCTTTCATCATGAAAAAATATAAACAGTCATAGTACTCGCACTAACCCTTGAAACAAAGATATATAATATAATATAATCCATTATAACATTTCGAAAAAATAATTCCAAAAAAAAATTATTTGAAAAATTTTCAGAAGAGCCCAAGTTCCCAATGGGAACAATGAGCCCAAATGGATCCCAAAAAAGCCTAAGTGTGGACAAAATATTTTAAAACATTTTTAAAAATTAATGCAACACTTACGGACAATATTAATGTATCTGGCTATGAGCAGAACTAATAGAAGACAAGTAATCACTATCAGAAGTAACCATAGTCAACATAAACAAAAGTGTACAAAAACCGGAAACATGACTCCAGGCACTGTAACCATGGCCCAAAATCAGTCACCAATTTAAACACTATCCGATGTAAAACAGAGGCTTCCCGAGAAGAAACTGCAGTACATCGGATGGTAGATGCAGATCACAATGCCTAATCACCCAAGGGTGAGGACGTAAACATGGGGAAAAAACAGAATAATCATTCTGTTACCAAGCCAAAACTCCCAAGAAATTTTAGTAAAAAAAAATTCCAAAATTATGCCAAAAGCATGGGAGAATAGCAAGGGGGGTATTAAGGAAAGGGAGAGAGGAAACACTGAACAAACAATGGTAAGTTCATAGCCAGAATGACAACATAAGGCTCATGCCCCGAAATTACGGAACATGAAATAATTTCGTAAAAAAGTTATAAGTTACAGCCCTGAACACATTCTGCCACTGTTTCTTCCTCTCATCCTTTATTTCATCCTTAGATCAACCATTTCTTTCATAATTATGTGTCTGGCATCATTTAAACTGAGATTTACAAGCACAAATATCAGTGACATGTTACTGATTTTAGGGCCAAACAAAGAATGACTTTTGGAGCCAATTTCGAGACCTCCTTGACACTGCGCATGCACAGTGGATATAAGGTATGGAGGGCCACATAGGACATTGAAATTTCGGTTTTTGATGCAAATTTTGGGAATTGGGGGGCAAAATTTTTGTTTGGCCCTATAATTTAAGGAGTTAGCACCAGCTAAGTCTGGGTCATTGGTACAGTATAAAAATACACTATTTTTCAGTTTTCCCATTTATCGCAATTTTTTTTACGTTTCCAGGGATGCACAAATTAAAAATTTAAGATAACCCCACAATGGTTACGTACAAAAAAGCTGCATAACTCTTTTGAGCCAAGATAACCCCAATCCCATTTCACTTTCTTTTGTCAGTGTTTTTTTTACCTGGTAGTGCTGAATTATTATTAGTCGTCAAAATTTGCTCACATCTTTGGCTTGTTACAATTTATAGGAGAGTGCCTAAACTCTCCCCTCAATTGTGACAAGGCAAATTCAAACAGACTTAATGGTTTCACTTCAAAGATAAAATGATGTACATCTACAGAATATGAAAGCTTTAAGTTGCAGCACCTGCACTTCAGATTTAAGACCAAATATCATTTTCCAGCACTTTACCAGTTAATGAACACAAAAATAAAATGTCTATCTTTAACATTATTCATTTGATCTTCCTTCCACAAGTACATTGTGATGTCCCCACCACCTACCCGTTCAACCTTCATTGGCTGAGTATATAACTGGTCAGATGTATAACTTGGGTCCTCAAAATACACCACCCATTAGCCAAGTGAAAGTATAATCCCTTAAATTCAAGAGTAATCCCTAACTACTGACTTTATTTATTAAACACAGTGCTAATTCAAAAATTCTGAAAAATGCACTCAATGACCCATGGATGATCTGTGTCCTTGACCCTTATTTTGAACCTCCATTGAGTTTCGACTCATTTGGTGTTGGTCTCAGGTCCATGTGTCATACCATGCTTGAGAAAAGTGCATGACCACTTTCAAAATTTTTAGCCATGACCACTTTTTGTCGTGTAGAAATGCATGTATGAACTTCGGGAATGCATTAGGGGGGCAAAAAATGTAATTTCCCACAATTCTGAAAAAAACACTCAATGACACGTGTGTGACCTCAGTGACCTTGACCCATATTTTGAATTGCCATTGAGGGTCAACCCATTTGGTGTTGGTCCCAGGTCCATAGGTCATACCATGCCTGAGATATGGGTGTGACCCACTTTTAAAACACCCCTACAGGCAACCCTAATGCCCCAGGAATCTAAAAAACAAAGGTGGCCAAGAACTACTTGTGACTGTTTATGAGTATGCCAAAAATCAGCATGATAGTACAATTCATTTTCGAGTTATCGTGCAGACAAGAAAGTGCATAGAACACAGAAGACAGGAGAATAAGAGGAAAAAGAAAAAAAGAAAAGAAACAACACAAAAACAATAGTCTGTGTGTTTCACACAGACTAATTAATGCAAGCTATTGTCAAGGCTTTTCCATATGAACATTCTGGGATGCTGAATAGCATATAAATGGTAAAGGTAATGCTCATAATGATTGGTTGGTATTCAAAATAATACACTCACATATCTGGAAGACTCCTCTAAATTGAGATCATTAAAATCACTATGTACAATTTTGGTTGCATCAGGGCCAGATGCATAAGGTCTTGGAAGCTGACCTTTAAACTCTGACTTTATAAACTGCAGGTTCCAGCTGTGAAAAAATAAATATTTCAACATCATTTCCTAATTTGTTTTAAATTTCTCAAGTTCACTTCGTAACAAAAGCACATCTGTTTTTGGGATAGGACTTTTTTGGAATTCCTTTATACAACAACCTGTAAAACCTTCACCACATATTTCTTACTTGAATAATCCTGTTAACTGAATGTAACATCCAAACACCAAACCATTTACTATACTTTCAGTACAAATTTGGCCTGTTAATTGCATATGGGCTATAAACTTCTGTTAACTAAATAAAAAAGCTTGTCATATGTCGACAATCCCCAAACTCAACCTTGTTTTTAGACTCGTTAAGCCTCAGTATATCCAATGCAGGCATTTAATACATGAGTTCTTCCAAACAGAGTAAGTGCTCAGTTTGTCTCTAGAATACAGGAAAGCTGAGATAGAAATTGTACATAAATAAGGTTGAAAATAAAGACTGAATATAATTTCTCCTATATTAACATAACAAGAGGCCCCAAAGAGCCTTAATCGCTCACAGGCCAAAGTGGTTCAAAGAAGTATTTGGGGTCACATTCAGTTAGACATGGTTCATCAACACTACAAAGGAATGAAATCATGAGAGACAAATTTTATGGAACTAGGGACATGGCTTGAACAAACTTGAATCTCACCCCCCACCCCCTAAGGATGCTGCATACCAAATATTAAAACATTGTGACTGCTAGATCTGAAGAAGAAGATTTTTAAAGAAAATTCCTCATTTTGAACTAAGTTATCATTCTGGCTCCCATAGTGAGCCCAAATATGGACCTAGGGACATGGCTTGAACAAACTTGAATCTCACCCCCTAAGGATGCTGCATACAAAATATCAAAACATTCCAACTGCTGGATCTGAAGAAGAAGATTTTTCAAGAAAATTCCTCATTTTGAACTAAGTTATAATTCGGGCTACCACAGTGAGCCCAAATATGAACCCAGGGACTTGGCTTGAACAAACTTGAATCTCACCCACCTAAGCATGCTGCATACCCAATATCAAAAGATTCTGCCTGCTGGATCTTGAGAAGAAGATTTTTAAAGAAATTTGCCTGAAATGCATAAGTTCAAATTTGGGCTCCTATACTAAGCCCAAATATGAACTCAGTGGGCAGATTTGAACAAACATGAATCCGATATACCGCAAAATGTTGCATACCAAATATTAAAAGATTCTGCCTGCTGGATCTGGAGAAGAAGATTTTTTAAGAAATTTGCCTGAAATACATTAAGTTCAAATTCAAGCTTCAAAAGTGAGCCCAAATATGAATCCAGGGGGCCGATTTGAACAAACTTGAATCAGATCCACCCCACAATGTTGCATACCAAATATCAAAAGATTCGGCCTGCTGGATCTGGAGAAGATTTTTTTAAGAAATTTGCCTGAAATGCACTAAGTTCGAATTCGAGCTTCTATAGTGAGCCCAAATATGCATCCAGGGGGCCGATTTGAACAAACTTGAATCAGATCCACCCCACAATGTTGCATACCAAATATCAAAAGATTCTGCCTGCTGGATCTGGAGAAGAAGATTTTTTATGAAATTTGCCTGAAATGCACTAAGTTCAAATTCGGGCTTCTATACTGAGCCCAAATGTGAATCCAGGGGGCCGATTTGAACAAACTTGAATCAGATCCACCCCACAATGTTGCATACCAAATATCAAAAGATTCTGCCTGCTAGATCTTGAGAAGAAGATTTTTAAAGAATTTTGCCTGAAATGCACTAAGTTTGAATTCAGGCTCCTATACTGAGCCCAAATATGAACCCCGGGGGTCGATTTGTACAAACTTGAATCAGATCCACCCCACAATGTTGCATACCAAATATCAAAAGATTCTGCCTGCTGGATCTGGAGAAGAAGATTTTTTTTAAGAAATTTGCCTGAAATGCACTAAGTTCAAATTCAGGCTTCTATAGTGAGCCCAAATATAAACCCAGGGGGCCGATTTGTACAAATGTGAATCAGATCCACCCCACAATGTCGCATACCAAATATCAAAAGATTCTGCCTGCTGGATCTGGAGAAGAAGATTTTTTAAGAAATTTGCCTGAAATGCATTAAGTTCAAATTCAAGCTTCAAAAGTGAGCCCAAATATGAATCCAGGGGGCCGATTTGAACAAACTTGAATCAGATCCACCCCACAATGTTGCGTACCAAATATCAAAAGATTCGGCCTGCTGGATCTGGAGAAGATTTTTTAAGAAATTTGCCTGAAATGCATTAAGTTCGAATTCGAGCTTCTATAGTGAGCCCAAATATGCATCCAGGGGGCCGATTTGAACAAACTTGAATCAGATCCACCCCACAATGTTGCATACCAAATATCAAAAGATTCTGCCTGCTGGATCTGGAGAAGAAGATTTTTTATGAAATTTGCCTGAAATGCACTAAGTTCAAATTCGGGCTTCTATACTGAGCCCAAATGTGAATCCAGGGGGCCGATTTGAACAAACTTGAATCAGATCCACCCCACAATGTTGCATACCAAATATCAAAAGATTCTGCCTGCTAGATCTTGAGAAGAAGATTTTTAAAGAATTTTGCCTGAAATGCACTAAGTTTGAATTCAGGCTCCTATACTGAGCCCAAATATGAACCCCGGCGGTCGATTTGTACAAACTTGAATCAGATCCACCCCACAATGTTGCATACCAAATATCAAAAGATTCTGCCTGCTGGATCTGGAGAAGAAGATTTTTTTTAAGAAGTTTGCCTGAGATGCACTAAGTTCAAATTCAGGCTTCTATAGTGAGCCCAAATATAAACCCAGGGGGCCGATTTGTACAAACTTGAATCAGATCCACCCCACAATGTCGCATACCAAATATCAAAAGATTCTGACTGCTGGATCTGGAGAAGAAGATTTTTTAAGAAATTTGCCTGAAATGCACTAAGTTCAAATTCGGGCTTCTATAGTGAGCCCAAATATGGACCCATGGGGCCGATTTGAACAAACTTGAATCCCCCCCCCCCCCCCCCCCCCCCCCCCCCCCCCCTAGAGAGATGATGTATACCAAATAGGAAAGAATTCTGCCTGGTGGATCAGAAGAAGAAGATTTTTTTAAATTTTGGACAGAAATTCATGGGTGTGATCAGAGTTATGCCCCTTGTGCTGCCCCCTGTGGGTGCGGCAAGTTTATTTGTATAAGTTTGAATTGACATATGATAGGGAACTTGCACACTAAATTTGGTTAAATTTGATCCAGTAGTTTGGGAGGAGTAGTCGATAATGTAAAGTTCACGATGGACGACGACGACGGACGGCAAGTGATAAGTTAAGCTCCCTTCGGTGAGCTAAAAAGCATCTGTACCCATGCCACCAACCATGCAAATTCCGGTTTCACTACTTTCTACCACTGCTGAAAAGCAAGTTTAAAGTTCCAAATCAATATCGGCAATGAGCTCACGGTTGCTAGCGGATAGAACTGTGCAGTTCACGGTACAGAATTTTTGCACCTGTTTCTGTTTTTGAACAAAAATCCTAACTGGGCAGTATTCCAACTACATCATCAAGGCAAGCCTTCGATGAAGGCATGTCTTGATGATGTAGTCGGAATATTTTATCAGTTGGGACTTCAAGATGCCTGTATTCAATTTGAGGTTCAATTCAATCTTGAATAAGAATTGATTCAATTCGAGATTCGATTTGAATCGAAAGTTAAAAAATTTATAGTAATTTATATATTTTTTATACTTACCAATGACCCAGACTTAGCTGGTGCTAACTCTAACAAAACCAGGGCCAAACACAAATTTTGCCCCCCAATCCCCAAAATTTGCATCCAAAACAAAAAGAAATCATGTCCTAAAGGACCTCCATACTACGCCTCTACTGCACATGCGCAGTGACGCAGTCGTCCCGAAATTGGCGCCAATTATCATTCTTACTGGCAGTGCCTGGTCAGCGCTATGTACTCAGCGGGGAGGCAAGAGTTCCCAACTCCAGGGAGGGCCATCCCCGTCTGGGTCATTGGTAAGTATAAAAAATATATAAATTACTATAAATTTTTTAACATTTTTATACTGTACCAATGACCCAGACTTAGCTGAATAGTAAACAGGCTGGAGGGCCTAGGACATAGAGGAAAATCCAATAAGCTCAACTATATAGTAAAGAGGTAACCCCTTAAGGAGAAAAGGAGTATTAGGCTTTACATGTATCTTTCTTATTTAATATTAAATTAGAAAGATACACTACCCTTAATAATTGAGCACAATAACATTCATGTTCTCTATTAACATCCAGTATAACCCTTATACTAATTATTTTTAAAGCAAGCCAATAAATAAAGTAGTCCAGAGAATTGAGACTCTTTATAATCATTTAAAAGTGTCCGAGTATTGTATATTAAAGCCCGTTTGACACTTGACATATACAAATGCTTCACACCGAGCTACACTTTAAAAATAAGACATGAATGAATTTAAACATTAATATTACACTTTAAAACCATCCCGGAAGCGACTCAGAAATACTGACTTGGAGGAGGCATTCCCTTGCTTTTCACTATAAAGCAGGTGACCTAAGGGAACACCCCCCCCCCCCCCCCTTCCCCTTGCCCTGGGTCAAATAGCCCAGAGCGAAGAGGGCAGCCGGACGGAGTCACTGCCGGAACAGAAAGCCTGCATAACTATAGTTGCAACTGTTTAGTGGACGACATTCTGAGCAACAGATAACGGACCTAAACAATGCAGGTCTCCAGAAATGGACTCAATATTTCTGAGATAAAAATTCGTAAATGTGGATGGCTGAGACCAATAAGCAGCCTTCATTAAATCTGTAATAGCAACACTATTAGCATAAGCCCAGGAAGTAGAAAGAGCTCTTACTTCATGAGCAGAAATCTTAAGCACAGACTGCTGAGAAGAAGATAAATCTTCATAAGCAGTACGGATAGTTAACTGAATCCATCTAGCAATAGAATGGACTGAAATGTCCTTTCTATTAGGCATCAAAGACAGAAAGAAACGTTTCCGTCCCTTTCTGATAAACTGAGATCTCTGTTTATAGATACATAGTGCTCTAACAGGACAGAGTAAAGGCCTACGCCCGTCTGAAGACGGAAGAGCCTTAATAACAATAGGTTCCGGATATTTATTAGGAGCCTGATTCTTAGCTAAAAAACCCACATTAGTAGTGAAGGTGATAGTGTTCCCAACACTACGATAATGAGAATCATCCACCGATAGTGCATGAAGCTCACTGACTCTTCTGGCAGAAGAGAAAGCTAAGAGAAAAGCTGTCTTATAAGATAAGAATTTGAAATCTACTGTCCCAAGAGGTTCAAATGGCTTTTCCTTCAATTTAAGGAGAACCCAAGCTAAATTCCACTTAGGAATTAATCTAAGAGTTCTGGGTCTATTTATCGAAAAGTTTCTAACCAACTTCGATAAAGAGACATTAGATCCAATTTGTAAACTATCATGATGTGCATAGGTATCAGATAACATAGATCTATAACCCTTTATAGTAACAGGCTGCAGTTTGATTTCGTCAAACAAGTATACTAGAAAGTTTGCAATGTCTGGTATAGAGGGATCAAATATATCTACAGAATGATTACACCAACGACGAAAAACCTTCCACTTAGCCGCATAGTTTAGCGAAGAGGAGGTCCTCCTACAGTTAGAAATCGCGTCCACTGCTCGTACTGTAAAGTGCTTGCCATGCAAGAAGGACCGCACAACGGAAAAACGTGAAGGTTGAGACCTTGCGGGTTGTGATGGAGTTGGCGCGATTTCCCCTGCGAAAGAAGATCCTCTCGTGGAGGAAGCTTCCGCGGTAGGTCCCACAACAGACACCTGAGTAGATTTATCCACGGTCTCTGTGGCGACAGAGATGCTACCAACAGAATCTTGCATTGAGATTGTTTTATCTTTAGCAATACTTGTTGAATTAACGGCGCTGGAGGATACGCATATCCTATCATTCCGTCCCAAGGGATCGACAGAGCGTCTACTGCAAATGCTCTTGGATCCGGACACGGAGACACATACGTCTGCAACTGATTGTTGAGATGTGTCGCAAATAAGTTTATCATTGGCCGTTCCCATTGGTAGCAAATCTGATTGAATACTTGTTTGTTGAGAGTCCACTCCGACGGCAACAAGCGACCCTTTCGTGAAAGGGAGTCTGCTAGCACATTCAGACGACCCGGTATGTGACGGACCGAAAGAAGAACGTGATGTTCTAACGCAAACAGAAGGATTCTTTCCGTTAGATTGAACAACGGAACTGAATGAGTGCCTCCCTGATTCCGTATATACGCCACTACTGTCGTATTGTCGGATAGGATTTGGACATGAGCCTCGTGAATAATGTCCATCCAGTGACGTAACGCAAGCCAAATTGACATCATTTCCTTGATGTTTATGTGCTTGCACAGGAATTGCGGATCCCAAAGACCCTGGCATCTCGAATCCGTTGGGATTAATGATGCACCCCAACCTGTGTGACTGGCATCCGTCATAACGGTAAAACTCGGATCCGGCAACTGCAGCGGAACTCCTTGAGTTAACCACTGAATGTTTGCCCAAGTCTGAATCTCTTGTTTCACTTGATCTGACAAGAGAACGTCTACATCGAGCGAATGAATTTTCACACTCCAATTCTGAGTCAGGAAAATTTGAAGAGGACGTGTGCGTAGCCGCCCCATCGGAATGAGATCCGCGGCGGCTCCGCACAGACCTATCAGTCTCATAAATTCTCTCGCCGTGACTTTGTCTGCGTGCAGACAATAGCGAGCGTAACAACTGACTAATTTCGCTCTGGTTAACGGCAGATGAACGAGATTGTTGTGCGTCTCGAAGCTCATTCCCAGATGAGTGAATGACTTGGACGGCACCAGATCCGACTTCTCCTCGTTTACTATAAAACCGAGACGTCAGAGCAATAGAAGAAGATTCTGAACATCGTTCTGAAGCGTTAACTCGTTGCCGTACCTCTGAAGAATGTCGTCCAGGTAGGCCGACGTTACCGCAGACGAATGAGCTCGGAAGTAGATCATTACCGAGTTCATTACCCGAGTGAAAGCCCAGGGTGCTAGATTCAATCCGAAGCACATCGCCCGGAATTGATACACCACTCCCAGGACTGCAAAGCGTAGATACTTTCGGAATGTCGGATGTACCATGACGTGAAAGTACGCATCTTTGAGATCTATGCTCGTTGCATAATCGTTCACCCGAATACTCGCTCTGACCGATCGAATCGTCTCCATATAAAACTTCGGAGCGACGATCAGCTTGTTTATCCAGCTCAAATCTATGACTGGACGGAACGAGCCGTCAGGTTTGGGAACCAGAAACAAATGGCTGTAGAATCCCAGAGATTCCTGGTTTTCTACGACCTCTACCGCGTTCTTCATTAAAAGAGACTGCACCTCTGATAACAGAGCGTCTCTTTTCTGTGGATTTGACGGAAGATGAATCCACTTTGGACTTCGAGTTAATGGAGGCTTTCGTTTGAAGGATATCTTTAGACCTTCCGAAGTCACTCCTCTCACCCAAGGGTCGTCCGTAATCGACGCCCACTCTTGTGAAAAACTCGACAACCTTCCGCCAACCGGAATGCGATAGAGGTTTAAGCCATCACCTCCTGGACCTGCGAGGCCTGCGGTAGGAGAAACCACGTCTTCCACGACCCGCACCCTCGCCTCGTCGACCTCGGGGCGTCCGACCGATTGTCCCGGCTGAAGGACGTCCCGAACGAGAGTCGCTATCCTGACGGTCTCTCGAATAAGACCAAGAGGACGCACCGGAACCTCTATAGGAACCTCTCTTGGGCGCATTAGACCCAGAAGTGCCTGTCTTATTCGTGTCTGCTGTATCCGACTTTTTAGGAGCCGATCTGAACAACAGAGAATCATTAGCTTTCTTTTTAATTTTATCATAAATAGCGGAAAGCTTGCCGTCAAAGAGAAGTTCTCCTGAGACCGAAGCGACTCTAAGAGAGTTCTTCACCTTAGAATCCACTAGTGTGGATGTAGCTAGGGCTGCGTCACGTCTAACCAACTCCAGATTTGCCACTGAAAGGGCGGAGTTACACGTGGAATAAGCTACTGCCCTTGAAAGAAGTCTTAAAGAGGATTGTATATCCTGAAACTCTTCCCCTTGAAGGCGCAGTGATAACACCTTAGTAAGGTGATCTGCGTAAGATAAGGCATCTAAATTGGCTCTGTTAGACGCAATAGCTGTTTCCAACACCGCGGTTGGAATAGAAGCTGACGACGGTAATGATAGCTCTAAGTCTTCCGCCTCGTCGTCCATACGCAGAGGAACTCTCGGTATACCCTGTCCTGCCGTATCGAATTTATTCCTTGCATTAATGAAAGGCAGGTTGAGAGTATTAGCGGACAAGAAACCTGCTTTCCCCGTCCTGGAAGCAAGTTTAAATATAGCGTCGTTCAATAATTCAAATGTTCTAGCAACATTATTGGACTGCGACGGAAACTCGGGAGCGATGTCCCTGAACCGCTCAAAAAATTCAGAGTCCAATGACGCTATAATTCTCTTGTCCGGAAGCGCAGCAGTCTGGCCCGACGGAACAACTTGAGGGAGAAAGTGCCGGATGAAGTCCACGGCAGCTTTATGTTGTTCCGAAAGGGATAGCTCCAAGTCATCCGTATCCCTTTCACCATCCGGTCGGACCTCACGATGTTCCCGGTCGTCCGCCCCCGATGCTTCGGCGGAGCGTACCGACCCAGCGCCGTCGGATAATTCTCGATCCCGACACCGTTTCTGTCGGCTGCTGGGATGCTGCGATAAGCTGTGCTATCTGCACAAGAATGTCCGGCGACGAGACCTGCGGAGGCGCAGTCTTTCGCTGCTTCGCCGAGGGCAGCTCCGCATCAGATGGCTCCCGCATACTTTTCCTATGCGAACGTCCGGAGTCCATCGGTCTCGAATCCCTGGCTGCCGGATGGTGTGACCTGGTCGCCAAAGAATCCTTCATCGGCGAAGCTGGTAATATATCGGCGGTCACGCAGCCAAGGTGCGGTCGTGTGCACTGACGAGAAGAGGAAGCCTTAACAGTCTCTGCGGACTGCTTATACAACGGAGCGTCCCGAGCGACGGACGTATGCTCCGCTAAAGACACATTTTGTACCACAACATCTGGTCTCAGATGTTGTTGTACGAGAGAGGGACCTCTCTCGCTCGCGGCCCGGCTGGACCTGGACGAGCTAGGAACCGGACTAAAAGGCTTCCTCCGTTCTCGCTTACTATCCGCCGTCACTGGGTGTGCATCTATTATGTTTATAGTGCTCGCATCACCCAAAATTTCCTCTTGGACTGCATCGGACGAACCCGGCTGCCGAACCATTCGGTGAATGGACGCTACACCGGGCGAGCTAGCGGACGACATTTGTCTAATCTCCATGAGCACTTTTGCCGCTAGCTCTGAATTCATTTGTGACGACGGACGCACACTTGAAGAAGATAACATGGAAACATCACCCTGTTCTGGTTCCTCTGAAATAGAAACTGAGAGAGTAGAGTGACCTTGTGGAGAAAGAGCCGGCATCGCTCTTTCTCCAGAAACAACATATCGTGACACACGTTTCCAATGTTTCTCATCCCAATGTTCACATATAGGACAGGGATTAATGCGAGAACACTGACTACAATTAATACAATGATCATGAAAGTCAGAGGAAGATTTCTTCCTATTACAATTTGAACAACGTCCCTTCATTGTGAAAGAACAACAATAAGTCCTAGTTACTCGCAAAAACCCCTGACACAAAGATACATAATAACATGATCCATTAATAAATGAAAAAACAATTGCAAAACAAAATAATTTTGAAAAAATATTTTTTCAGAGAAGCCCAAGTTGCTGAAAAGTAACGTTGAGCCCCGATGGATCCGATGGCAAAGTGTGGTCAAAAATTTTAAATTTATATAAAATAATTAATGAGACACTTTCGGATAATATAAATGTATCTTATAATGAGATAAACTACCACAAAGGCAAACAGCCCCCCTCAAAAAAGGCTGTTGCCAATGAAAACAAAACAGTGTAAACACACTAGAAAACATTGACTCCAGGCACTGAAAAAACTGGCCCGGAATCAGTCATCAATTACACTCTATCTGATGCAAAACAGAGACTCCCAGGGGAGAATCTGTAGAACATCAGATGGAAGATGCAGAACACAAACGTTATACACCCATGGGTGAAAACGTAACTATGGGGAAAATAACAGAAAACATTCTGTAACCAAGCAACTCTCCCAGGAAATTTTAGAAATGAAATTTCTCAAAAATATGCCAAAAGCATGGGAGAATTGCCAGGGGGGACTTTAGAAGGCTAGGGGAGAGGGAAACACTGAATAAGCAGTGCAACAATTAGCAAGAATGACAACAAGAGGCCCATGCCTCGAAAATAGGCAACTTAACATAATTTCATCAAAAAATTTAAGTACAGCCCTGATTATTTTTTGCCACTTCTTTTTCCTCTCCTCCTTCTATCCTCCTTAGAATCACATTTTCTCCAAAAATTACGTGTCTGGCATCCTTTAAACTGAGATTTACAAGCACAAAGATCAGTGAGATGTTGACTGATGAAGGGCCAAACAGAGAATGATAATTGGCGCCAATTTCGGGACGACTGTGTCACTGCGCATGCGCAGTAGAGGCGTAGTATGGAGGTCCTTTAGGACATGATTTCTTTTTGTTTTGGATGCAAATTTTGGGGATTGGGGGGCAAAATTTGTGTTTGGCCCTGGTTTTGTTAGAGTTAGCACCAGCTAAGTCTGGGTCATTGGTACAGTATAACAAGAGGCCCCACGTGGCCTTAATCGCTCACCTGACAAAGTGACTCTAAGAAGTATTTTAGGTCACCTTCACCATGTCATGCCTCATCAACATTAACTGGTTGAGTGATAGATTTTTATTTGAAGTTCAACATTTGTTACCTAAAATTAGTTTTATTTAAAATCATTGGTGTGTGGCCAATCTCCAATGATTTTTAATAAAGCAAATTTATCTCTGCAGACAAACTGGTTTAGCATGAAGCACAAACAAGGAATGTGAAGAGATAGCCTTGGACATCCTCTCCCCAACTGTGGATATCTTCCATGTGCTACATGCATATATTTGCATGCAAGAAAACAAAAATTTTCACAAATTTTATTTTTTTTTATCATCATTGGAACAAGCTCAAACAGCTTATTCCAATAGGGGTATGGGAAGATCAGGTATATTTTTGAGACAGAAATGTGAATATAAATAATGGTGTTTTTTTGTGAATGATGCGGCGAGAATTTTGCGTAAAGATATGGTAAATGGTTTGTTCTAGATACAGAATGATGCAAAAGTATTTAAATTTGATTAGGCAAGTTGTTCCTATAATGCATTTAAAAAATTGAAGTAACTGTTTTTTTGCTGACGAACTTTTAGATGTGTGTGTCTGTGTTTGTGTGTGTTTGTGTGTGTGTGTGTGTGTGTGGGTGGGGGGGGGGGGGGGGGGGTAAGAGTGTTCTTGCAAACAAAATTCCTGAATAAATGGAAAATTTTATTTTTTGTGTGAAAGACATAGTGCGTGAATGTTGATTGGAACAAGCTTAGAGAGCTCATTTTAATGTGAAGTCATAAAGCTGTGTTTTACGTACGAAATTCTGGAATAACTAAAAAAATTGCTTTTTTGACTCAAAAAGCATGGGTGTGCGACCTCTCATTGGAATGAGCTCAAAAAGCTCATTCCAATGGGGTATTTACAAGCGATAAGTACATGTATGTTTAAGAGACAAAAATTAAAATTTGAATAGCGATTTTTGCGAAGAATGCTGACAAGTTTTTGGCAGGTTATGCTGGTAAAAAGGTAAGATATGCAAAGTGTGGTTGTTTTTTAGAGGCGACATTTAATTAAGGGGAATTAACCCTTGATTACTGAGGTAACTTCTAAAAGTACTGAAATTTCATGAAGCAATGTGAATAACAGACAACAGTTGCCTAAAAATTTCATGAATAACTAAAATTTTTATTCCTTTGTCTCGAAAACATGGCATATGACCTTTGTTGGAATGAGCTGAATGCGTGTGTTCCAATGAGGGGTCATAAAATTTGAACGAAGATTTGTGTGAATAATGCATTAGTACTGCTAGATTTGGGTAAACGGTTCACCCTGGATACCACCCCTTCTATAGTAGATCTTTTCTGCAAATTTTGTCTAAGATTCTATCAACTTTACAAATAAATACGTTCATGAATCACAATCAGATCCACCCTACAATGTTGCATGCCAAATATCAAAAGATTCTGCCTGCTGGATCTGGAAAAGAAGATTTTTTAAGAAATATGCCTGAAACGCACTAAGTTAAAATTTGGGCTCCTATACGGAGCCCAAATATAAACCCAGGGGGCCGATTTGAACAAACTTGAATCAGATCCACCCCACAATGTTGCTTACCAAATATGAAAAGATTCTGAAGCTGGATCTGGAGAAGAAGATTTTTTAAGAAATTTGCCTGAAATGCACTAAGTTCGAATTCGAGCTTCTATAGTGAGCCCAAATATGAAACTAGGAAGCCGATTTGAACAAACTTGAATCAGATCCACCCCACAATGTTGCATACCAAATATCAAAAGATTCTGCCTGCTGGATCTGGAGAAGAAGATTTTTTAAGAAATTTGCCCGAAATGCACTAAGTGCGAATTCGGGCTTCTATATTAAGCCCAAATATGAATCCAGGGGGCCGATTTGAACAAACTTGAATCAGATCCACCCCGCAATGTTGCATACCAAATATCAAAAGATTCTGCCTGCTGGATCTGGAGAAGAAGATTTTTGAAGAAATTTGCCTGAAATGCACTAAGTGCGAATTCGGGCTTCTATATTAAGCCCAAATATGAATCCAGGGGGCCGATTTGAACAAACTTGAATCAGATCCACCCCGCAATGTTGCATACCAAATATCAAAAGATTCTGCCTGCTGGATCTGGAGAAGAAGATTTTTGAAGAAATTTGCCGAAATGCACTAAGTTTGAATTCGAGCTTCTATAGTGAGCCCAAATATGAATCCAGGGGGCCGATTTGAACAAACTTGAATCAGATCCACCCCGCAATGTTGCATACCAAATATCAAAAGATTCTGCCTGCTGGATCTGGAGAAGATGATTTTTTAAGAAATTTGCCTGAAATGCACTAAGTTCGAATTCGAGCTTCTATAGTGAGCCCAAATATGAATCTAGGAAGCCGATTTGAACAAACTTGAATCAGATCCACCCCACAGTGTTGCATACCAAATATCAAAAGATTCTGCCTGCTGGATCTGGAGAAGAAGATTTTTTAATAAATTTGCTTGAAATGCACTAAGTTCAAATTTGGGCTCCTATACTGAGCCCAAATATAAACCCAGGGGGCCGATTTGAACAAACTTGAATCAGATCCACCCCACAATGTTGCTTACCAAATATGAAAAGATTCTGCCTGCTGGATCTGGAGAAGAAGATTTTTTAAGAAATTTGCATGAAATGCACTAAGTTCAAATTCGAGCTTCTATAGTGAGCCCAAATATGAATCTAGGAAGCCGATTTGAACAAACTTGAATCAGATCCACCCCACAATGTTGCATAACCAAATATCAAAAGATTCTGCCTTCTGGATCTGGAGAAGAAGATTTTTTAAGAAATTTGCCTAAATGCACTAAGTTCGAAATCGGGCTCCTATACTGAGCCCAAATATGAACCCAGGGGGCCGATTTGAACAAACTTGAATCAGATCCACCCTACAATGTTGCATACCAAATATCAAAAGATTCTGCCTGCTGGATCTGGAGAAGAAGATTTTTTAAGAAATTTGCCTGAAATGCACTAAGTTCGAAATCGGGCTCCTATACTGAGCCCAAATATTAACCCAGGGGGCCGATTTGAACAATCTTGAATCAGATCCACCCCACAATGTTGCTTACCAAATATGAAAAGATTCTGCCTGCTGGATCTGGAGAAGAAGATTTTTTAAGAAATTTGCCTGAAATGCACTAAGTTCGAATTCGGGCTTCTATAGTAAGCCCAAATATGTATCCAGGGGGCCGATTTGAACAAACTTGAATCAGATCTACCCCGCAACATTGCATACCAAATATCAAAAGATTCTGCCTGCTGGATCTGGAGAAGAAGATTTTTGAAGAAATTTGCCTGAAATGCACTAAATTTCAATTCGAGCTCCTATAGTGAGCCCAAATATGAATCTAGGGAGCCGATTTGAACAAACTTGAATCAGATCCACCCTACAATGTTGCATTCCAAATATCAAAAGATTCTGCCTGCTGGATCTGGAGAAGAAGATTTTCAAAGAAATTTGCCTGAAATGCAGTAAGTTCAAATTTGGGCTCCTATACTGAGCCCAAATATAAACCCAGGGGGCCGATTTGAACAAACTTGAATCAGATCCACCCCACAATGTTGCATACCAAATATCAAAAGATTCTGCCTGCTGGATCTGGAGAAGAAGATTTTTTAAGAAATTTGCCTGAAATGCACTAAGTTCGAAATCGGGCTCCTATACTGAGCCCAAATATGAACCCAGGGGGCCGATTTGAATAAACTTGAATCAGATCCACCCTACAATGTTGCATACCAAATATCAAAAGATTCTGCCTGCTGGATCTGGAGAAGAAGATTTTTTAATGTTTTTCCCATTGCCTACAGTGTTAAAAAGTGCTGACTCAGCACTTTTTCAAAGTCCCGAAACTGTACCCTATGATAAAACCGATGGCAATTTTTTTTTACCAATCCTTTCTGTTGGTCCTAAGGAAGCTGCACACCAAATAAAAATTCTCAGTGCCGTGCAGTTTTGGAGATATGGGCGTTTTAAATTTTTTCTATTTTTAGCTCCTGCGGTTCCCACAGGGCTGCGGGAAAATTTTTTTTTGCATAAATCAAGTACTCATGACCCAATAAGCCCTCACATAAAATTTGGTTCAAATCAGCCTCTCGGTTTGGAAAGTTAAAAATTTATAGTAATTTATATATTTTTTATACTTACCAATGACCCAGACATAGCTGGTGCTAACTCTTAAAATATAGGGCCAAACACAAATTTTGCCCCCCAATCCCCAAAATTTGCATCTAAAACTAAAGAAAACATGTCCTGAGAGGCCCTCCACACTTCGCCCCTACTGCGCATGCGCAGTGTCAAGGACGTTCCGAAATTGGCGCCATTTATCATTCTAATAACCAGTGCCTGGTAAGCGCTATGTACTCAGCGGGGAGGCAAGAGTTCCCAACTCCTGGGAGGGCCATCCCCGTCTGGGTCATTGGTAAGTATAAAAAATATATAAATTACTATAAATTTTTTAACATTTTTATACTGTACCAATGACCCAGACATAGCTGAATAGTAAAAAGGCTGGAGGGCCAAGGACATACAGCAAAATGGAATACGCTCAATAAAATAAAATAGAGTCATCCCCTGTAGGGAAAAGAAGTAATAGGCCTTACATGTATCTTTCTTATTTATGATAAATTAGAAAGATACAACACCTTCCAAAAATTGAGCTTCATACATCCATGTACTCTATTAATATCCAATAATCCTTATACTAATAATTTTTAAAGTAAGCCAATAATAAAGTAAGTCTAGAGAATAGAGACTCTTATACTCCTAAAAGTGTGTGAGAATTGCATAATCATGTCCGTTGACATATGCAATATTCAAAAGCTAAACTTTAAAAACTAAGACTTGAATGAATTTTATAAACTTAAACTTCTCACTAAACAACCATCCCAATAACAGCTCAGAATTACTAACTCCGGAGGAGGTATCCCCTTGTTTTCATAGTAAAAACAGGTGACCCAAGGGAACACCCTCCCCCCCCCCTTTTTCTTGCCCTGGGTCAAATAGCCCAGAGCGAAGAGGGCAGCCGAACGGAGACACTGCCGAAACAGACAGCCTACCTAGCTATAGTAGCAACTGTTAAGTGAATGACATTCTGAGCAGTAGATAATAGACCTAACAATAGAGGCCTCCAGAAATGGACTCGATATTTCTGAGATAAAATTCATGAATGGATGGCTGAGCGCAATGAGCAGCCTTCAAAAATCTATAATAGAACACTATTAATGTAAGCCCAAGAAGTAGAAGAACTCTTACTTCATGAGCCGAAATCTTAAGCACACTGCTAAGCCAATGATATACCATAAGCAGTACGCTAGTTAATAGAATCCATTAACAATAAAATGGAGCGTAACGTCCTTCTACTAGACATCAAAGACAGAAGAAGCTTACGCCCTTGTAATAAACAGATATCTGTTTATAAATACATAAACTGTACCCGGAAAGAGTAAAGGCCTATGCCCATACGAAGACGGAAGGACCTTAAAATAATAGGTTCCGGATAATAGGAGCCTAACTCTTATGCAACAATCCAACCTAAATAGTAACGGAAGTATTGATTCCGAAACTATGAAAGTGAAAATCATCCATCGATAGTGCATGAAACTCACTGACTCTACAGTAAAAGAGAAACCAACAGAATTACTGTCTAAAAGGTCAGAATTTGAAAACTACTGTTTCCAGAGGCTCAAATGATTACTTAGCTAAATAAGAACCTGAAGTTAAAATCCGTATAGGAATTTAATCTAAAGATTCTAAGTCTATTTATCAAAAAGTTACTAACTGACTTAGATAAAGAGACAAAAGACTCAATTGTAAACTATCGTAGAGTGCATAGGTATGAGGTAACATAAACCTATAACCTAAATAACAACAGGCTGCAGTAGATCTTGTGAAACAAGTATACTAAAAAATAGCAATGAGTAGTATGGAGGGATCAACCATATGAACATAATGATCCCTACACCACGACGGAAGAGCCTCCACTTTAGTCGCATAGAATAGCGAAGAAGAGGATCTCCTATAGTAAGAAATCGCGTCCAAAGCTCGTCCAGTACAGTGCTTACAATGCAATACGGACCACACAACGGAATACATGAAGGTTGCGACCTTGCTGGTTGTGATAAAGATGACACGATTTACCCAGTGAAAAAAGATCCTCACATAGAGGAAGATTTCACGTTAAGATCCACAGTAGACAAGAGAGTAAATTACTCATGATCTCTGTGAAGATAGAGATGCTATCAACAGAAATGTATTGTGGTTGTTTATCTTAGCAATACCTGCTAAAAACAACAGCGCCGGAGGATACGCGTATCCTATCATTCTGTCCTATAGATCAATAGAGCGTTAACAGTATTAGCTCAGAGATCTGGACAAGCCAACACATACGTCTGCAATTGATTAGCCAGCTGTGTCATAAATAAAACATCATTGGGCGCTCCCATAGATAGCAAATCTGATTGAATACTTGTTTGTTGAGAGTCCATTCTGACAGCAACAAGCGACCCGTAAGAGAACGGGAGTGCGATAAAACAATCAGACGACCCAGAATATGACGGACCAAAACTGAACTTGGTGTACTATAACCAACAGACGGATTCTTTCCATTAAATTGAATAACGGAAACGAAAGAGTGCCTCCCTGGTTCCGGAGATACGCCACTACTGTCGAATTAAAGGACAGGAATTTGGGCATGCGTTTCTGAATAATGTTCATGCAATGACATAAAGCAAGCCTAAAAAACATTATTCCGCGGAAGTTAACTGATAGCTAAAAGACTGCGGAACCCAAAGACCCTGGCACTTCGAATCCGTAGGGATCAGTATATATCCCAATCTGTTTGACTGGCAACCGTCATAACAGCCACACTCGGGTCAGGCAACTGCGGCGGCACTCTCTGAGTCAACCACCGAATGTTTGCCCCAGTCTGAATCTCTTGTAACACTAGATAGACAAGAGAATGTATAAATCAAGCAATTCATGGATTGCCGGAAAGTTGCCGTCGAAGAGAAGCTCCTCCGAGAACGAAGCGACTCTGAGAGAGTTCTTAACCTACTATCCACGCGTGGATGTAGCTAGGGCTGCATCACGTCTAACCAACTCCAATCAGCCACTGAAGGGCGGAGTTATACGTGAACAAACTACTGCCCTCAAAAGAAATTACATTGAGAATAATATCCCGTAAATCTTTTCTTGAAGACGTAATGATAACGCCTCAGTAAGGCGGATTACGTATAATAAAGCGTCTAAGTTAAGTCTAATATACATAATGTCGTTCCCAACATTGAAATTGGAAAAGACATAAACGGTGAAAAAGAATATATGCAGTCTTTAATCACACCGTCTAGACGCATATGAACTCTCGGTATGCCCTGCTCTGCCAAAATAAACAATATGTAAAAAAAGATAAAATGGCAGAAATGAGCCACGCGGACAAGAAACTAAACTATCATGCTTAGTAGCCGTCTTGTATATATATATAAATATATAGCGTCGAAAAATAAAACACATGTTGTAATGACAATATTGGACTGCGTCGGTAAGTCAGGGACAAAGTCCCTGTACCGATCGAAAAATCCGAGTCCAATGACGCTATAAGTCTCTTATCCAAGATCGCAGCAATGAAGTCCGAAAAATAATCACTGGAAGAAATGCCAGAAGATATGAAAGGCATCTTCCGATACTACTAAAGGGAAAACTCGAAATCTTTCGAATCCCTTTCGCCATCCTGTCGGACCCTATAAAGCGTTCGGTCGTCCGTAGGTTGATGCAACCGCGGACCGCACCGACCCAGCGCCGTCGGATAATTCCTGATTCGACCGAGAAACCGTCAATTGCTGGGATGCTGCGAAACAACTGTGCTAACTCGGATAGCACGTCCGTCACTGAGGCCTGAGGAGCAGCGGTCTTACGATGCATTGCCGCAGGAAGCTCCGAGATCGTTACCCCGTGCATACTTCCAATATGCGAGCGAACGGAGTGTATAGGCCTCGTGTCCCTTGGCTACCGGATGGCGCGACCTATTCGCTGTGGAATCACTGAATGCCGAAACTGATCGGATACTCGAGGTCACGTAGCCAATGTGCGGTCGTGTGCCCTGCTGTGAGGATGAGGAAGCATTAAAGACAGTCTCTCGGACTGTCAATATAACGGAGCGTCCCGAGCAACGGACATATGCTCCGAATGTAAAATATCTGAACCACAACATGCGGTCCCCTATGTTGTTGGCTTCCTCCGATCTGTCCTCAATCTGCCGTCACTGGGTGAGTACTAAAGTAATTAAAGTGCTCGCATCACCCAAATCTCCTTCCTAGACCGCAACGGACGAACCCGGCAGCCGAACCATTCGATGAATGTACGCTACACCGGGTGAGCTAGCGAATGTCACTCCGTAAGCGATAGACATATTCCATGAGCACTTATTGCCGCTAACTCGCATTAACTATGACGACAGAGGCACACTTTTGAAAGACATCTCCATAACTCTTCGAACAAGAAACCAGAAATGCTTGGATAGCAAGCATAAAATAATAATATATATAGCGTCGTTCAATAATTCGAAAGTTTGTGTGACATTATTGGACTATGTCGGAACTGAGGGACGATGTCCCTGAACCGAACCAAAAATTTCTAAGTCCACCGACGCTATCAGTTTCTTATCCGGCATCGCAGCATATGTTGTTCCGAAAGGGAAAGCTTGAAATCCACCGAATCCCTTTCGGTATCCCGTCGGACCGGATGAAACTTTCGGACATCCGTACCCGCTTCCGCGGAGCGTCCCGACCCAGCATCGTCGGATAAAATATATGCGACAGATTCAGTTGATGCTGGGATGCTGCGATAAACTGTGCTATTAAGGAAAGCACGTCCGTTCCCGAGGCCTGTGCAGTAGCGGACTTACGATGCATTGCCGCTGGAAGCTCCGTGTACGTTGACTCCCGCATACTTCCTATGCGAACGTCCGGAGTCTGCAGGCCTCGAGTCCCCGGCTACCGACCCAGCGCTGTCGGATAATTCTCGATCCGACACCGTTTCTGTCGGCTGCTGGGATGCTGCGATAAGCTGTGCTATGTGCACAAGAATGTCCGGCGTCGAGACCTGCGGAGGCGCAGTCTATCGCTGCTTCGCCGAGGGCAGCTCCGCATCAGATGGCTCCCGCATACTTTTCCTATGCGAACGTCCGGAGTCCATCGGTCTCGAATCCCTGGCTGCCGGATGGTGTGACCTGGTCGCCGAAGAATCCTTGATCGGCGAAGCTGGTAATATATCGGCGGTCACGCAGCCAAGGTGCGGTCGTGTGCGCTGACGAGAAGAGGAAGCCTTAGCAGTCTCAGCGGACTGCCTATACAACGGAGCGTCCCGAGCGACGGACGTATGCTCCGCTAACGACACATTTGTACCACAACATCTGGGGCCAGATGTTGTTGAACGAGAGAGGGGCCTCTCTCGCTTGCCGTCCGGATGGACCGGAACGAGCTATGAACCGGACTAAAAGGCTTCCTCCGTTCTCCCTCCGATCCGCCGTCACTGGGTGTGCATTAAGTTAATTTTATAGTGCTCGCATCACCCCAAAATTCCTTCTAGACCGCAACGGACGAACCCGGCTGCCGAACCATTCGGTGAATGGACGCTACACCGGGCGAGCTAGCGGACGTCAAAGGCCGTCGAACCTACTAGGGTCCTCTTAGGCAATTGGCGTATTACATGAGCACTTTTCCGCTAGCCCTTCATTAATTGTGACGACGGAGGCACACTGTTGGAAGACATCACAGATACATCACCCTAATCTTGATCGTCTGAAATAGAAATTGATAAAGTAGAGTGACCCTGCGGGGAAAGGACCGGAGTGTCCAAATCCCCAACAACATACCGTGACATACGCTTCCCATATTGTCATCGAAATCATACGATACAGAACCGGAGTTAATGCGAGTACACTGACCACATATAGAATGATAATAAGGTCAGAGGAAGACTTCCTCTTAAAACAATTGATCAATATCCTTTCAATGTGAAAAGAAAACAAGTCCTGGTACTCGCACTAACCCCTGGCAATCAAAATACATAATAATAATATGATCCATTCATATAGAAAAAATAATTGAAATCAAAATATTTTGAAAAAATATTTTTTCAGAACAGCCCAAGTTTCTGAAAAGTAACGTTGAGCCCCAATGGATCCCAAGCCTAAGTGTGGACAAAAATTTTAAAAATATTTTAAACAATTTATTCAACACTTACCAACAATAATAATGTATCTAGTTATGATTGAAATAACATAAAGATATTATTATTTAGAAATCCCCCCCTCACACAGAGGGCTGTTGTAAATGTAAACAATGAGTGTAAAAACACTAAAATAAGACTCCAGGCACCCAGGCCCGAAATCAGTTACCAAAATACACCATCTGATGCAAAACAGAGACTTCCAGGGAAGAAACTGCAGAACATCAGATGGTAGATGCAGAACACAACGCCTAACCACCCGTAGGTGAAGACGTAAACATGGGGAAAGAACAGAATTCATTCTGTTATTCAGCTAAACTCCCAAGAAATTTTAGTAATAATAATTACAGAAATTATGCCAAAAGCATGGGAGAATAGCAAGGGGGAACTTAAAGGACAGGGAGAGAGGAAAAACACTTGTAAAAACAGTGTAACTAAATAATCAGAATGACAACAAAATGGCTGCTGCCTTGAAAATAGGTAACTTAACATAATTTCATTAAAAAATTTTAAGTTACAGCCCTGATAATATTCTGTCACACATTCTTTTCCTCTCCTCCTTTTCTATCCTCCTTAGAATCACCATTTCACTAATATTTATGTGTCTGGCATCATTTAAACTGAGATTTAAAAGCACAAAGATCAGTCAGATGTTAACTGATGAAGGGCCAAACTTAGAATGATAAATGGCGCCAATTTCGGAACGTCCTTGACACTGCGCATGCGCAGTAGGGGCGAAGTGTGGAGGGCCTCTCAGGACATGTTTTCTTTAGTTTTAGATGCAAATTTTGGGGATTGGGGGGCAAAATTTGTGTTTGGCCCTATATTTTAAGAGTTAGCACCAGCTATGTCTGGGTCATTGGTACAGTATAAAAATATAGAAATTTTGGGCGGGGCAAAAAATTTTGCCCCTCTCATAACAACGTCAAGTATAGCCCTACAAACTTCTCTTGAACAAATCTGAGTCTACACCTCAAAAGGAAGCTGCACACCAAATATCAAGTCTCTGCTACTGTTGGTTCATGAGAAGAAGATTTACAAAGATTTTGGTGCCCCTTGGGGGTGTGGCACCACCCAGGAGGAGGGGCAACTTCATTTGAACAAATCTGAATTGGCATTAGGTAATAAACATTTAGCCAACATTTGAATAAAATTGGGCTAGTGGTTTAGGAGGAGAAGTCGATAATGTAAAGTTAACGCCGGACGGACAACGACGGACGCCGGACGCCGGACAGAAAGTGATTAGTAAAGCTCCCCTTGAACTTTGCTCAGGTGAGCTAAAAATATATGTGATTCGCAGGGCCCTACTTCATGTCTGTGTCCCTGTTCTGATGTTTATTAAAGTCAGAATTTTGTCCCTAATGACTTTGCAGCCTGTTTAACTCCTTTCAGGATTATAGGTTGGAGAATATTGTAAATACACCATCTTCCTAGGCATTTTAGTCCCATTCTGCTAGAAGTTGTTATTGGGGTGTTTGTTCTGGCAAGTTCACGGACACATTATTCTTTCAGGTTCTGATGACTAAATATTTGCCTTCATTCTCTGCAATATTGTGATATACAGAGGTTTATGGCATAGACAATTAGAAAACTTCTCATAAATCAATCCCAAGTGGCTTTTTTATCAAGGTGATTGAAACAGGCTGGTTGCGGTTTAACAATGGTGGTAAACTAGGTAGTTTCGGGAGGGCATGGCAAGGCTAAATATAGTGTGTGTGCAGGGGGGGGGGGGGGGGGGGAGGGGGGGAGCAGCATACAGGGATGGGTACAAAGTATTCTCTGCTGCCATTTTATCCCCCACCCCTTCATTTCATCCTTGTGCTGGGTTAAGGTTGTGTCACTCAGTTAACCCATTTTTTAAACACTGGCGCTAAAATATCAAATTTTCAAGCTGCAAAGTTTCCCATTATGCAACTGGGAAGTTAACCAACTCAATCTGGTTCAACAGAGCTCATTCTGCTCTATCAAATTAGACAGAATTGGTTACATTCCTAGTTGCACTATGGGAATAATTGCCACCTGAATTATTGTTATTTGCTGTGTAAAGGGGTTAATCACCATCACAAAGGATGTCACAGTTTTGGAAAAGCTAACAAATGAATGTAAAGAGGTATTCATTCTGACTGGTTATCTGAGACGGATATCTATTAATCTAGACGAATGAAAATCAGTCATTCTAAATCCTTGAATGATACAACTGTGCAGTCAATTTGTGCAGACCTGAGGTATTAGTGGAACAACTCAATATATCTCATTCAACAAACTCTAAGCTCAGTCAAATGAGAGATAATTGGTACATTTACTACTTTTTTAAAATTCAGTGACAGAGAAGAAGAAAGTTTCATCCCAGTATACTGAGAGTAAAGATTGTTCAATGTTCCAATAAGACAAAAATTCTCGGCCTCTGATTGGACGAGAGCTTGCTTGGTTTTTTCTGTTTACATATGTTACCATCTGACATGAACATATGAAATATTTGAAAAGAAGATAACAATAGGAGGAGATTCAAAGTGTTTACTGCCTATAAAATCATATTTTTTGAGGCCAGTGATCATTCTATGACTGTATACTCACAACCCACTTAGAAGTTCATCATTTGAACTGAGAGGGAGCAACCTTGATTTATATCTAAGTTATTGATTTTCTGCTGTCCAGTGACGTCCGGAGGAACACGAAAGGTTTATTTACTAATTTTGTTATCATTAAAGTTGTATTGTTCATTCAAGTTGCCTTGTTTATTTCACGATGTGGGTTTTGGGCAATGGGTATGGTCTTATTGGAACCTATACATCAGTGATAAATTGACGGTAACATGGTCTGAGGGTTGAAGCTCGGAGTGTGTGTTCAACCTTGATGTTTCACGTCTCAGCTGAACAAAAGCTCATGGCTGCAAACCTCAGACCAAGTTACCATCAATTCATCACAATAACTTGAACAGAATCATGCTTACTTGTCTCCAGGAAGAAAGAAATTACTTGGAAATCTGAACCATTCTTTACCCGTGCACAGGTTAACTGCCTTATCTGCTAGAAGTGTATGAATTTTTGGATCATTAGATATTTTATGAAGTTCGAGATAAATGTCCATTGGTGCATGGTAATCTGAAATGATAATAGATACACATTGTACTGTTCCTAATGTAAGGGTCATATCAAACCAGAACTATTGACAAAAAATAATCAATCACCTTTTATTATCAGGGATTCTTCTGCTCTCTTTGGGAAAGGATCTGGGGCCCACTCAACTGGGAAATTCACATCCGGAAGGCTGCAAATGGGAATTTGTTTTGGAGGAGAGAAAATATACAAAGACTAAGAAATATTACCGTCAAATTGAACAAATAACACATTCTACATTATGTTGCTTTGTATATGTAGTTGGGTCTAGACTAGTTCTGGCTGCCTATATAGGCAGCCAAGAGTTGCCTAGAACCAACTGACAAGTTTCTTAGAATGTAACATAATGGATCCCAAACTTCCTGTTGGAGCCAAGCCTGAACATAAGCAGATTGTCATCTGCAGAATGAGGTCCCCAGAGGGTAAATTTAGTGATGTTAGCCTGTACAGCAGGGTAGCATGACTAAATTACCCTATGTAAACCTCAACCTGGATCAAGGTCTCAGGCCTAAACAGAAAGAGGTACTCAGAGGATAAATTGGGGATTCTAGCCCACTGTACGAGATAACATCAGCAAATTCACTCTCTGAGATTGCTTATTTTCAGGCTTGGTTGGAGCACCTGTTTTGTTACAGTAAAAAGTGAATAAAATTGGAATTAGGCCTTAACAGAATTGAAGAAGAACCTGTAGTTTACTCTTGAATTCAGACACTTTCTATGCTTTGTTATTTGTTGGTTTTCTGGGGACTCATGCCTGTTCAGTTCTGGACACCAATTATTATATAAAATTTTTGTTTAAATGGGGACAGTTTGGGAATTATATGGTTTCAATTCGGAAAAATACCACCCAAATGCCATTGGGAAAGGATCCGATATTAGACCGATGTAGACACCCAAAAGAATCCCCGATTATATTCAATTTTTGCCTCCAAAACACTGCTTATGACCCTACCTGAAGGACTTGTCGAGCTTGTCCCAATGTTGGGAAATATACTATGTTTTTGAGGTAAAAAATGGTAAGTTTAAGTTATCCAAGAAATTTTGGGTCCAGTTTCACCTTCTAATCATGTAAGGTAAAAGGTTAATTGGATACTGTTAAACATTTACCATAAAATGCCCAACATGTCACGATGTGTGAATGAATTTGCTCATACGGTATGTGTGCCAGTGCAGAAGGATAGAATGAAAGGGGCAGCCTCGAGTTTTATCCTTCAGTGAGAGCATGAATGCTATATATTGACAAACACATTCACACACTGTGTCATTCTGTGTTTATTACATACCTCTATGGTATCGAGTCCATTAATTTAAAAATTCAAACATCACACACAGAAAATTCAAACTTTAAAACACTTTATTTGTGGATTTGAACAAAAACATTTTCCAATTGACAACTGATTTATTGGCTGTCCCCACAGCTTCAGAATTGATCTGGGTCAGATCTGGCATGTCCAATTACAAAAATGTGCAGAGTTTAGTTCTTTTGATTGATCTATAATGTCAGGCAGAAAAATAGTCCATCAACAGAAATCCGTATGGAACACATGTTCCGTACAGATCTGCAAATATGGAACTGGAGGAAAACTAAAAAGTGTGTAATAAAATACAGTCCTGTCATTAAAAGTGCTGACTGAGAAGTTTGACCAGACTTTGACTGGATGTGAGATCTGATCAAAATTCTCTGTCCACTTTTGTACTCACCACTACATAGAATCTCAGCTGTCAGAAAAATATGCAAAGACATGGCATCTCAGATGTAATTTTTATTTCTCTTAATTCAGTTTGGATTTGGCAGTATTTTATTTATATATCTGGGGGTGTGGTGGCTCAGAAGGTAGAGATGTAGGCTGCAAGCCGAGAGGGCCTTGGTTCGAATCCCACCTGCGGCAACCGCGTTGTGTCCTTGAGCAATACACTCCACCCCATTGCCCACATTGAGGGTGATGTTGTGCACTAAGGCATACTGCACGTCGATGGTGCACTTGTCTTCAACCAATGCAAACCCTGCTTGTGCAGAGTCAGTATGTTGGGGAGCCTGGCAGTTGCTTGTCATTGCTTGATGGTTCTCTCTGGGTACCGGCTTCCTTCACCCATAAAACTTCCAACATGAGGTGACCCTGGCTGTTGAAAGTGTTGTTAAAAACCCAATAAATACATAAATATTATCTAGCCACAGGTTTAACCCTTAAAGACCTAAATTTTACTGCATTAGAACAGTTGTCCTAACATGCAGCCTCTGGGTAAATGCGAAGACACATTCTTAGATCCTTGGCAGTTGTTTCTATAGAAGTTTTGGCTGCCTATATAGGCAGCCAAGACTTGTATAGAAACAAATGTACAGCCACATGACAAAGACTGCCAAAGTGTAGCAAAAATGAATAAAATTTCGAGAAGACTGTTTTTATGATCACAGAACTGTAAACAAAATTTTACCCAGTAACACACACTGATTTGAGAAGCAATTCTTGTGATTTAAATATTTCACATCTCTTGGAAGTTTGCAGGGGAAACATTACATCTTCCATGCTTCAAAAACACAATTTGACTTTAAAAATGTATGTCATTTAATTTTATTAAAAGCTTTCTCTACTATTATGTGAAATATCAGAGATATTAAAATCATATCTTCCTAGGTGAAAAGGTAAGGATTAATCTTCACGGTAGATAAAATCTATCAAAAGACCTCCTTTAAATTTTCTTTTCTTGGTAAGTCATCTCAGTTAATATTAGTATTATGTATCGGTGTTTAAGGTCACATATTTCTGCACAATGGCTAATCGTGACCATAACATGAAGATAAAGTTCAGTTGAGTCAATAGTTTATACCCATGTTGCCCATTTTATACCCAAAGCATTGGTGACTGGGACCTATTTTACCAGAAAAGTTTAAAAATTTATAGTAATTTATATATTTTTTATACTTACCAATGACCCAGACATAGCTGGTGCTAATTCTCAAAAATCTAGGGCCAAACACAAATTTTGCCCCCCAATCCCCAAAATTTGCATCCAAAACCGAAAATAACATGTCCTAAATGGTCCTCCATACTTTTTCTCCACTGCGCATGCGCAGTGTCAAGGAGGTCTCAAAATTGGCGCCAATTATCATTCTTACAAGCAGTGCCTGGTCAGTGCTATGTACTCAGCGGGGAGGTACGAGTTCCTAACTCCTGGGAGGGCCATCCCTGTCTGGGTCATTGGTAAGTATAAAAAATATATAAATTACTATAAATTTTTTAACATTTTTATACTGTACCAATGACCCAAACATAGCTGAATAGAAAAAAGGCTGGAGGGCCTAGGACATAGAGGAAAATCCAATAAGCTCAACTATATATAATAGAGTTATCCCCTTGAGGAGTAAAGGAGGATTAGGCTTTACATGTATCTTTCTTATTTATGACAAATTAGAAAGACACAACACCTTTCATTATTGAGCATAATAACATCCATCTTCCCTATTAACATCCAGTATAACCCTTTATACTAATTATTTTTAAAGTAAGCCAATAAATAAAGTAAGTCCAGAGAATTGAGACTCTTTATACTCATTAAAAGTGTCCGAGGATTGTATATTAACGCCCGTTTGACACGTGACACATACAAATGCTTCACACCGAGCTACACTTTAAAAATATGACATGAATGAATTTAAACATTAGCTTTACACTTTAAAACCATCCCGGTACCGACTCAGAATTACTGACTCCGGAGAAGGTATCCCCTTGCTTTTCACTATAAAGCAGGTGACCTAAGGGAACACCCCCCCCCCCCCACTTCCCCTTGCCCTGGGTCAAATAGCCCAGAGCGAAGAGGGCAGCAGGACAGAGTCACTGCCGGAACAGAAAGCCTGCATAACTATAGTTGCAACTGTTTAGTGGACGACATTCTGAGCAACAGATAACGGACCTAAACAATGCAGGTCTCCAGAAATGGACTCAATATTTCTGAGATAAAAATTCGTGAACGTGGATGGCTGAGACCAATATGCAGCCTTCATTAAATCTGTAATAGCAACACTATTTGCGTAAGCCCAAGATGTAGAAAGAGCTCTTACTTCATGAGCCGAAATCTTAAGCACAAACTGCTGAGTTGAAGATAGATTATCATAAGCAGTACGGATAGTTAATTGAATCCATCTAGCAATAGAATGGACCATAATGTCCTTTCTATTAGGCATCAGAGACAGAAAGAAGCGTTTTCGTCCCTTTCTGATAAACTGAGATCTTCGTTTATAAATACGTAAAGCTCTAACCGGAAAGAGTAAAGGCCTATGCCCGTCTGAAGACGGAAGGGCCTTAATAACAATAGGTTCCGGATATTTATTAGGAGCCTGATTCTTAGCCAAAAATCCCACATTAGTAGTAAAGGTGATAGTGTTCTCGACACTATGATAGTGAGAATCGTCCACAGATAGTGCATGAAGCTCACTGACTCTTCTAGCAGAAGAGAAAGCTAAGAGAAATGCTGTCTTATAAGATAAGAATTTGAAGTCCACTGTCTCAAGAGGCTCAAATGGTTTTTCTTTTAGTTTAAGAAAAACCCAAGCTAAATTCCATTTAGGAATTAATCTAAGGGTTCTAGGTCCATTTATCGAAAAGTTTCTAACTAATTTAGATAAAGAGACATTAGATCCAATTTGTAAACTATCATGGTGTGCATAGGTATCAGATAACATAGACCTATAACCTTTAATAGTAACAGGCTGCAGTTTGATCTCATCAAACAAGTATACTAGAAAGTTTGCAATGTCTGGAATGGAGGGATCAAAAATATCAACAGAATGATCCCTACACCAACGACAAAAGACCTTCCACTTAGCAGCATAGTTTAGCGAAGAGGAGGTCCTCCTATAGTTAGAAATTGCGACAACTGCTCATCCTGTAAAATGCTTGCCGTGCAAGAAGGACCGCACAAGGAAATACGTGAAGGTTGAGACCTTGCAGGTTGTGATGTAGTTGACGCGATTTCCCCTGCGAAAGAAGATCCTCTCGTGGAGGAAGCTTCCGTGGTATGTCCCACAGCAGACACCTGAGTAGATTTATCCACGGTCTCTGTGGAGACAGAGATGCTACCAATAGAATTTTGCATTGAGATTGTTTTATCTTTAGCAATATCTGCTGAATCAATGGCACTGGAGGATACGCATATCCTATCATTCCATCCCACGAGATTGATAGAGCGTCTACTGCATATGCTCGAGGATCCGGACATGGAGACACATACGTCTGCAACTGATTGTTGAGCTGTGTCGCAAATAAGTCTATCATTGGCCGCTCCCATTGGTAGCAAATCTGATTGAATACCTGTTTGTTGAGAGTCCATTCTGATGGCAACAAGCGACCCTTCCGTGAAAGGGAGTCTGCTAATACATTCAGACGACCCGGAATATGACGGACCGAAAGTAGAACTTGGTGTTCTAGTACAAACAGAAGGATTCTTTCCGTTAAATTGAATAACGGAATGGAATGAGTGCCTCCCTGGTTCCAAATATACGCTACTACTGTCGTATTGTCGGACAGGATTTGGACATGTGCTTTCTGAATAATGTTCATCCAATGACATAGTGCAAGCCAAATTGAAATCATTTCTTTGATGTTTATGTGCTTGCCTAGAAACTGCGGATCCCAAAGACCCTGGCACTTCGAATGCATTGGGATCAATGTTGCACCCCAACCTGTTTGACTGGCATCCGTCATAATAGTAAAACTCGGATCCGGCAACTGCAGTGGAACTCCCTGAGTCAACCACTGAATGTTTGCCCAAGTCTGAATCTCTTGTTTCACTTGTTTTGACAAGAGAACGTCTATATCGAGCGAATGAATCTTTACTCTCCAATTCTGAGTCAAGAAAATTTGGAGAGGACGAGTGCGTAACTGCCCCATCGGAATGAGATCCGCAGCGGCTCCCCACAGACCTATGAGTCTCATGAATTCTCTCGCTGTGACTTTGTCTGAGTGAAGACAATAGCGAGCGTAACAACTGATTAATTTCGCTCTGGTTAACGGCAGACGAACGAGATTGTTGTGCGTCTCGAAGCTCATTCCCAAGTGGGTGCATGACTTGGACGGCACCAGATCCGACTTCTCGTTTATTATAAAACCGAGACGTCGGAGTAATAAAAGCAGATTCTGCACATCATTCTGAAGCGTTAACTCGTCGCCGTACCTCTGAAGAATGTCGTCCAGGCAGGCCGATGTTACCGCAGACGAATGAGCTTGGAAATACATCATTACCTAGTTCATTATTCGAGTGAAAGCCCAGGGCGCTAGGTTCAAACCGAAGCATATCGCTCGGAACTGATATACAACTCCTAGGACTGCGAAGCGTAGATACTTTCTGAATGTCGGATGTACCATGACGTGAAAGTACGCATCCTTGAGATCTATGCTTGTAGCATAGTCGTTCACCCGAATACTCGCTCTGACTGATCGAATTGTCTCCATATAGAACTTCGGAGTGACGATCAGCTTGTTTATCCAGCTCAGATCTATGACTGGACGGAACGAGCCGTCTGGTTTCGGAACCAGAAACAGATGGCTGTAGAAACCCGGTGATTCCGGGTCTTCTACGACCTCTACCGCGTTCTTCTCCCGAAAAGACTGTACTTCTGATAGAAGAGCATCTCTTTTCTGCGAATTTGACGGAAGCCGAGTCCATTTTGGACTTTGAGTTAATGGAGGCTTTCGTTTGAAGGATAATCTTAGTCCTTCCGAAATTACCCCTCGAACCCAGGGGTCATCCGTAATTGACGCCCAATTGTTTATAAAACTCAACAATCTTCCGCCTACCAGAACACGATAGAGGTTCATACCATCACCTCCTGGACCTGCGAGGCTTGCGGAAGGAGAAACTACGTCTTCCACGACCCGCACCTCACCCCGTCGATCTAGGGATGTCTGACCGGTTATCTCGGCCAGTATAACGTCCCCTACGTGAGTCGCTGCCTTGACGGTCTCTAGAATAAGACCTAGAGGACGCATAGGAACCTCTATAGGAACTTCCCTTGGGCGTACTTGTCCCATTAGTGCCTGTCTTACTCTTTTCTGCTGTATCCGACTTTTTAGAAGCGGATTTGAATAGCAGAGAATCCAAAGCTTTCTTAGTTATCTGATCATAGATTGCTGAAAGCTTGCCGTCGAAGAGAAGCTCTCCGGAGACCGGAGCGACTCTGAGTTTTTCACCTTACTATCCACGCGCGTGGATGTAGCTAGGGCCGCGTCACGTCTAACCAACTCCAGGTTTGCCACTGAAAGGGCGGAGTTATACGTGGAATAAGCTATGGCCCTCGAAAGAACTCTTAAGGAGGATTGTATATCCTGGAATTTTTTCCCTTGAAGACATAATGATAACGCTTTAGTAAGGTGATCAGCTGCTTATGATAAAGCGTCTAAGTTAACTCTATTAGACATTATTGTCGTTTCCAACGTCGTGGTTTGAATTGACATAGACGACGGTATAGACAATTCTAAGTCTTCAGCCTGGCCGTCTAGACGCAGAGGAACTCTCGGTATGCCCTGTCCTGCCGTTTCAAATTTATTCCTTGAATTGATGAAAGGCAGATGTAGAGCATTTGCGGACAAGAAACCATACTTGCTCGTTTTGGTAGCAAGCTTATATATAGCGTCATTCAATAGTTCAAATGTTCTTGTGACATTATTGGACTGTGTCGGAAACTCAGGGACGATGTCCCTAAACCGATCAAAAAATTCTGTGTCCAGTGAAGCTATCAGTCTCTTATCTGGCATCGCAGCATTCTGGTCCGACGGAACAACCTCTGGAAGATAATGCCGGATAAAATCTACGGGAGCTTTATGTTGTTCCGAAAGGGAAAACTCCAGCTCCTCTGAATCCCTTTCACCATCCTGTCGGACCATTTGAAGTTCTCGGTCATCCATACCTGATGCTTCAGCGGAGCGTACCGACCCAGCGCCGTCGGATAATTCCTGATCCGACAGAGATTCTGTCGTCTGCTGGGATGCTGCGATAAGTTGTGCTATTTGTGATAGCACATCCGTCACTGAGGCCTGTGGAGCAGCGGTCTTACGTTGCTTTGCTGCTGGAAGCTCCCTGGACGTTGACTCCTGCATATTTCTTTTATGCGAACGTCCAGAGTCTACAGGACTTGTGTCCCTGGCTACCGTATGGCGTGACCTGGTCGCCGTGGAATCCCTGATCGGCGAAGCTGGCTGGATATCCATGGTCACGTAGCCAAGGTGCGGTCGCGTGCGCTGCCGTGAGGATGAGGAAACCATATTGACAGTCTCTCCGGACTGTTTATATAACAGAGCGTCCCGAGTGGCAGACGTATGCTCCGAATGCGAAACGTTATGTACCACAACATCTGGTCCCAGATGTTGTTGTACGAGAGAGAGACCTCTCTCGCTCGCAGCCCGGATGGACCTGGACGAGCTAGGAACCGGACTAATAGGCTTCCTCCGTTCCATCCTCTGATCCGTCATCACTGGGTGTGCACTTTGTGTTATTATAGTGCTCGCATCACCCAAATCTCCTTCCTGGACCGGAACGGACGGACCCGACTGCCGAGCCATTCGATAAATGGTCGCTACACCGGGCGAACTAGCGGACGTCAATGCCGTCGATCCTACTAGGGACCTCTTAGGCAATTGACGTACTTCCATGAGCACTTTTGGCGCTAGCTCTTCATTTAACTGTGACAACGAAGGCACACTTTTGGAAGACATCACGGAAACATCACCCTGTTCTTGTTCCTCTGAAAAAGAGATTGAAAAACTAGAGTGACCCTGCGGAGAAAGGACCGGCATGGCCTTTTCCCCGCTAACAACATACCGTGATACACGTTTCCAATGTTTGTCATCCCAATTGACACACACTGAGCAGGAGTTAGTGCGAGTACACTGACTACAATTAATACAATGATTATGAAAGTCAGAGGAAGACTTCCTCTTATTACAATTTGAACAATATCCTTTCATTGTGAAAAGAACACAAACAGTCCTAGTACTCGCACCAACCCCTAAAAACAAAGATACATAATAACATGATCCATTAACATATAGAAAAAATAAATGAAATCAAAAAAAATTTTTGAAAAAATATTTTTTCAGAAAAGCCCAAGTTTCTGAAAGTAACGTTGAGCCCCAATGGATCCCAAAAAAGCCTAAGTGCGGACAAAAATTTTTAAAATATTTCAAAAAAATTAATGCAACACTTACGTATAATAATGTATCTTGTTATGATTAAACTTATACAAAGACAAGAAATCACTCTCAACAGAAACCGTTGTCAATGTAAACAAGAAGTGTATAAAAACCGGAAACATGACTCCAGGCACTGATAAACATGGCCCGAAATCAGTTACCAATTAAAACATTATCTGATGCAAAACAGAGACTTCCAGGGAAGAAACTACAGAACATCAGATGGTAGATGCAGAACACAATGCCTAAACACCCATGGTGAGGACGTAAACATGGGGAAAAAACAGAATTCATTCTGTTATCCAGCTAAAACTCCCAAGAAATTTTAGTAATAATATTACAGAAAATATGCCAAAAGCATGGGAGAATAGCAAGGGGGGACTAAAGGAAAGGGAGAGAGGAAACACTGATCAAGCAGTGTAACTTTATAGCAAGAATGACAACAACAGGCCCATGCCTTGAAATTAGGGAACATAACATAATTTCATAAAAAAATTAAAATTTTTTAGTAAATTTTGTTTCTTAACATACCTACCACAATTGTTTACAATTGGCTGTAACATAAGTGCAAGCCCTACTTCGGAACTAACGCAAGCTTTTAGAATCTTTTCCAAACGAGTTGGAAAAGTACTAGAGTGCAAAAGCACGAAAAAGATCGAAAAAAGGGTCGAGCGAGACCAGCGCTCGAAATTACAGGTACTCTCTCTGCACACCTCTTGCATTTACCGAGCGCATGCGCAACAACCGTGATGTCAATTCTGTATTTCCGCCAACGAGAAGTTTGTGATTTAGTGGGTAGGCATCGATATCAAAGATATCCCCAAGGAGGGTGGGCCTCCGGTAAACAATTGTGGTAGGTATGTTAAGAAACAAAATTTACTAAAAAATTTTAATTTTTTTTCAACCTACTCACAATTGTTTACAATTGGCTGAATAAACAATAGGAGGAGGTGAATCACATAACCAATACCAACAAGAGTAGCAGAACGAAAGCAAGGATGGCAGAGAACAAAAACGAAAACCTGTAATGAAGATAGAGAGAAGGCACCTGAAAAGAACAAGGCTGAGCGAAGCGCAACCTCGACAAAAACAATTTTAACGAGGGTGCACAACAGCCTGAGCAGCAACGAGAGGGCCTAAAGAATAAAGGTCCTCAGATTGCTGCTGAAGGTGGCGGAGATAAAAGGAGGAGAAGGTAGAAGCATTCCTCCAGTAAGCCGCATTCATAACATCCCGGAGCGAAACACAATTGGAGAACGCCCAGGATGTAGAAATGGCACGAACCTCATGAGCATTAAGCCGGTTCGAAACAAGATCCGACGCAGACAAGCGAGAATAAGCCAGCTTGATTGCAAGACAGATCCACCTGGAAATAGAATGGGAAGAGATAGACTGCCTCTTAGGAATGAGAGACAGAAAGAATCTCTTCCGACCCCTCCTAATGAACTGAGTGCGAGTAATGTAAGTCTTGATCGCACGAACAGGACAAAGAAGAGGCCTCCGGCCATCTACAGCAGGGAGAGCCTGAATGCAGATGGGAGGAGGTACCGAATCAGGAAGCTGATTCTTAGCCAGAAAAGAGCAATCAGTAGTGAAGGTGACACTGTAAGCCTCATTTCGGAAGAAGGCAGAATCAACAGATAGCGCATGAAGCTCACTGACTCGACGAGCAGAAGCAAACGCTAGAAGAAAAGCCGTCTTATAGGTGAGAAAACGCATTTCGGTCTCAGATAAAGGCTCGAATGGCACCCCCTCCAAACAGTGCAACACCCATGCCAAGTTCCCCTTGGGTATAAGACGCAAAACTCGAGGCCTCTTCAAAGAAAAGTGCCGAATAAGTTTGGAGAGAAAAAGATTACGACCGATGCACCGCTTTCCCACATAAGAGAAAGTATCAGACAGCATAGACCGATAGCCCTTAATCGTAATAGGCTGGAGGCCCTTGGAGTCAAAAAGAAAAAACAGCAGATACAGCCTCGGTCCCCCGAGACTGTAGACCATCCCCAGAGGAGATGGAAGAGCCACCATCAGACAGAATAGGATCTGGAGTAGCAACTTCCTCAACAACGGTCGACGGTGTAGGAGGCAGATCGGAGAGGGTCACCGAGCTGACCTCGGAAAAGCTCTCAACGAAAATAGACGCCTCAATAGTGACATCAGAAGACTTAGAGACCACGGTCTCCTCGTCAGGTATCACTGAACTAACACCGGCAACAGTTGCAGAGGAACTCGCCACAGAAGGCAGATCCGAATCCTGTGTGACAGAGTCACCACGTGCACCAGCAGAAATGTCTGCTACGGCACGGCTACCCTTACCCGGAGAACGAGGGGTTCTAGCTCTGGAAAGAACCACCTTGTTCACAGAAGCCCAGAATTTAGAGGACCAAACCCCACAAATACCACATGATTGGGCCTGAGTGCAATTGTTGCAAGTGACACATGTGGCATGAGAGTCGTCCACATGCTTCACCTGCAAGCAAGAGGTACAAGGAATAGTCTTAGGCATTATATCAAAATAATCAAGCTTCCCGCCAACGGAAAACAGCACGAAGGTCGTGTTCACACGTGGGGGAAAGACAGATAAAGTGTGAAGAGACAAGCAATAAAAATACAAATTAACATTAATTAATAATAACTTGGTAGCTTGATAAAAGGATACAATCCACTAGCACACTAATTATGTAGAATAAGTTGTTCACGAAGAATAAACAGCATAATTTAGCACGAGTCACAAAAATTTCAGACCATGTACAATGGAGGAAAATAAAGGAATTGACATCACGGTTGTTGCGCATGCGCTCGGTAAACGCAAGAGGTGTGCAGAGAGAGTACCTGTAATTTCGAGCGCTGGTCTCGCTCGACCCTTTTTTCGATCTTTTTCGTGCTTTTGCATTCTAGTACTTTTCCAACTCATTTGGAAAAGATTCTAAAAGCTTGAGTTAGTTCCGAAGTAGGGCTTGCACTTATGTTACAGCCAATTGTAAACAATTGTGAGTAGGTTGAAAAGAAATTTTAAGTTACAGCCCTGATTATTTCCTGCCACTAATTTTTCCTCTCCTCCTTCTATTTCCTCTTTAGATCCACCATTTCTCTAATATTTATGTGTCTGGCATCATTTAAACAGAGATTTACAAGCACAAATATCAGTCAGATGTGAACTGATGAAGGGCCAAACAAAGAATGATAATTGGCGCCAATTTCGAGACCTCCTTGACACTGCGCATGCGCAGTGGAGAAAAAGTATGGAGGATCATTTAGGACATGTTATTTTCGGTTTTGGATGCAAATTTTGGGGATTGGGGGGCAAAATTTGTGTTTGGCCCTAGATTTTTGAGAATTAATACCAGCTATGTCTGGGTCATTGCTACAGTATAAAAATATATAGCTTGTTTACCACAGTAAACAATCACTGCTTCACTACCCCTGGTTCTCACAGGGTGAACATGTCAATTTAAGTTCTTCTTTTTCAAAGATTATTCTGGAATAATGATAGATTGCCTTGTGCTGATAAAATAATGTTATCTGAAACATTTCAGAAAAGCACACTCAAAAGCCCTTTTTAACAGTGTGTTACATAATCGCTATTCATTTGTTAACAATTTACCCAATGCAAATGATATCAAAATGTTTTTTTTTTAATCTTATTTGTTTTAAAAGGATTGGAAAATAGGTTATGCAAGTTATATTAATGCCTCTCCTCGGCCCAATGGCGCAAGTGTGTGGGATGACCTTCGTAGCAGCAACTTCGTGGCCTCACTCTTCTCGAATACTACAAATACTATTTTAATGTTTTGTTTTTATTCAAATTTGTCAAAACATTTCAACAAAACCAAATCATGTGATCCCTCAGACAAATGGGCCATTCCAATAAGGGGGAGGAGCAAATGATATGGTTTTGTTGAAATGTTTTAAACAATTTTTCTTCTTTTCTACTGCTCAGTTTGTAAATGTGGGCGGATGTGGTCAATTCATTTGGTAAAGTGTTAACTTGTCTGAGTACAAGACACCTATATTTGGGCTTTTCTGAATGGTGCTGATGCTAGGAAAGTCACACATTAAAATGGCCAGGCCTGGAATTACAAACATTGATATGTAGTAAAACTGTCAATTCAATAACTCATGAACAGGAATACAAATGAAAACAGAAATTGAGAAAGATAGAAAGTCAAACAGTGAAATAAAGAGTCTTACTTTGATAGATAGCAACAGTTCTTGACATACACAACAGAGAATACACGACCCCAATGAGACCAGGTATCCAGCCTGTATTGTCTGTATAATGAAACAACTGTTTCCCTTGCTGAAAAAGGTATGTCCACCATTTCTACAAATAACAAAAATTGTTAACATAATCAGGATTTTTAACTGGTTTGTTTGTTTATTGACATTTCAGACAATTTTCAGCATTTGTGGCTCATGCTAGCAAAGTCAAGTTTAGCCAATCAATTAAACGTATGCTGTATACTTCGGAGGTCTCACACTCCAAGCATTAGTCCCCAGGTCCTATACCCTACAAAAACATACCTCTCCTACCACAGTAAACATGCACTGCTTCACTTCTTGGGGTTCTCCCAGGAATTCTCAAATAGTATAGTTAAATTCATTAGTTTAGTTTTTCTCTTTCTTTTTTAAAAGACACTTTCGACAGCCAAGGTCACCTCATGTCAGACAGTTTTTATGGGTGGAGGAAGCCGGAGTACCCTGAGATAACCACTGAGCAGCGGTGAGCAACTGCCCGACTCCCCAACATACTAACTCCGCACAAGCAGGGTAAGCATTGGTTGAAGGCAAGTGCACCATCAGTGTGCAGTATGCCTTAGTAAGCCACCGTGTCCTAATGTGGGCAATGAGGAATTAAATGCCTTGACCAAGAACACAACGCAGTTACCCTGGCGAGGATCAAGCATGAACCTTTAGGCCATTTTTTGTAAAATTACATGTTGGCGGGCAGTTTTTTATTTTATTTGTATAATTATTTCTTTGCCATCAAAAAGTTCATATTCTTGGTTTGTTTTATGTTTTAGGCCTCACGATCTTCAGAATAGCATGGGTGGGGGTGTATTTCATCCCTTGAGTGCAAGAAGGCTTTGCAATGCTAAAGCATTGCAAAGCCTTCTTGTACTCAACGGACGAATTTATCAATTTTATTAACTTGGGTAAAATATCTGACATAAACCATTTAATTTTTATTTTTTCCAGTTTGCATCGGTTATAAAAAGAGAGCACACGGCAGACAAAAGGACCATGAGAGAGGGCCTGAGAAACAGATTTTTAACTTTTTAGGCTTTAGTGCATCCACATAGATATCTCATCATAACAAGAATATTGTGTTTGTTTTCCAAAGAGCTAAGTAGTTAGTAACTAACCTGAGAATAATCCAGTGATAGTGCACCACACATCCCAATGAAAGGATAAATTGGAAAAAGAAATCTCTCTTCCTGGAAAGATCAATATATAAAGAGACAATAAGCCGCTAATCTGAGAAAAAGAAGTTGACGATTTGAGAAAACCACCATTTTCATTATGCAAAAATACCCCTATGCTTCATATATCATTTGAATGAAAAGGCCTGATTGAAGTAAATAAATTAACTTGGAAAGTGAAAATTTACTTTTTTAAAAACAAAATACATGACTAACAGCGGCCACATTACCACGAATGCCCCCAAACTTTTGTGTTGAATTTGGTGCTCACCAGGCCTGAAATAAGTGGTCGGTCACAGACAGTGACCAGCACGAAACATCGATGTGACCGGCACTAACTGTATCCAACCGGTCATGAATGACCGGTGTATTTTTCTCCCAAGTATATTAATTTTTCACATGAGACCTTGTGTTCTGAATCATTAATTCTGGATGTTGATGGTGACTAATTTCCACATTCAAATATATTCTCTAAAATAAATACAAAATCATAAAACACAAGACAGATTTAAAAATGAGAGACACTCCTTTTGCAATCGAAATTGAAACTCATTTGTACTCTATTTTTTCCATGTATGTTCTTCAAATCGAACCAGATGATCCCCTCCTCTTTCCTTTCCTTTGTGTAATATACTTTCTTTGAAGTCTGTGAGCAGACTTTGTCATAATTTCCGGAAAGCTTTACAGTAATTCAGTAATACTTCCAGAAAAATATAACCAGTTTTAACTCAGGTGACAGATGTGCAAGTGCTGATTTTATTTGTCGCTGAGGTTACCAGGTGCCGAAAATGATGGGGTTGGTTTTCACCAGGTGCCAGATTTCCCAGTAGTGAGACGTCCAGGCTCCAGGTGCGGAAATGTTCAGCATTCAATTTCAAAGAAATTGTCGCATTGGAGTCCAGTTGTTACGTTTTAAAAAAAAAAAGTGACTTGTGGACTGAAGACATCCCCTTCATGCAGTTTAATGTTATAAAAGTTAATTGTCATTTCAATAAAATTGAACACAAGTAGGCCCTAATATTTTGTATATTGTTACGACGTTAGCCCCACATAATTTACATGGGTTTAGTTAGCCCTAGTTAATGTTTGATTTGAAAGCCAAAAAATATGACCGACCCGGGTTTTTGTATGACCGATCAAATCATTATGGAGCCGGTCATTATGACCGATGCACCAAAAAAAATTATTTCCAGGCCTGGTGCTCACTATAGTCCATAAGGTTTCAAATTTAATAAAATACATCTGAACATAGCAGCCAAAAGCTGTATTGACCTTATTTCCATAAGGTCCATACAGCCACTAACATGTTGGAACTTTCTCAACAGAACCATACACATACGGATGTCACTTGAATCGGCATACAGTACAAGTCAAAGTAAAGTTGTAGGATAACTGTTATAAACTATGTATCTTTCTCTTCCTATATTGACTAGAAAAACTAACATTATTTTGATGAAAATGATTGCAGATTCTGCTCTTATGAGAGCACAAGCAGTATACTTAGTTTACTGCAGATATGTTACAACTTATTTTGACTACTGTAATGTACATGTTCTCTTAACAATGATATCTGAATGATTTATTGGAAAATAGATATAAAATTCCCCCCACGAGTGGAATTTAGTTTATTTTTTTTAAAAAACCTCCAACTTTCTTGGATAAAGGATTGACTGATATGGATTAACCTTGTAAACAATGAAACCTTGCACACAGTGACTGTAAATGCTGAAAGTGTGTGAGCAGATCACAACTTTATCAGCCAAGTAATAAATAATTATGGTTCCAGACAGACAATACAGTCTGTGAGAGAATTAAGTTTTCCCATTCCTGTGACCTTGAACTTTGTCACTAGGGCATGGTGTTGCTGTGCAAAAGACCTTCCACTGGTCTTTACTCTTGTGTAAAGTTTAATGGAAATCCACCAAAGCATTACAGAGTAATGGCTCCAAACAAATAAAGTTGGACACATCGATGGTTGGACAGACAACCCAGATTTAAGATGCCTCCCCATCAGGGAGATAAAAAGGCATGCAGCCCTCATAAATCTAGATCTAGTTACCCAATCACTTACAAAACTTTCTGGGAGAACACAAATTGCAATGTCATTTTCGATATTGGTCCTAATTTGCTGTCTTGGAAGGACAAAGAGAAACTTTGTTTACTCTTGTTGTATTTACAGCATATGCAATTTGATTTTGCATTGTCATTGATGATACATGTAGTGTGGGTTTTACTAGAAACTTAACTACTCTTTCTTTAAAATAATGCAAAGTTGTCAATCTAATAATATCCAACTGTTGTTAAAATAATGCACAGTTGTTCATAGCAGTCATTCATTTGGACAAGCAGCAAAGATAAAATTATTTCCACATGTATAGTTGGGAACTCTGCCAATCACTTTCGGGTAACTCCGTTTATCTTTGTGCAATGTTGCATCTTCTGACAATTCATTTACATTAAAGTTCTTTAGTTACAGATTTAAGTAATTGTACACTGTTCTCATGTCTTATGCTTTGTATAGTATTTTTTCACATGCTCTTTTACATACATAAAATCTGAGAGGACATCTTTTTAAAATTAGCACTTTATTGTCCCTATAAATTGTTGGGAAAATTTAATAACTATTTAATCTTAACAAAAATATTCATACTCAAAAACCCAAACTACATACCAAATACCACGTGTGAATTGCTGGAAGTCCTATCAACAGTTCACAAAACAAGAAAAATGCTGACTGTCTGTCCACTGATACTGATCAATGTCCTAAGTGTCTATCTTCTAAAATAAAATGTTATTAACATTTGTTGAATAATTTGCTCTAAAACTAAATAATTCTCAAGAAACGATGTTGAATTGGGCAGAAATGAAAATGATAAATATAAAGTAATTTGTATATTTTTAATACTTACCAATGGCCCAGACTTAGCTGGTGCAACCTCAATATTATTAAGGGCCAAACACAAATTTTGAACCCCCCAATCTCCAAAATTTGCATACAATAGAGAAAATTAAAAGTCCTACCTGGCCCTCCATACTTTTAGTACTTGCACATGCGCAGTACCCAGGAAGAGACCGGAATTGGCACCAACATCATTCTTCCTAGTTGTTTCTACTTAAGTGATAACTCAGCAGGGAGGTATGAGTGCCCACTCATGGGTGGGCCATCCCCGTCTGGGCCATTGGTAAGTATTAAAAATATACAAATTACTTTAAATTTATCATATTTTAATACTAAAACCAATGGTCCAGACTTAGCTGAATCATAAAAAGGCAGAGAGCCTAGGACTTAAAGAATTAGCAGACCAAAATACAGCTCCTTAGCCTGCATTAGAACTCCCAAAGTGAAAAGGAGTTTCAAATTTTAAGGAATTACCTAAATGTCTTGCTATACCACAATATAGAAGACATACTACCAAAATAAGGAGCAATATCCAACTACTTCCCTATTACTTAACATAAAAGATTACATTAAATGGGTGTAACAAGCCCCCAATTTTAAGACTAGTCTGAAATAAGACTCTCAAAATTAGGAAAAGCATGTCCGAGCGTGAGAGATGAACACACACCATATATAATGTAACAAGCTGTGCATAATATCAGAATAATCTGCAGATGATAACAGTTTGACTCATAGTTACACACTTATTAAAAGGCTAGAAGAGGTAAGGAGAAAACACCCCCTCCCCCCCCCCCCCCCACCTTTTTTTTTTTGAAGGAATAATCTTCAAAACAAAGAGGGAAGCGGTCTGGAAACAGTGAAAAGCGGTACCGAATAATATATATACCCAGCTATTAATTATTAATTTATTGGTGCTTAATGCCACATCAGCAGCTAAGGCTATATCGTGGCGATCCTGGTTATTAAAATCGCAAGCTTCAAAATGTATACCACATCCGGAATACGTAGGTAGGTCGAAAACCGGTGATATAAATATGTACAGCCTTAACTTGTCCAATTGAATCCAATGGAAAGTTATCTAATAGAACCATACATTTCTTAGCCAACACACAGGCGGCCACGTTCAAGTGTACAATTCCAATAATGAACCACCCAATTGTATCCTTACAATTATATGAGTGTCGGAATAAGCCTTATATACCACTTTACGGTTGAAAACTGGATTCCGAATATGAAGCAGGATACGATTAAAAAGCCTGTCACAGACCGTCCCCAATAATTCATTGTTCCCTATGTTCGTTAAAACCAATGACTGTTCGGAGAAAGAATTTACCACTCCAAATAAGGAAGTCAAAAATAGAGAACATATGCATAGGCGGCATGTTGGAAACTCCATAACTGATCCAACTAGCCCCAAAATTCTCATAAGCTCTATAGTGATGCAGAGCCAGAATCAAGAGAATCTATTCCGTATTAAGTCTGCCTAATAATGTATACATATTATGCACGCAATCAACAGAATCCTACTTTAAAATGACATGAATGCAATTAACCTGAGGAATAGACTCATACGTCTTAAGAAAAAGCAGACAGCTCTGAGCCCAGATAACCGACATGCCTGCCATACAATAACACGAAGGCTAGTAATATCAACTGAATGCATTCATGATAAAATTTAGAATCCAAGAACAGTTACTGTTCAGGAATCATATGCTCATATATCACTTATGAACAATCAATCACAGGAAGCAAACCAACGAGAGTGGCTGGGCCCCTGATGTCACCGTTAGACAACAACCCACCCACAAATCGAAAAGCAATGAAAGGCTTGCAAATAATTGAATGCATACAAGGCTTACAGGAGCACTATGTCCTGCCCTGTAATCACCTCTTAACATATTACAGGGGGGAGGGGGCAGTTGGGAGAGGGGGGGGGCAACAAATAAATAATATTGAAAACCCCCTCACCCGCAATACTTGAATCGCTAGATAAGTAAGGCCAGGCAGTAATATTAAGGCTTGGGACAGTGACAAATTCCTTTTTTGGTATAAGAAAAAGAAACTTCATGCTACATTCCCAAGCTATACTGCTGCTGCTATTCTCAATAAAGAGTAATACAGCTAAAAAGCTTAGCCCAAGCAAGCAGAATGATACTAACCAGGCCCGACTCGTAACACTTTGATGTTAGTTATCTAGAATAGTATAGAAACCATATGGCTCCTTCACGTCTGACTGACTCCATAATGCCACTAAGGATGGAGTGGGACGTGATAAACAACAAGCATTGGAAAGAACGCTCATTAATCACACTAGGTTAATATGGCATTATCAATAGAGCTAAAAGCCTCAGACAACTAAAATAAATACAATACTGCTAAGGAGAGAACAAACTCTTCTCATGTGACGGTACCTTGTCCAATAGGACAGTGGTATCAGCCTGGCTGAAGCAGCTAAAGGTATTTCTATTCGAGAAGACAATTAAATGGCTGAGAACTGTGGCCCCAGAAGCTCAGTAAAGGAGACTAACAACACTAGCCACTAATGACAGGGATAACAACACCGCTCAATTTCTAGCTAGGCTACTAAGGTGTCAACAATAAGACTAAAGTCTATGACACTAAAGAAAACACCACCAAGAAGGAAAAGAGCACTCTTTTCCTTTAGCGGTTCTATTCCCAAAAGACAGCAGTCTCAGCCTAGCTAATGGAGCTTAGAAGACTTCATCTCCGTGAAGATAGATATCTCGGTGTAAATTTTGTGACTTAAGACAGCTCACTATACAGAGACTTACAAGGTTAGTCGCTCAAGTTAAGAGAAAAAAAGGGCCACACTTGATTCTTATAAGGCATCAACAAAAAGACTAAAAGCCCCAGATGTCAAGGAATACAATACCGAGAAGGAAACAACATACTCTTTCCTTTCAACAGCACAAATTCCAAAGAGACAGTAGTCTCAGGTAGCTAATGCAGTTATTAGTCTTCATCTCCATGAATACAAATATCTGTTTCACCTGCAGCCTTGGAAAGCTCACAAAATGGAGACTTACAACATTAGCCGCAATGTACAAGAAAAAGACTGCTGTAATAATATATAATAATATATAAGGCCACTATGACATTAGCTGCTAATGAAATATAAACACAGATCGCTCTTAATTCACATAAGCCAAACTAAGGAGACAACAATAGGACTAATTGCCTGTGATGCCTAGGAATATTGCACTGAGAAGGAAAACAAAATTCTTTCCTTCCAACAGCTTATTCCAAAAGGTTTCTTATCTGCATCTTCAATCAATATACTGTTTCCTGGATCACGTTATTTTAAAATGGTTGGAGAAGATGTTAGAGAGCTCCTCTGGGTCTGGATGAACAGGCTGGGGATTTGGATCTATCCTTGCCTACATCATTCAACTTACACTCAGATGTGATGGAATCTTGTATTTCATCTAATAGAGTGATTCTGGACGTTATGTCCTAAGCAGATCATATCACCAGAGCTCTAGCGCAGAATTTGAGGATGTTAGTTCCTTGCTAAGAGTTCTTTCCAGGGCAGTCATGTATACCACGTACCACTCTGCCCTTTCAGTGGCAAATTTGGAGATGGTTAGACGTGATGCAGTCCCTGCGTCATCATCAATTATCGATGACATGGTGAAAAGTTCTCTCCGAGTCACTCCGGTCTCCAGACACACACTGTTGGACGACAAGCTTTCCTTAGCCTATGAACCACCAAAAAAGCTTTCAGTGCACTGCTACTGAGATCAGCGTCTCAACAACATGCATCAGCTGGTCGGAGTAGGCGAGGTCGTTCCAGTTCCCAATCATCGAAATGGAGCTCTTTGCGAGGGTCTAGGAAACCCTCTTAGGTCGTCAATATAGCGACTTGGGAAACGGCAACTATAAATCATATGCTCCTATGCCGTCAGGACGAGGTTCTTCGCAGGGAGGACATGGTTTCTCCTCCCGCAAGCCTCGCAAGTCATACAGGTGATGGTCTTGACCTCTGTTGCTTTCCAGTTGGTGGAAGGTTATCAAACTTCGCGAAAAACTGGATGGAAATTTTGGAAGATCAGTGGGTGAGAAACGTAGTCTCGGCAGGTCTGCGGCTATCATTCCGAGCAAAGCCCCCACTTACAAGAAGTCTGCGTTGGACAAATCTTCGGGCGAATTCTTCCAAAAGAGAGTCTCTCTGTGCAGAGGTACAGGCTCTCCTATCAAAGAAAGCAATAGAGGTCGTTGAGAATTAAAATTCTCCAGGTTTTTACAGTCACCAGTTTCTCGTACCAAAGCCAGATGGCTCTTTCAGACCGAGAAAAGACTTGAGCTGGATAAGCAAATTGATCATAGTTCCAAAGTTCTATATGGAAACCATTCGGTTGGTAAGAGCGAGCATTTGAGTGGACGACTATGTGGCAAGCATAGATCTAAGGACGCGTATTTTCATGTCCTTGTACATCTGGCATTCAGAAAGTATCTGCTTTTTGCTGTGAAAGGAGCGGTTTATCAGTTCAGAGTGCTGTGCTTCAGTCTGAACCTGGCTTCTTGGGCTTTCACTTGAATAATGAACTCTGTAATGTCATACTTCCGAGCTCATTCGGCAGTGGTAACGTCGGCTTACTTGGACGACATTCTTCAGAGATACGGTGACAGAATTATTCTTCAGAACGATGTTCAGAGTCTGCTTCAGTTGTTCCGACACCTCGGTTTCATAGTAAACGAGAAAAAGTTGGATCTAGCTCCGTCCAAGACGTTCGAGACTCACAACAATCTGGTTTGGCTGCCGTTACCCAGAGCGAAATTAGTCAGTTGTTATGCTCGCTTTTGTCTAAACTCTCCCGCAGTGACTGCGAGGGAGTTTATGCAACTGATGGGGCTGTGAGGAGTGGCTGTGGATCTTATTCCGATGGGCCACATCTGCACACGTGTCCCCTCCACATTTTCTTTACTCAGTACTGGAGTGTGAAGACACATTCGCTCGAAACCCAGATTGTTTTATCGGACTTAGTAAAACAAAAGGTTCAGATTTGGGCAGATCCACAGTGGCTGACTCGGGGTGTTCCGCTTCAACTGCTGGATCTGGTCTTCACGATTATGATGGATGCGAGTCTGATAGGCTGGGGTACATCCCTAAGTCCCACAGACTTGAAGTGTCAGGATCTTTGGGACCCTCGGTTCCTAGAGAAGCACATAAACATCAAGGAGATGATGTCTATCTGGGTAGCAAGTAGCGAACGTTCATCCATGTTTAGATTCTATCAGACAACTCGAATGTAGAGGCTTATCTCAGGAACCAGGGAGGCACTCATTCGATTCTGTTATGTGAATTAACAGAGAAGATCCTCCTATTCACTCTGAGTCATCACGTTCATCTCTCAGTTCGTCATATACCGTGTCGTCGGAACGTACTAGCAGACTCGCTCTCTCGAAAAGGTCGCCTGTTACAATCGGATTGGACTCTCAACAAGCGAGTATTCAGTCAGATCTGCTACCAGTAGATCTTTTTGTGACACACCTGAACAATCAATTACCGATGTTCATGTCACCATGCCCAGATCATCGAGCGTACGTAGTAGACACTCTATCGATCTCATGGGATGGAATGACAGGATATGCATATCCTCCTGCTCCGTTGATTCAGCAGATTCTGTTAAAAATCAAAGTCTCATTGCAAAATCCTGCTAGTAGCACCTCTGTCATCACAGAAACCCTGGATCAATCTTCTCAGGTGTATTCACGTATTTCCGTTGTGCGGTCCTTCTTGCACGGAAAACATTTTACAGGACGAGCAGTGGACACATTTTCTAACTGAAGAAGGACCTCCTCTTCGCTGAATTATGCAGCAAAGTGGAAGGTTTTCTTCCGTTGGTGTATGGATCAGTCGATAGACATATATGATCCATCCATTCCACAGATTGCCATTTCCTTGTCTACTTGTTTGACGTATTAAACTTGCAGCCCATCACAAATAAGGTCTATAAGTCTATGCTATCAGACACTTATGCTCATCATGATAACTTGGCTATTGGATCAGATTCTTCTTTATCCAAGCTGGTTAGAAATTTCTCTATTAACAGACCTAGAACCCTCAAATTAATTCCTAATTTCAGCACATGAGGTTAGAGCACTGTCTGCTTCTTGAGCTTATTCTAACAGTATAGCCATTACTGATCTTATGAAGGCTGATTACTGGACACAGCCCTTTTCATTTACCAAGTTTTACCTTAGAAATTTAGAGTCCATCTCCACTGACCTTAGATCTTTAGGTCCTCTTTCTGTTACTCAGAATGTCGTCCATTAATCTTACATCTAGAAGATGCCTTAGGCAGTCTGCTCGAGCACTGATGCCGTTCTGCTGCCCTCTTCATTCTGAGGAATTTTCCTTCAGAAAAAGGGGGGGGGGGGACGGTTTTTCCCTTATGTTATCTGGCTTTATAGTGAAAAGCAAGGGAATACCTCCTCCAGAGACAGTAGTCCAGTGTCGGTGCTGGGTGGTTTTATTGTGTAGCTTGGTGTGAAGCAATAAATATGTCTCATTTATGTACTGTTTTTAAAGTGTAGCTCACTCTGTATATTTGTATATGTCACGTGTCAAACGAGCATTTCTATACAATCCTTGGACACTTTTAAATGAGTATAAAGCGTCTCATTCTCTGGACTAGCTTTATAATTGGTTTCCTTCACTGAATTAGCATAAGGGGTTATGCTGGCATTAAATAGAGAAATTATGTAATTCTCAATTGCAGTGTTGGTGTGATGTCATGTGCTTTTTTTTTATATGCAATTCCTATGTCTTCTCCTGTTCTCCTGTAGGAACTATTCTTTATCAAAGTAATTGATAGATTGGATTTTCCTTTATGTCCTAGGCCCTCCAGCCTTTTTACAATTCAGCTAGTCTGGGCCATTGGTTGTTGTATAAAAATATTATAAATTCTAAGTAATTTGTATATTATTTATACTTACCAATGTCACAGACGGGTATGGCCCTTCCATGAGTGGCCACTCATACCTCCCTGCTGTTTACATTTAACAGGCATTATAGAAAGAATGATGGTTGGCACCAATTTCGGTGTCTTCCTGGATACTGTGCATGTGCAGTTCGCAAAAGTATGGAGGACCTGATAGGACATTCAATTTGGGGGGGGGGGGGGCAAAATTTTTGTTTGGCTCTGGATTAAATTTCAGTTAGCACCAGCTAGTCTGGGCCATTGGTAAATATAAAAAATATACAAATTACTTTAAATTTATAATTTCTTCACCATATGCTGCTCATGGGATGGAGATCTGTCGCCAGATCTTCAATGCATGTCCTGTATAAAAATGCATTGAATGACTAGCTACAGGTTAATCCGACTTCGGTGTTGAAGACTGGGAACATCTCCATGGAACAGCATGAACATGAGAAGTTGGATAGCTAGTCTGCGGTCTAACATGCTTCATCGATGAAGCAGAGGAAGAAGCCATAGCTGCAACTGGCCCTGGCTGCAGTGTGGAAGGAGCATCCCAAACAGCAAGTGTGAACGGGCGTCCCAACTCACAAAAGTTTCTTGAAGCAAAAACAGTCGGCCAACGGGATGGAGAGGGTTTTCCAACTTGCGATCTGACCCAAGATCTCACTGAGAATCCCGTGGAGAAACTTAAAGGCTTCTTCTCCTTATTGCCATCGTCGCTGGGTAAGCTTTATATTATAAGGTGCTCACTCTACCTACATACCCACAACAGACCTACCCAGTGCCTTGGCTCCCTTAAAAGGGCCAACCACTGCACCGGTCGAGCTAGCTGCATGCAGAGAATTAAGCTACTCCGGCTTTAATCCTGTGCATTTATATCATGAGCACTTTGGCAGCTAGCTCTATTTTACTCATCAGGGTGGGGCTCATCCGAGTGTAACGACAGCAGCACGTAACGGACAGGGGTCAAAGTACCATTACCATGTTCTTGTTCCTCTGAAAAAGAGCCTGAAAAACTAGTATTAGCCAGCGGTGAAGGCTTCACCGCCAAGCACACAGGTCGACACCCGTTTCCAACTTTTGCATCCCATAGTACAAGTATTGAAGGAGTGCCGCAACTATCGGCAAACAGCAAGCCTATATTCTGAGGCTTCTTGGACTTACACTAAATATCAATTATTATAATGGCAATAATAATAATGAGGCCAAAAACATAAGTCTGCTGCACTCCCCAAAATAAACATCACAAGGATACATAACATAGACAAAACAGAATATTTTCGAATAAAATTTTTAAAAAAAATTTATCTAAAATGTTTTGTATGAAGCCTAAGTGCCCCAAGGGAACCTCATGAGCCCAAGGGTGACCAGATAGAGCCTAAGTGTAGACAACCACTTACTAATAAAAGCTAAACTACCAGAATAAGATATACTATGCATCCTAAGAGAATGAATGTGTCAATGACAATGTAACTCAACTTGTTTAAGACATGTATGTGTATAGTATGTGACACAGCAATGACAAACATCTAGGTAATGACCTGATAACAAAGGTACATGTAAAATATTGTAACGGTCTGTAAACATAAATGTTGACCGTAGCCTTTAACAAATATATAGGTAAAGTTTTGTAAAAGTGGGGTGACAGTTAGATGATAAACTAGAAAAGAAATCTTTGAGTCCCAGAGTGGGTCTGAATGAACCCAAAAATATTTGTTCTCATAGCACAGTGCTAACAAAGGCACCCAAAAACACTTGTTCCTGTCACAAGGTGATAAAAAAGGTACCCCAAGAAGTTTCGTGACGATCAGTTCATAAATACATACTCTACCCTGAGCCATATTGACATGTGCACTTACTATGTAGAAGTAGCACTGAACAAATCAAAGTTCATCTAATTTGCATAGTTTCTGCACGAGATAAAAACCCACATTATAAGCGATGTATTCCATGTTACTAAACATTCCTACAAAAATTTATTCAAATCAAAACTTTCATACAGAAGTTCTGTACAAAAAACTGATTGCACTAATTTTGGTACAAAAAGGCTGCTGGCGGCCATCCTGAATTTTGGACTGCACCCAAAAACACTCGTTCTTCTCCCAAAGTGATAACAAAGGTACCCCAAGAAGTTTCATAAAGATTGGTTCATAAATAAGGCCTCTAGCCTGAGCCGTATAGAAGTTGTGTACAAAAAACTGATTGGACCTAATTTCGGTACAAAATGGCCACTGGCAGCCATCTTGAATTTTGGACCGCATATAGAAACACTCGTTCTCATCCCAGGGTGATAACAAAGGTACCCAAGAAATTTCGTGAAGATGGGTTCATAAATACAGACTCTCGGCCGAGCCGTATTGACATGTGCACTTACTGTGTATAAGCAGCACTGAATTAATCAAAGTTCATCTAATTTGCATAATTTTTGCAAGAGAAAAAAACCTGTATTATATGGGATGTATTCCATGTTACTAAACATCTATACAGAAATTTATTCAAATCAGAACTTTCATACAGAAGTTCTGTAAAAAAAACTGATTGCACTAATATTGGTACAAAATGGTCGCCGGCAGCCATCTTGAATTCCGGACTGCACCCAAAAACACTCGTTCTCTTCCCAGGGTGATAACAAAGGTACCCAAGAAGTTTCGTAAAGATCGGTTCATAAATACGACCTCTAGCCCGAGCCGTGTTGGCATTTGCAGTTACAGTGCTGAAAGTAACATTAAATAGATCAAAGTTAGTCTAATTGGCATAATTTATGCACGAGAAAAAACCATGTATTATATGTGATGTATCCCATGGTACTAAACATTCACACAGAAAATTATTCAAATCAGAACTTTCATATGGAAGTTCTGTGCAAAAATCTGACTGCACCTAATTTTGTAAAAAATGGTTGCCCAACCGGACCCAAAATCACTCATTCTCATACCACGGTGATAACAAAGGTACCCAAAAGTTTCGTAAAGATCGCTTCATAAATACGGCCTCTAGCCCAAGCCAAATTGGCATTTGCACTAAATAAATCAAAGTTAGTCTAATTTGCATAATTTACTCGTGATAAAAAAAACCCTGTATTATATGTGATGTATCCCATGGTAATAAACATTCGTACAAAAATTTATTCAAATCAGAGCTTTCATATGGAAGTTCTGCGCAAAAATCTTATTGCACCTAATTTTGGTACAAAATGGCTGCCAGCAGCCGTCTTAAATTTCGGACCGGACACAAAAACACTCGTACTCATCTCATGGTGATAACAAAGGTACCCAAGAAGTTTCGTAAAGATCGGTTCATAAATAAGGCCTCCAGCCCAAGTCGTGTGTACGGCGCGACAGACGGTCAGACAACGGGCCATGACAATACCTCAAATTTGGCTTCATGATTGTTTAAAACTAAACATTGCATTAATACGAATCCAAAACGTTACTGAACAGACAACAATGTCAAGAGGAAAAACCGGAAACTAACCAACAGGCACAACAAAGGCCCAGAGTCAGTAACCGATCAACAACCACCTGACGCAAAGCTAGATCTTCATGTGAAGAATAAACAATGCATCTGGTAGAAGATGCAAGAGTACAAAAACATCCTGAACCAAAATAGACAAGACGAAAACATAGGGGATAAACAGAATACAAGTTAAACTCCCAAGAATTTAAATAAAAAATTCTTCAATAAAAAAGTCAAAAGAACTTGGGAGTATAACAGGAGGGTTCAGGAGAGGGAAGGGAAGTAATAGTAACAAAAACAACAGTGGAGCCATATTATAACGACGACGTTCAGAAGCATATCACAAAATTGGGAAACATAAATAATTTTACATAAAAATTACAAAGTTACAGCCCTGAACATCCGAAACCACCGTTATTCACTTCCAGCATCCTGTTACACTGTTGATTTCATGAAAACCATCATGGATTTGTGTCTGGCATCTTCAAAAATGAGAATTTAAAGCACAGATGTAAGTTCAGTTGTTACTGACTTTGGGTCAAACAGAAGAATGTTGTTTGCGCCAATTCCGGTCTCTTCCTGGGTACTGAGCATGCGCAAGTATTAAAAGTATAGATAGGACTTTTAATTTTCGGTATTGTTTGCAAATTTGGGGGATTGGGTGGGTTCAAAATTTGTGTTTGGCCATTAATAATATTGAGGTTGCACCAGCTAAGTCTGGGCCATTGGTTTTAGTATTAAAATATAACATGGAAATATGTAAACTTCAGAATTCAATAAATACTAAGATTTGAGTTCCATAACCGTGTGATCTTGGCCTTTGTCATTTGGACATGGTGCGGCTGAACTAGAGACCATTCCTTAGTCCTTTACCCTTGAGTGAAGTTTCGCAAAAATCTACCCAGCAATTATACAGTTATGACTCAGACACAATTTTACCAATGGATAGACAGACAAATGTAATGCCTACAAAATATCCAAATTCAGCAGTTGTAAAAATATTTTTCAACAAATTTCAACAAAACCATATCATGTGACCCGTCGTCGAGCTTGTTCCAATGAGGGGTCCGTTGATATGGTTTTGTTGAATTTTTTTTTTTAAATTTAAAAAATGATATTTAAAATAATAAATTTTAAAATGGTCTATGGTTCCAGCTTTTAAACACAGGAATCTCAATTAATGGAAGATCTGTGAAGATGTAACTGCTTGAATTTAATTGATATTGCCTTTGTCAAGCAGGAATTCCACCAGGCATCGTCCTAACACCACACCAATGGATTGAAAGCGGTGAGGTTTTTTGGAAGGTGGCATCAACAGGAATCAATGCCAGGTCTAAGACACACAATCACCTGACCATAAACGCTCTGCCACCATACCAAATGAGCCAACAACAACCCCATAAAAGGTTGCAATTGACTCAGCCAGTATGTTAGTTTAAATTTACCACTCACCCCGAGACTGATATTTGAAATAATAAATTTTGATATTGTCTGCATTGGGTAAAGGACTAAGTAAAAAGGCACCTAAACTTCTACAATCCAGTCATATGAAGGTGTCTGCCAATTAACTGGAAGAATGTTAAAAGTATTTTTTCAAAGCTCATTTGCAACATGAGCATATTTTCAAATATTTTTTTGCTACCAGCAAAGAGAACCTTAGTTTAACAAATTTTTTTCAAAAGCAATTGTTTTGTTACAGGTAAGTGGAGAGTGCCAATAAATTGTAACAATATTCAAACAAACTAATTTTATATATACTTGTTTTTTTCTTCCGCTGAGTAAATGTATATATTGGAAAGCAACTAGAGTGGCTTTCTGTACTTTTCAGTAAAGCCATGATAGTGATGTCTAGAATTCATCCAGTTAAGAGAAGTTTAAAAATATATAACACAAACATTTTACCCCAACACAGTTAAAGGATCACAGTGGCAATGCCTGTTGTTAATTAATTTATTTATTTATTTATTTATTTATTTATTTAATGGGGTTTAATGACACTATCAACAGCCACCTCATGTCAGACAGTTTTACGGGTGGAGGAAGCCAGAGTACCCAGAGAGAACCACTGAGCAATGGCGAGCAACTGTCAAGCTCCCTAACATACTAACTCCACACAAGCAGGGTTAGCATTGGTTGAAGACAAGTGCACCATCAATGTACAGTACACCTTAGTACACACCGCCACTGTGCCCCCACATGGGAACTGGGGGTAAAGTACCTTGCTCAAGGACACAACATGGTTGCCGCAGGTGGGATTCAAACCGAGGACCTCTCGGCTTGCAGCCTTCACCACTACCTTCTAAGTCATCACACCCCCTGTTGTTAATTGAAATAACTTGGGTATTGAATGTTTTTTTACTTTCAAAAACACACAATTAATTAAAGACAGAAGAATTTCAAACTGAAACATTAATGAATGTTTGATGGGGGGTAGCTGAAGCAATTTGTAAACCAACTGACAAATCAAAAATAAAAATGAAAACTCACTTTGTGTGGTCGTGTAAAAAATATTGCTATCCATATATACAAGGGAGAAATTGCTAACCATATTGGAATATCTGAAATTGAAAAAAAAAGTTAATTTTAAATTCTTGAATGACCGTGTTCATGGAAAACTAATGTCCCCACCCATCATTGCACAGAAACTGAAAAATATTGAAAGTTTTGGTTTTGTACGATCAGGGAGTCATAATTATGCATTACTTGTATGAAAAAGTTGAAAATGTTAAAAAATTTATAGTAATTTCTATATTTTTTATACTTACCAATGACCCAGACATAGCTGGTGGTAACTCTTAAAATATAGGTCCAAACACAAATTTTGCCCCCCAATCCCCAAAATTTGCATCTAAAACCAAAGAAAACATGTCCTGAAAGGCCCTCCACACTTCGCCTCTACTGCGCATGCGCAGTGTCAAGGACGTTCCGAAATTGGCACCATTAATCATTCTAATAACCAGTGCCTGGTAAGCGTTATGTACTCAGCGGGGAGGCAAGAGTTCCCAACTCATGGGAGGGCCATCCCCGTCTGGGTCATTGGTCAGTATAAAAAATATAGAAATTACTATAAATTTTTTAACATTTTTATACTGTACCAATGACCCAGACATAGCTGAATAGTAAAAAGGCTGGAGGGCCAAGGACATAGAGCAAAATGGAATACGCTCAATAAAATAAAATAGAGTCATCCCCTGTAGGGAAAAAGAAGTAATAGGCCTTACATGTATCTTTCTTATTTATGATAAATTAGAAAGATACAACACCTTCCAAAATTGAGCTTCATACATCCATGTACTCTATTAATATCCAATATAATCCTTATACTAATAATTTTTAAAGTAAGCCAATAAATAAAGTAAGTCTAGAGAATAGAGACTCTTATACTCCTAAAAGTGTCTGAGGATTGCATACTCATGTCCGTTGACATATGCAATATTCAAAAGCTATACTTTAAAAACTAAGACTTGAATGAATTTTAAAAACCTAAACTTCTCACTAAACAACCATCCCAATAACAGCTCAGAATTACTAACTCCGGAGGAGGTATCCCCTTGTTTTCATAGTAAAACAGGTGACCCAAGTCCCCCCCCCCCCTTTTTCTTGCCCTGGGTCAAATAGCCCAGAGCGAAGAGGGCAGCAGAACGGAGACACTGCCGAAACAGACAGCCTACCTAGCTATAGTAGCAACTGTTAAGTGAATGACATTCTGAGCAGTAGATAATAGACCTAACAATAGAGGCCTCCAGAAATGGACTCGATATTTCTGAGATAAAAATTCATGAATGTGGATGGCTGAGCGCAATGAGCGGCCTTCAAAAATCTATAATAGCGACACTATTAATGTAAGCCCAAGAAGTAGAAGAACTCTTACTTCATGAGCCGAAATCTTAAGCACAACTGCTAAGTCAATGATATACCATAAGCAGTAACGATAGTTAATAGAATCCATTAACAATAAAATGGAGTGTAACGTCCTTCTACTAGGCATCAAAGACAGAAGAAGCTTACGCCCATAGTAATAAACAGATATCTGTTTATAAATACATAAACTCTACCCGGAAAGAGTAAAGGCCTATGCCCATACGAAGACGGAAGGACCTTAAAAATAATAGGTTCCGGATAATAGGAGCCTAACTCTTATGCAAAAATCCAACCTAAATAGTAACGGAAGTAGTGATTCCGAAACTACGAAAGTGAAAATCATCCATCGATAGTGCATGAAACTCACTGACTCTACAGTAAAAGAGAAACCAACAGAATTACTGTCTAAAAGGTCAGAATTTGAAAACTACTGTTTCCAGAGGCTCAAATGATTACTTAGCTAAATAAGAACCGAAGTTAAAATCCATATAGGAATTTAATCTAAAGATTCTAAGACTATTTATCAAAAAGTTACTAACTGACTTAGATAAAGAGACATAAGACTCAATTGTAAACTATCGTAGAGTGCATAGGTATGAGGTAACATAAACCTGTAACCTTAATAATAACAGACTGCAGTAGATCTTGTGAAACAAGTGTACTAAAAAATTGCAATGAGTAGTATGGAGGGATCAACAATATGAACATAATGATCCCTACACCAACGACGGAAGAGCCTCCACTTTAGCCGCATAGAATAGCGAAGAAGAGGATCTCCTATAGTAAGAAATCGCGTCCAAAGCTCGTCCAGTACAGTGCTTACAATGCAATATGGACCACACAACGGAATACATGAAGGTTGCGACCTTGCGGGTTGTGATAAAGATGACACGATTTACCCAGTGAAAAAAGATCCTCACATAGAGGAAGATTTCACGTTAAGACCCACAGTAGACAAGAGAGTAAATTACCCATGATCTCTGTGAAGATAGAGATGCTATCAACAGAAATGTATTGTGGTTGTTTATCTTAGCAATACCTGCTGAAACAACAGCGCCGGAGGTTACGCGTATCCTATCATTCCGTCCTATAGATCAATAGAGCGTTAACAACATTGGCTCAGAGATCTGGACAAGCCAACACATACGTCTGCAATTGATTAGCAAGCTGTGTCGTAAATAAATCATCATTGGGCGCTCCCATAGATAGCAAATCTGATTGAATACTTGTTTGTTGAGAGTCCATTCTGACAGCAACAAGCGACCCGTAAGAGAACGGGAGTCCGGTAAAACAATCAGACGACCCGGAATATGACGGACCAAAACAGAACTTGGTGTACTATAACCAACAGACGGATTCTTTCCATTAAATTGAATAACGGAAACGAAAGAGTGCCTCCCTGGTTCCGGAGATACGCCACTACTGTCGAATTAAAGGACAGGATTTGGGCATGCATTTCTGAATAATGTTCATGCAATGACATAAAGCAAGACTAAAAAACATTATTCCGCGGAAGAAAACTGGTTGCTAAGAGACTGCGGAACCCAAAGACCCTGGCACTTCGAATCCGTAGGGATCAGTATTATATCCCAATCTGTTTGACTGGCAACCGTCATAACAGCCACACTCGGGTCCGGCAACTGCGGTGGCACTCTCTGAGTCAACGACCGAATGTTTGCCCCAGTCTGAATCTCTTGTAACATTAGATAGACAAGAGAACGTGTAAATCGAGCAATTCATGGATTGCCGAAAAGTTGCCGTCGAAGAGAAGCTCCTCCGAGAACGAAGCGACTCTGAGAGAGTTCTTAACCTTACTATCCACGCATGTGGATGTAGCTAGGGCTGCGTCACGTCTAACCAACTCCAATCAGCCACTGAAGGGAGGAGTTATACGTGAACAAACTACTGCCCTCAAAAGAAATTACATTGAGAATAATATCCCGTAAATCTTTTCTTGAAGACGTAATGATAACGCCTCAGTAAGGCGGATTACATATGATAAAGCGTCTAAGTTAAGTCTACTATACATCATGTCGTTTCCAACATTGAAGTTGGAAAAGACATAAACAGCGAAAAAAGAATATATCCAGTCTTTAACCACACCGTCTAGACGCATATGAACTCTCGGTATGCCCTGCTCTGCCAAAATAAACTATTCGTATAAATGATAAAATGGCAGAAATGAGCAACGCGGACAAGAAACTAAACTATCATGCTTGGTAGCAGGCTTGTATATACATATATATAGCGTCGAAAAATAAAACACATGTTGTAATGACAATATTGGACTGCGTCGGTAAGTCAGGGACAATGTCCCTGAACCGATCGAAAAATCCGAGTCCAATGACGCTATAAGTCTCTTATCCAAGATCGCAGCAATGAAGTCCGAAATAACAATCACTGGAAGATAATGCCAGAAGATATGAAAGGCAGCTTCCGATACTACTAAAGGGAAAACTCGAAATCTTTCGAATCCCTTTCGCCATCCTGTCGGACCCTATAAAGCGTTCGGTCGTCCGTACCTGATGCAACCGCGGACCGCACCGACCCAGCGCCGTCGGATAATTCCTGATTCGACCGAGAAACTGTCAATTGCTGGGATGCTGCGAAACAACTGTGCTAACTCGGATAGCACGTCCGTCACTGAGGCCTGAGGAGAAGCGGTCTTACGATGCATTGCCGCTGGAAGCTCCGTGATCGTTACCCCGTGCATACTACCAATATGCGAGCGAACGGAGTGTATAGGCCTCGTGTCCCTTGGCTACCGGATGGCGCGACCTATTCGCCGTGGAATCACTGAATGACGAAACTGATTGGATACTCGAGGTCACGTAGCCAATGTGCGGTCGTGTGCCCTGCTGTGAGGATGAGGAAGCATTAAGGACAGTCTCTCGGACTGTCAATATAACGGCGCGTCCCGACCGACGGACATATGCTCCGAATGTAAAATATCTGAACCACAACATGCGGTCCCCTATGTTGTTGGACGAGAGAGGGACCTCTCTCGCTCACAGCCCGGACGGACCTGGACAAGCCAGGAACCGGACTAACAGGCTTCCTCCGATCTGTCCTCAATCTGCCGTCACTGGGTGAGTCCTAAAGTAATTAAAGTGCTCGCATCACCCAAATCTCCTTCCTAGACCGCAACGGACGAACCCGGCAGCTGAACCATTCGATGAATGTACGCTACACCGGGTGAGCTAGCGAATGTCACTCCGTAGGCGATAGACATATTCCATGAGCACTTATTGCCGCTAGCTCTTCATTAACTATGACGACAGAGGCACACTTTTGAAAGACATCTCCGTAACTTTGCGAACAAGAAACCAGAAATGCTTGGTTATAGCAAGCATAAAATAATAATATATATAGCGTCGTTCAATAATTCGAAAGTTTGTGTGACATTATTGGACTATGTCGGAACTGAGGGACGATGTCCCTGAACCGAACCAAAAATTTCTAAGTCCACTGACGCTATCAGTTTCTTATCCGGCATCGCAGCATTCTGGTCCGACGAAAGAAGCTGTAGAAGACCAAGTCAGATGACATACACAACAGCATATGTTGTTCCGAAAGGGAAAGCTCGAAATCCTCCAAATCCCTTTCGGTATCCCGTCGGACCGGATGAAACTTTCGGACGTCCGTACCCGCTTCCGCGTAGCGTCCCGACCCAGCATCGTCGGATAAAAAATATGCGACAGATTCAGTTGATGCTGGGATGCTGCGATAAACTGTGCTATTTAGGAAAGCACGTCCGTTCCCGAGGCCTGTGCAGTAGCGGTCTTACGATGCATTGCCGCCGGAAGCTCCGTGTACGTTGACTCCCGCACACTTCCTATGCGAACGTCCGGAGTCTGCAGGCCTCGTGTCCCTGGCTACCGGATGGTGGGACCTGGTCGCCGAAGAATCCTTGATCGGCGAAGCCGGTAATATATCGGCGGTCACGCAGCCAAGGTGCGGTCGTGTGCGCTGACGAGAAGAGGAAGCCTTAGCAGTCTCCGCGGACTGCCTATACAACGGAGCGTCCCGAGCGACGGACGTATGCTCCGCTTGCGACACATTTTGTACCACAACATCTGGGGCCAGATGTTGTTGAACGAGAGAGGGGCCTCTCTCGCTTGCCGTCCGGATGGACCGGAACGGGCTATGAACCGGACTAAAAGGCTTCCTCCGTTCTCCCTCCGATCCACCGTCACTGGGTGTGCATTAGGTTGATTTATAGTGCTCGCATCACCCCAAAATTCCTTCTAGACCCCAACGGACGAACCCGGCTGCCGAACCATTCGGTGAATGGACGCTACACCGGGCGAGCTAGCGGACGTCAAAGGCCGTCGAACCTACTAGGGTCCTCTTAGGCAATTGGCGTATTTACATGAGCACTTTTCCGCTAGCCCTTCATTAATAATGACGACGGAGGCACACTGTTGGAAGACATCACAGATACATCACCCTAATCTTGATCGTCTGAAATAGAAATTGATAAAGTAGAGTGACCCTGCGGGGAAAGGACCGGAGTGTCCAATTCCCCAATAACATACCGTGACATACGCTTCCCATATTGTCATCGAAATCATACGATACAGAACAGGAGTTAATGCGAGTACACTGACCACATATAGAATGATAATAAAGTCAGAGGAAGACTTCCTCTTAATACAATTGATCAATATCCTTTCAATGTGAAAAGAAAACAAGTCCTGGTACTCGCACTAACCCCTGGCAATCAAAATACATAATAATAATATGATCCATTAATATAGAAAAAATAACTGAAATCAAAATATTTTGAAAAAATATTTTTTCAGAACAGCCCAAGTTTCTGAAAAGTAACGTTGAGCCCCAATGGATCCCAAGCCTAAGTGTGGACAAAAATTTTAAAAATATTTTAAACAATTTATTCAACACTTACGAACAATAATAATGTATCTAGTTATGATTAAAATAACATCAAGATATTATTTTCCAAAAATCCCCCCCTCACACAGAGGGCTGTTGATGTAAACAATGAGTGTAAAAACACTAAAATAAGACTCCAGGCACCCAGGCCCGAAATCAGTTACCAAAAATACACTATCTGATGCAAAACAGAGACTTCCAGGGAAGAAACTGCAGAACATCAGATGGTAGATGCAGAACACAACGCCTAACCACCCGTAGGTGAAGACGTAAACATGGGGAAAAGAACAGAATTCATTCTGTTATTCAGCTATAACTCCCAAGAAAATTTAGTAATAATAATTACAAAAACTATGCCAAAAGCATGGGAGAATAGCAAGGGGGGACTTAAAGGACAGGGAGGGAGGAAAACACTTAAAAAACAGTGTAACTAAATAATCAGAATGACAACAAAATGGCTGCTGCCTCGAAAATAGGTAACTTAACATAATTTCATTAAAAAATTTTAAGTTACAGCCCTGATAATATTCTGTCACACATTTTTTCCTCTCCTCCTTCTCTATCCTCCTTAGAATCACCATTTCACTAATATTTATGTGTCTGGCATCATTTAAACTGAGATTTACAAGCACAAAGATCAGTCAGATGTTAACTGATGAAGGGCCAAACTTAGAATGATTAATGGCGCCAATTTTGGAACGTCCTTGACACTGCGCATGCGCAGTAGAGGCGAAGTGTGGAGGGCCTTTCAGGACATGTTTTCTTTGGTTTTAGATGCAAATTTTGGGGATTGGGGGGCAAAATTTGTGTTTGGCCCTATATTTTAAGAGTTAGCACCAGCTATGTCTGGGTTATTGGTACAGTATAAAAATCTAACTTTCCTTTCATAATCATTTCATGTCTTTATAAATCCTCAGATTTGGGCCCCACAAAATAGATCTTCTGTTTCTCAGACCATTTTTTGTAAAATTGCATGTGGGCAGGCGTTTTTCTATTTTATTTTTTATTTTTGTAAGTATTTCTTTGCCATCAAAGTTCATATTCTTGGTTTGTTTTAGGTTTTAGGCCTCATAATCTACAGAACAGCATGGGTGGTGTTGTATTTTATCCACTGAGTGCAAGAAAGCTTTGCAATGCTAAAGCATTTACAAATCCTTGTTGCACTCAAGAGACAAATTTATCAATTTTATTAACTTAGGTATAATATCAAACATAAACAATTTACATTTTATTTTTTTAAGTTTACATTGTTTATAAAAAGAGAACATGTGGCAGCTAAAATGACCAGGTGAGAGGGCCTGTGAAACAGATTTTTAACTTTTTTACGCCTAATATTCACAATATAATTACCGTATATACATGTATACAGCTGCAGAGATGACATAACATGTTTGGTTTACAGGCAGCCTACAATGATGTAAAAACATGGTCATGATGAATGCAGCCTGCTGGTAAATTTTTTTTTTTTAAGAATACACTTGGGGGTAACTTTTTCAAAGCAATATAAAAGTGGCTGTACGGTGACACAAGGGTTAAGTTAACAAAAATTAAAGTTATGGTGTGGAAATCAAAAAATGCCAAGAGGATCACTGATCCAATGTTGAGTTGTGACAGCACAAAAGTGCATTTAATCATTATCAACTTATCGTCCGGAAACCACATGTTTACAATTTACTATGGGAAGTGATTCAAAAATAAATAGGGCTCTTTTTTGCACCAACGCCAACCTACCTATGAAGTTTCATGAACGTGGGTGAAAACATTGTCAAATTATCATCTGAAGACCAATTGTTTATGATTTATTATGTTCAAGGTCATTGTGACCTTGACCTTTGACCTAGCGAGTCCAAAATAAATAACGGTCTTCCACTCACCTAGGACAACCTACCTATGAAGTTTTATGAATGTGGGTGAAACCATTATCAAGTTATCATCTGGAAATCGATTGTTTATGATTTACTATATTGAAGGTCACTGTGACCTTGACCTTTCACCTAGAAAGTACCAAATAAACAGGGTTCTTCCTCTCACTGATTCCAAACTACCTATGAAGTTTCATGAAAGTTGGTCAAACCATTATAAAGTTATCATTCAGAAACCAATTGTTTTGATTTACTATGTTCAAGGTCACTGTGCCCTTGACCTTTGACCTAGTGAGTCCAAAATAAATAGGGTTCTTCCTCTCTCGAGGTCTTGAATGTGGGTTGAACCTAGTCAAGTTATCCAGAAACAATTGTTTACAATTTACTATGTTCAAGGTCACTGTGACCTTCACCTTTGACCTAGTGAATTGTTACGGTGTGGAATTATTAATGATATTGGTAACAGAAAGAAATCTGAGAATCAGCAACAAAACTATGAATTTAACTATTCTGAAATTTAATTAAAAAAAAACTTGATATAAAAAAAAATGATACAAAGATCTTTTACACTAATTGGGTTACAGAAAATAAAAAAAACAATGATACTTATCAATTATAGAATTAGTCCAAAGTACAGTTTAACAGAATCCAGTAATCCAGTGGTGAAGTATCTTCTGAAGAAAGTTACCAGCTGGTAGATGTAGTATTAAATCCAAGAATGTCTCTTCAGAAACAGTATCCCGTAGATTTACAATAAAATTTTCACTTAGAAATATCAGCAGTCTCCAATAAAATATAATAAAATTCTCCACAAAATTCAAATGGAGTAAAAATCTAAGAAGTATTGGCGCCACAGGTAATTTCCAAATAATCCAGTAGAATCCTGGCTTTTCACAAAATAATATTATTCTGTTTCACAGAAAGTCTAAATTCTCTTTTCCAAGACGAATAGATTCTCTTCAAAATTCTTTTTTGGAATCAATCTTCCAAAATCACAAAGAAGCACTGCTTCTATAATAAATGCACTGTCCTAGAACAATAATAATCTCCAATGGAAACAACTGCTGTGTTTTAACTGAAGTGAGTCTTCCTGAAATGGCTTTCTAAAAAATGAGTTTTTTGAATTCTGTTGACAAACCTTTATATAGTAACCAGATAGAATATCCCAGGAGAGGAAGTTTCTGCAATGTTCTATTAGTTTCTGGGGGATTCTGTTAAAGTTCAAGTAAACAAGGTCATTGACCTATTTAAACAATTTAACAATCAAGAGCTATATGTACAATATATCAGTGTAACAAAGATGTAAACAAGGTCACTGAGTGCAAAAGAGTTAGACCAGTCAGAAAATGCAGAAATAAAAAAAAAAATCTTTCTCACATAATTATCAACTTAAGGATATATCAATCTCAATATAATATGGGGGCTATAACACACCCCGCCTTAAAAGAAAAAGTTTGAAGGTACTGAAAACTTTTTACATAATTTTAGCAGACTCTGACTGGTTTACAATACACACACACCATAATCTTCACAATTTTTTTATTTTTTTTTTAATAAACATATATACACTTGAATAGGGACCAATCATATCATTTTAAATTAGGATATTCTGGAAAGAGCATCAGCTACAACATTATCTCTTCCCGAAATATGCCTGATCTCTAAATTATATTCTTGAAGGGCTAAACTCCACCGCAATAATCTTTGATTCTTGTTTTTCATTTTATTGATAAATGTTAAGGGGTTATGATCGCTGTAAACTGTAATTGGACATTGGGCGGTTCCTAGATACACATCAAAATGGGTTAATGCCAAAATTAGAGCCAAAGTTTCTTTTTCTACTGTAGAGTAATTCTTTTGATGTTTGAGAAATTTTCTGGAAAAATAACATACAGGGTGATCAATACCTTGGGAATCTTCCTGGGCAATATACCCACCTGCTCCATTGTCACTTGCATCTATGAATAATTTGAAGGGCTTTTCATAATTGGGACTGGCCAGGACAGGGGAATTATTTAATAAAGTTTTTATTCTGTTAAAGGATTTCTGACATTCCTCAGTCCAAACAAACCTAACCCTTTTGCTCAATAAATTGGTCAAAGGGGAGACAACATCTGAAAAATTTAAACAAAATTTTCTATAATATCCAGCCATGCCTAAGAATCTCATGAGCTCTTTTTTAGAGTTTGGTACTGGAAAATTTACAATGGCATCAACTTTAGCCGCAATCGGCCTCACCTGCCCCTGCCCCTCAACATGACCTAAATAATTTACAGTTGCTTTGCCAAATTCTGATTTTACCAAGTTAATAGTTAGGTTGGCTTGGGTCACTTTGTCAAAAAATTCTTGAATATGCTTTAGATGATCAGCCCAATTTGTATCTGTGTGTATAATAACATCATCAATATAAGCTTCACTGTGATCTAGGTCTGCAATTAAGTGGTTAACCATGCGCTGGAACGTTGCCGGAGAGTTTTTCATGCCAAAAGGGGTTACTTTATATTGATACAACCCAAATGGGGTAACAAAAGCAGATATTTCTTTTGCTTTTTCTGTTAAAGGGACTTGCCAATAACCCTTTAACAAGTCAAATTTTGTCACAAATTTAGCATGGCCAAGTTTGTCAATGCAGTCATCAATTCTTGGAATTGGATAATTGTCTGTTTTGGTGAGGCTGTTCACCTTTCGGTAATCCGTACAAAATCGGTAACTGCCATCAGGTTTTGAGACGAGTATACAGGGCGAACTCCAGTTGCTATGGCTAGGTTCTATGATATCATTGTCCAGCATATACTGTATTTCCTTTCGCATGATCTCAGCTTTGAAAGGGTTCAATCTATATGGATGCTGTTTGATGGGATTTGCCTCTCCTACATCAACATCATGAAAAATAACAGATGTCCTACTAGGCACATCGGGAAATAAGTGTTGATATTTGAAAATTAAATCAACTAAATCTTTTCTTTGGTCAGGCAGTAAATAATCTGTTTTATTTCGTAGATCTCTCAGGACATCTGAGTTCTGTAACTTCAGAGGTACATTTTCGCCGCCTTCATGAATATCCTCTACAGGATTTTCCAGCTCATCCATGTGGGTGACTGTTGAGACTGGTAGAGAGTTTGGTTCTCTCTCATAATAAGTTTTCAACATATTTATATGGCACAGCTGAGTATTTTTGAGTCTATCGGGAGTCTCAACAACATAATCAGTATCACTGATCTTGTGCTTAACAATATAAGGGCCTGAATATCTTGCTTGTAAAGCATTGCCCTTTACAGGGAATAATACTAGCACCTTGTCCCCAGGTTTAAAGGAGCGAAATTTCGCCTTTTTATCATACCGGGTCTTCATATGACTCTGGGCTTTCTGTAAATGTTTATTTGCCATTTCTCTGGCCTGGTGCAATTTTTCCTTAAAAGTGGACACACAGTCCAGAAGAGAAATTTCAGGTGGCTCTTCTTCGAGCCATTTCTCCTTCAAAGCAGTGAGTGGACCCCTCACTATGTGTCCAAACACTAATTCAAAAGGGCTGAACCCCAGAGATTCCTGTACAGTCTCACGGACTGCAAATAAGAGATGTACTCCTTCATCCCAATCCTTCTCATTATCCTCCCCATAGGCCTTTATCATGGTCTTCAGTGTTTGATGAAAGCGTTCTAGAGCTCCTTGACTTTCAGGATGGTAGGCACTTGATGTGTACTGCTTAATTTTGAGCTCATACATCACCCGCTGAAAAATGTTTGACATAAAATTTGAGCCTTGGTCCGATTGCACTGACCTGGGTAGACCGAAAGTTGTAAAAAATTTTATCAAGGCCTTAACTATTGTCTTGGTTTTAATATTTCTTAGAGGTATAGCTTCAGGAAATCGTGTAGAAGCACACATGATGGTAAGAAGATATTCATTTCCAGATCTTGTTCTAGGCAATGGGCCAACACAATCAATAATAATTCTACTGAATGGCTCCTCAAAAGCAGGGATTGGTTGAAGGGGAGCAGGAGGAATCTTCTGGTTGGGTTTTCCTACAATTTGACAGATGTGGCAGGTTTTACAAAATTCGACAACATCCTGTCGAAGCTTGGGCCAGTAAAAACATTGCTGAATACGAGAGTAGGTCTTCCTAATTCCCAAATGTCCAGCCATTGGATTTTCATGAGCCAGGCTTATTATTTCATTCCGGTATTTAGTGGGGACAACTATTTGATAAATAACCTCCCAATCACTTCTGGAGGGTACTTCTGGTGGTCGCCATTTCCTCATAAGTACACCAGATTTTCTGAAATAACAGACAGGGGAGTTTTGGGCTTCAGCCTGTGTTAGAGCCTTTTCACGTGGCTCTGCAAGGTCAGGATCACTTTCCTGTTCCTGAATTAAAGATGTCCGGGAAATGACATTCAAGGAGGTCCCCTATCACTCTCAGGTGTAGTGGCCTCTTTACAATGTCTGGACGAGTCATCACATTGACTCAAAAATGTCTGAGACAAATCAATGTCTTCAGAATCTGTAATTCTGTGACAGTTCTTATCCTCAGCTTTGCTGTTTAAATCAACACAATTGAGGTTGTTATCAACCTCAGTTTTCTTTGCCATGGACCGAGTCACAGCACATGCTGGAAAGGCAAAAGGAAAACATTCCTTCAAATTAATAATACTTTCATCTGTGCTCGGCTTATCCACCACTTGAGGTTCTACAGTGACTTTGTCACCAGCTAAGTCATTTCCCAATAATAAAGAAATACCTTTTACAGGTAGAGTAGGTCTGATTCCTACTGTCACAGTCCCATTTACTAAGCTACTTCTTAAATTTATTTTATGAAGTGGGACCTTTAAAGAGTTTGACTCAATACCTGATATTAGAACTTGTGCCCCTGTGGCACTTTCTTCAGAAAATGGCAAAATGCCTTCTAACATTAATGACTGAGTAGCCCCTGTGTCTCTCAGTATTTTTATTGGTAAGGAACAGTGCTTATCCCCATCAAGGGAAACAAAGCCTTCAGAAATAAATGGCTTATAATTTTCTAAAGCATCTTGCTTTATAACATAATTTTCAGGGCATGGAGCACATGCCAGTGCATTCTGTGAAGTAGAGGACTCATTTTTCCTTTTTAACAGCCAGCAATCAGATAATAAATGACCTGCTTTCTTACAATAATTACAAGTTTTAGTTGAACTGTTGGGTCGTAATGGTGTAGGGCTGGCATTGGATGACTTATTCTCATTAGGCTTCCGATTAAATTTAGGTGGTGAAAAGTTTGTAGGATGGGAAGGATGATTGGAAGGATGAGTTTTATCTGAAGCTGGTCTTGGTCCACTTTGGAAAGAATTCTTGTGGGGCCAAAAATTTGTGGCGTTACGACTCATTTTATGAGTTAAGGCATAGTCATCTGCCAGTACTGCTGCTCTATTTAACGTGTCAACTTTTTGTTCATCCAGGTGGGCCTTTATATCTGAATGTATCTTTCCTTTAAACTCCTCAATCAGCATCATTTCCTTTAATTTTGTAAAATCTTTCCCTATTTATTTTGAGTGGCACCACCTGTCAAATAAATTTTGCTTTTCTCTGGCAAATTCCACATGAGTTTGATTTTCATTTTTATAATAATTTCTGAATTTCTGCCTATAGGCCTCTGGAACAAGTTCATATGCCTTAAGTATTGCCTCTTTAACAACGTCATAATTGTTGCTTTGCTCAGAAGATAGAGCGGAATAGATTTCTTGGGCCTTCCCTTTCAAAACACTTTGCAGTAGCAAAGTTCAGACATCTCTTGGCCATTCTAAACTTGTTGCCACTTTTTCAAAATGTGAAAAATATTTATCAACTTCTTTTTCTTGAAAGGGGGGAACTAGCCTAACATGTTTAGTTGCATCAAATCTACTTGGAGAAATTACATTTGAGCCTTGATGTTGAGATTCTAATTCTTTTATTTTTATTTCCTTTTGGGCCTGAATTTCTAATTCTTCTAAGTGCATTTCTTTTTGAGTTTCTATTTCCCTTAATTTTAATTCCCTATCCTCCTTTTCTTTTTGAGCCTGAAATTGTTCCATTTCCTTTTGAGCCTGAATTTGTTCCCTTTCTTTTTGAGCTTCTAATTCTTTTAATTTTAATTCCCTGTCCTCTTTTTCTTTTTGAGCCTGAATTTCAATTTCCCTCATTTTTTGTTGCATTTCTAACTTTTTTAATTCCAATTCTAACTTTTTGAGTTCAAGGGCATCAGTGGGTTGTGGTTCAGAGGGGAGAGTTTCAGACTGAGGCAAAAGGCCTTCCTCCATATAATGATTAACAATGAGCTGTTTAAGTTTATGTTTGTTCAGACCAGGGGTGGCAGGTAATTTTAGATACTGAGCAAGTTGAAATAAATCCTCCTTCTTAAGAGATTCTAAAAGAGCCAAACTAGGAGAGCTTTCAAATTCAGAAATAAATTCTGTCACAATAAATACCATGATGAAAAGTTTGCTGTTCTCAGAATATAAATAATAATACTGAAATTTTCTAAGAAAATTTAAATGTTTTGAAAGTGAGCCAAAATAATAATTGCAATTTGCAATTTTCTCGTTATCTAATATTCAATCCCGGCAACGAGCCCCCAATTTCTGTTACGGTGTGGAATTATTAATGATATTGGTAACAGAAAGAAATCTGAGAATCAGCAACAAAACTATGAATTTAACTATTCTGAAATTTAATTAAAAAAAAACTTGATATAAAAAAAAATGATACAAAGATCTTTTACACTAATTGGGTTACAGAAAATAAAAAAAACAATGATACTTATCAATTATAGAATTAGTCCAAAGTACAGTTTAACAGAATCCAGTAATCCAGTGGTGAAGTATCTTCTGAAGAAAGTTACCAGCTGGTAGATGTAGTATTAAATCCAAGAATGTCTCTTCAGAAACAGTATCCCATAGATTTACAATAAAATTTTCACTTAGAAATATCAGCAGTCTCCAATAAAATATAATAAAATTCTCCACAAAATTCAAATGGAGTAAAAATCTAAGAAGTATTGGCGCCACAGGTAATTTCCAAATAATCCAGCAGAATCCTGGCTTTTCACAAAATAATATTATTCTGTTTCACAGAAAGTCTAAATTCTCTTTTCCAAGATGAATAGATTCTCTTCAAAATTCTTTTTTGGAATCAATCTTCCAAAATCACAAAGAAGCACTGCTTCTATAATAAATGCACTGTCCTAGAACAATAATAATCTCCAATGGAAACAACTGCTGTGTTTTAAATGAAGTGAGTCTTTCTGAAATGGCTTTCTAAAAAATGAGTTTTTTGAATTCTGTTGACAAACCTTTATATAGTAACCAGATAGAATGTCCCAGGAGAGGAAGTTTCTGCAATGTTCTATTAGTTTCTGGGGGATTCTGTTAAAGTTCAAGTAAACAAGGTCATTGACCTATTTAAACAATTTAACAATCAAGAGCTATATGTACAATATATCAGTGTAACAAAGATGTAAACAAGGTCACTGAGTGCAAAAGAGTTAGACCAGTCAGAAAATGCAGAAATAAAAAAAAAAATCTTTCTCACATAATTATCAACTTAAGGATATATCAATCTCAATATAATATGGGGGCTATAACAGAATCCAAAATAAATAGGGTTCTCCCTCTCACCAATGTCAACCTACCTATGAAGTTTCATAAACGTGGGTCAAACCATTATCAAGTTATCATCTTCCGGAAACCAATTGTTTACAGATTTACCATGTTGAAGGCCACTGTGACTTGAACTTTCACCTAGTGAGTCCAAAATAAATAGTGTTTTTTCTGTCACTGATGCTAACCTACCTACGAAGTTTCAAGAACATGGGTCGAACCATTATGAAGTTATCATCCGGAAACCAATTGTTTTGATTTACTGTGTTCAGGGTCACTGTGACCTTGACCTTTGACCTAGTGAGTCCAAAATAAATAGGCTTCTTCCTCTCACGAAGGCCAACCTACATATGAAGTTTCATGAATGTGGGTTCAACCATAGTCAAGTTATCATCCGGAAACCAATTATGATTTAGTATATTCAAGGTCACTGTGACCTTCACCATTGATCTAGTGAGTCCAAAATAAATATGGTTTTACCTCTCATTGAGGCCAACCTACCTATGAAGATTCATGAACGTGGGTCGAAACATTATCAAGTTATCGTCCAGAAATCACTTGTATTTGCCTTTCCCCCCCCCCCCCACCCCCACCCCCACCATTCATCAAACTATAAGACGAGTTTGAATTCATCACAACTCAACTAAAAATAATGATGAGTTTGCACAATAAGGGGGCATAACCGTATCACTTACATGAAACAACAGAAAATTGAACTTAGTCTTCCTTTTCTTTTGTAATCGTAAGTGAAACTAGCATTTCAAACATTATGCTGAAAACCCCCTAGACATTATTGTGCAGAAACTCCAAAATAATGTAGGTTTTGTACAATCAAGAGCGATAAAAGTGCAATTACTTGGCACTAGAAATGTGAAAATGACCTCATAAGGAAAATCCAGTCTATCAATTACTTTGATAAAGAATAGCTCCTACAGGAGAATATGAGAAGACATAGGAATTACATAAGTCCTTCGCTTTACAGGAAGAGAGAATGACATAACACCAATAATGTAATTAAGAATTACATAAATTCTCCATTTAATGCCAGCACAATCCATTATGCTAATTCAGTGAAAGAAACCAATTATAAAGCTAGTCCAGAGACACTTTATACTCATTTAAAAGTGTCCGAGGATTGTATAGAGATGTACATGTGACACGTGACATATACAAATGCTTCACAGTGAGCTACACTTTAAAAACAGTACATAAATGAGACATAGTTATTACTTCACACCAAGCCACACATTAAAACCACCCAGCACCAACACTGGACTACTGTCTCTGGAGGAGGTATTCCCTTGCTTTTCACTATAAAGCCAGATAACATAAGGGAAAAACTGTTCCCCCCTCCCCTTCCCCTTGTTCTGAAGGACAATTCCTCAGAATGAAGAGGGCAGCGGAACGGCGTCAGAGCTCAAGCAGACTGCCTAAACACCTTCTAGAGGTAATATTAATGGATGACATTCTGAGCAACAGAAAGAGGACCCAAAGATCTAAGGTCAGTGGAGATGGACTCTAAATTTCTAAGGTAAAACTTGGTAAATGAAGAGGGCTGTGTCCAGTAAGCAGCCTTCATCAGATCAGTAATGGCTATACTGTTAGAATAAGCCCAAGAAGTGGAAAGTGCTCTAACCTCATGTGCTGAAATCTTGTTGACAGAACGTTGAACTGAAAATAGACTTTCGTAGGCAATATGTATTGCCAACTGAATCCATCTAGCGATAGAATGAACAGAGATATCTTTTCTGTTAGAAATCAATGAAAGAAAGAATCTTTTTCTTCCCTTTCTAATAAAACCCGATCGACGTTCATATATGCGCATTGCTCTAACTGGACTCAGCAAAGGTCTATGGTTATCCACGGACGGTAAAGCCTTAATGATAATAGGCCCCGGATGCTTATTCAGAATCTGATTCTTAGCCCAAAATCCCATTTCCGCAGTGAGGGTAACAGTATTACCCACACTACGGTAATGGGAATCATTGACAGATAATGCATAAAGTTCACTCACTCTTCTGGCAGATGCAAAGGCTAAGAGAAATGCCATTTTTTAGTTCAAGAGTTTGAACTCTATATCGTCTAATGGCTTAAATGTAGCTTATAGAGGCTTCAGCAAAACCCAAGCCAAAATCCCTTTAGGAATTAATCTGAGTGTTTTCGGTCTATTAAAAGAGAAATTTCTAACTAGCTTGGATAAAGAAGAATCTGATCCATGATGAACATGAGTGTCTGATAACATAGACCTATAGCCCTTAATAGTGATGGACTGCAGTTTGAGTACGTCAAACAGGTAGACCAGGAAATTGGCAATCTGTGGAATGGATGGATCATAGATCTACAAACTGGTCCATACAATAATGGAACAAAACCCTCCACTTCGCTGTCTAATTCAACGAAGAGGAGGCCCTCCTACAGTTAGAAATTGCAAACACTGCTCGTCATGTAAAACGTTTTCCGTGCAAGAAGGACCACACAACAGAAATATGTGAAGGTTGGGACCTTCCAGGTTGTGATGCAGTGACGGGACTTCCCCTGATATAGAAGGTCCTTTCAAGGAGGAAGCTTCCGGGGAATGTCCCATATCAGACACCTGAGAAGATTGAACGAAGGTCTCTGTGACAACGGAGGTGCTACTAGTAGGATTTTGCAGTGAGACTGTTTGATTTTCAACAGAATCTGCTGAATCAACGGAGCAGGTGGATATGCATATCCTATCATTCCGTCCCATGAGATCGACAGAACGTCTACTGCGTACGCTTGATGATCTGGACAGGGCGACACAAGCGTTGGTAACTGATTGTTCAGGTGTGTTGCAAAAAGATCTATCATGGGACAATCCCACTGGTAGCAGATCTGACTAAATACTCACTTGTTGAGAGTCCACTCTGATGGTAACAGGCGACCTTTCCGTGAGAGTGAGTCTGCTAGTATGTTCAAAAGACCTGGTATATGATGGACTGAGAGATGAACGTGATGACTCAGAATGAATAGGAGAATCTTCTCTGTTAATTCGCAAAACAGAATCAAATGAGTGCCACCCTGGTTCCTGAGGTAAGCTACTACCGTTGAGTTGTCCGACAGAATCTGAACATGGACGTTTGCTATTTGAAGAATCCAATGTTGTAGTGCTTCTCTAGGAACCGAGGGTCCCAAAGACCCTGGCACTTCAAGTCTGCAGACTTAGAGATGTGCCCCAGTACGTCTGACTCACATCCGTCATAATCGTGAAAGCTGGATCTGGTAGATGAAGCAGAACTCCCTGCATCAGCCACTGGAGATCCACCCAAATCTGAACCTTTTGGTTTACTAGGTCCATTAAAACAATCCTGGTTTCGAGCGAATGCGTCTTCACACTCCAGTTCTGAGTAAAGAATATCTGGAGGTGACACATGCATACATGGCCCATCGGAATAAGATCCGCAGCCGCTCTGCACAGCCCCATCAGTCGCATAAACTCCCCCGCAGTGAGTTTAGACAAAAGCGAGCATAACAACTGACTAATTTCGCTCTGGGTAACAGCAGACAAACCAGGCTGTTGTGAATCTCGAAGCTCATTCCTAAGTGAATGAAGGTCTTTGACAGAGCTAGATCCAACTGTTTCTCGTTTACTATGAAACTGAGACGTCAGAACAAGTGAAGCAGACTCTGAATATTATTCTGAAGAATAATTCTGTTGCCGTATCTCTGAAGAATGTCGTCCAACTAAGCAGACGTTACCACAGACGAATGAGCTCGGAAGTATGACATTACAGAGTTCATTATTCGAGTGAAAGCCCAAGGAGCTAGGTTCAGACAGAAGCACATTGCTCTGAACTGATAAACCTCTCCTTGCACGGCAAACCGCAGTTATTTTCTGAATGCCGGATGTACCAGGACATGAAAGTATGCGTCCTTTATATCTATGCTTGCTGCATAGTCGTCCACTTGAATGCTCACTCTTACCGACCGAATGGTTTCCATATAGAACTTTGGAGCTATGATCAACTTGTTTATCCACCTCAAGGCTATTACCGGTCGGAACGAGCTGTCTGGCTTTGGAATGAGGAACAGGTGACTGTAAAAACCTGGAGAATTTTGATTCTCGACGATCATCTTTCCTTTACACGGAATCTTTGTCCAGAGACGACAGCAGTCTAGCAGTCGAGGCTTTCTGATCAGGTGGAACAATGTCAGGATAGTATTGATGAACAAAATTCATCGCTACCATATGCTGTTCCGAAAGGGAAGGGTAATCCTCTTCCTTATCCCTTTCACCATCCAACTGATTTAGCTGTGAATTTCGGTCAACTGCATCTGTATGTGCAGATGACCAGACCGACCCAGCACCATCCAACAGCTCACCACCGGAGTCTGCGAAAGGCTGCTCTTGCACTTGCTGAGATGCTGCAATGAGCTGCGCAATCTGCGACAGCAAGTCCGTTACAGAGGCTTGAGGATCAGCGTTTTTCTGTCTTTTCACCACTTGCTGCTCCTGGGATGGAGATACAGAGGTACATCTCTTCTCCGCACGTCCCAGTGAATGAAGCCTCAGATTGCTAGTTACCGGATGGTTCGACTTCATGCGCGAAGACTGGTTCCATCTTTGCGCAGCTGGCTGGATATCCAAAGTCAGGTAGCTAGCGTGCGGTCGTGTGTGCTTTTCTGAAGTTGCGGATGAAGCCTTGACTGTAGCCGACCCCGGAGAGAAACTTGCAGACTTCCTCCCTTTTCCGTCGTCGCTGGGTGTGCTTTAGTTTTTGAGATGCTGGATCCACCCAATTCTACACTTCCTTTGACTGCAACAGACTTACCCGGTGTTACGGCTCTCACTATCGGGTTGGTCGCTTCAGTCGAACTGACTGGTGGAATAAGAGGCCTTATTTCTTGTTTTATATTCATGAGCACCTTAGCAGCCAGTTCTGATTGCTCATCAGAGCACGATGACGGTAGTACATTTTGGATGGGTGTCACAATACTATCACCATGTTCTTGTTCCTCTGAAAAAGAAACTGAACTGAAAAACTCGAATTATTTTGCGGTGAGAGCTCTGACATAGCAACTTCACCACCAACATACCGCAACACCCGTCTGTCAACCCAATGTACACAAGTAGGACAAGAATCCATAGGAGTGCATCGCCTACAGGCAAGGCAACAAGCATGTAAATCCGAGGAAGACTTCCTCGTCTTGCATTTAGAGCAGTAAGCTTTTATAATTACAATCAAACCACAAAGTCGATAACACTCCTACAATCTCCACAACAAAATACTTGATAAGGATACATGCATAATAGCAATCAAAATTAAATCCGAAACAATTATAAAACAATTTTTAGAAAATGTTTTTTTTAAAATGCCTAAGTTCCCAAAGGGAACATCATTAGCCCAAGGGCATCCCGATAGAGCCGAAGTGTGGACAAAATCCGAATTTTTTGAGCTACACTACCAGAATCATAATCAATGTATCCTGCAGTAATTCTAAAGTATTATAATACTAAATACTACATATTTAAGGGCGTTGTCAATGTAAACAACAGGAAACAAGACATCAGGCACACAAAAAAGCCCAAAGTCAGTAGCCGATTTCAATGCTACCAGATGCAAAGCTAGGTCTTCACATGAAGAAAAAATGATACATAGGATAGAAGATGCAAGACCAACACGACCCAACACCCCTAGGGTGAGGACATAACCATGGGGATAAACAGAATAAACATTCTGTAATACACGTTAAACTCCCAAGAAATTTAATAAAAAATTTCAATAAAAAATAGACAAAAAGCTTAGGAGTTTAAAAGGAGGGGTTCATGGAATGATAGGGAAGGAACACTTAACAAACAGTGGATTAATCATTACCAAGAATGATGACATCAGGCATATGTCCCAAAAATGGGAAACATGAAATAATTTTCATAATTATTATAAAGTTACAGCCCTGAATGTTTGAAACCACCGTTGTTCAGTTCCATCATCCATTTACAGCCTTGAATCCACCAATTCTTTCACTCATTTGTGTCTGGCATCCTCAAATGAAAGTGTCAATGACACTGTAGCTTAACTTGTCTGTGTGTTATGTTTGATGAAAAGGATAATGTTCAATGTTTATGAAAGGATTATGAAATTAGACAAGAATTGTGATAATTGGGAATATACTCGCCCAAAAAAGAAAGTGTGCATTGCAGAAATTGATCAAACTCCAAAAAAATAATTTCGTAGGTGTAAAGAGTGTTAACGTGTTCATGAATAAGTTATATTGAACACAAAAACAGCTTTCCCCATTAAAATTGCATTAACGTTAAATGACGTGCTGCACGTTTGTGAAAAGGCATGTTTTGCACGTGGAGAGTCAGAAAATTCATTCAGCAGGGTGAATCCTTGGGTATTTAAACACTAAAGTAAGGCCTTCCTATCGTTCACATTCAAACTTGCGCTGCTGTTAAAACGACTCCACATTAGCATGCCAAGATTGACAACGAATCAACGTCTCCTTGTCCTGGGTATGATTAGAGCTGGCAGAACACATAGAGAGGTTGCCCAGCATTTGAACTGCCACCGTAACACTGTAGACAGGCTAGTCCATCGACATGCCCAACATGATGACGTTCGAGACCGATCCCGCTCCGGGAGACCCCGAGTTACCACCCCTGCACAAGATCGGTATATCTGTGTCGTCCATCTCCGGAACCGGAAACAAACGGCAACGACGACAGCCAGGAACATCCCTAACCTGAGACGGATACATCCTCAAACAGTAATCAACCGGCTGAGAGAATACGGCTTACGTCCTCGAAGACGTGCAATTCGTCCGATTTTGAAGTTACGTCATCGTCGTGCTCGACTGCAGTGGTGTAGACAACATCTCAGGCATCCCTTACACTGGTGGCGACGTGTTTATTCACAGATGAATGTTGTTTCCATCTTTCATCATCAGATGGCCGCCAGAGAGTGTACAGACGTCGAAACGAACGCTACGCAGATCCATGTGTCGTGGAGCGAAACCGTTATGGGGGAGGGTCTTTCATGGTGTGGGGTGGCATCACTGCCCTAACAGAACTGAGGTGGTCATTATTGATGGCAATCTCAATGCAGCCAGATATCGTGATGAAGTGCTTACACCTGTTGTTGTCCCATTTCTGCAACGTCACGGCCCCGGCGTCATTCTACAGCAAGACAATGCCCGACCCCACGCAGCTCGTGTTGTTCAACGGTATCTGCAGCAACAACAAGAGGATGTTCTTCCCTGGCCCACAAATTCGCCCGATATCTCACCCATTGAGCACGTATGGGACGAAATGAAACGTCAGCTACGCCGGCTTCCCCATACACCGTCAACGCCTGTGGAACTCCAAAGACAGCTTATCAGAATATGGAACAACATCCCACAACACTTCCATGCTAACTTGTTCGCTTCCATGAGGCGTAGATGCACAGCAGTAGTCGATGCAGACGGCGGTCATACCAGATATTGAGTGTGTGACTTTTGTGTTTGACCCTTAGAGTCTTTGACTCTCCATGGCACCAAGAGTATTCGTCGTAGGATAATGAAATTTCTCGTGTTGATCACAAATTGATTCATCTGTGACTGAATAAAATTTCCATGAATGAAAATGATATATATCTTTTTTAGTGTTATTTTTTAGCATGCACACTTTCTTTTTTGGGAGAGTATATGTTATTTTCTGTTCCATGTATGCTATGTTTTCAATAAAAATAATATGAGGTGTAGACTATACTAAAGAGGTGGGTTAATGTGGCCCTCACAGTTAATGTATGTGGCCCTCACAGTTAATGTATATCAATGTAAGTTACCAATTTACAGTGAAATTATTCCAAAACAAGTCATCCCATCAAGTTACAATCAAATCCCTTCATAAATACGGCCTGTAGAATGTGCTAAAGGTTTTTGGGCTTCGAGCCCCTGAAGCGATCACAGTTGACCGACCGCAACCAAAAGGGGACGACCTCATATAGCCATTATACTGAGTCATTCTACCAAGTTACAATGAAATCCCTTCATAAATGTGACCTGTAGACTGTGCTAAAGTTTTTTCGGGTTTTGGGCTCGGGCAGCCGGCATGGTTGAATGATCCTGACCAAAAGGGAATGTTCTCATCTAGGCATTATCTGGAGTCATCCTATCAACTTACAATGAAATCCCTTCATAAATACGGCCTGTAGACTGTACTAAAGGTTTTTGGGCTTCAGGCCCCTGTAGCCGTCACAGTTGACCAATCGCGACCAAAAGGGGACGTTATCATCTAGACATTATATGGAATCAACCTACTAAGTTACAATGAAATCCCTCCATAAATACAACCTGTAGACTGTTCTAAAGGTTTTTGGGCTCGGCAGCTGTTTCGGCTGAATGATCGCGACCAAAAGGGGACGTTCTCATCTAGACATTATCTGGAGTCATTCTACCAAGTTACAATGAAATCCCTTCATAAATATGACCTATAGACTGTGCTAAAGGTTTTTGGGCTTTGGGCCCCTGTAGCCGTCACAGCTGACAAATCGCAACCACAAAGGGACGTTCTCATCTAGACATTATATGGAGTCAACCTACCAAGTTACAATGAAATCCCTCCATAAATACAACCTGTAGACTGTCCGAAAGGTTTTGGGGCTCGGGCAGCTGTTTCGGCTGAATGATCGCGACCAAAAGGGGACGTTCTCATCTAGACATTATCTGGAGTCATTCTACCAAGTTACAATGAAATCCCTTCATAAATATGACCTATTGACTGTGCTAAAGGTTTTTGGGCTTCGGGACCCTGTAGCCGTCACAGCTGACAAATCGCAACCACAAAGGGACATTCTCATCTAGACATTATATGGAGTCAACCTACCATGTTACAATGAAATCCCTCCATAAATACGACCTGTAGACTGTGCTTAGGGTTTTTGGGCTTGGGCAGTCGTCACTGTTGACAGATCACGACCAAATGGGGAAGTTCTCATCTAGATATCATCCGGAGTCATCCTGCCAAGTTACAATGAAATCCCTCCATACTAAATATGACCTGTAGACTGTGCTAAAAGTATTTGGTTTTGGGCTTGGGCACCCGTCATGGCTGACAGATCGTGACCAAATGGGGACATTCTCATCTAGATATTATACAGAGGCATCCTACCAAGTTACAATGAAATTCCTTCAAAAATACAACCTGTAGACTGTGCTAATGGTTTTCGGGTTTTGGGCTCGGGCAGCCACCACGGTTGACCGATCACAACCAAAAGGGGACGTTCTCATCTAGACATGACCTCAAACTTGCAAATGAAATTTTGTGACAATCAGATAAGAACTACGGGGTGTAGCCTGTGCTAAAGGAAAATGTGAACAGACTTCCGCACCCGTGATGGCAATAGCTTCTCTTGACTTTGTCAAGTTAAGTAAAAAGGAGATTTAAAGTACAGATGTCAGATCATTGTTACTGACTTTAGGGCCAAAGATTGATGGTTTGTGCCAATTTTGGTATCTTCCTGGATACCGTGCATGCGCAGATAACAAAAGTATGGAGAACCAGATAGGACTTGAATTTTTCGGTTTTGTATGCAAATTTTGGGGAGGGGGAGGGGGGTTCAAAATCTGTGTTTGGCCCTAAATAATATTCAATTTGCACCAGCTAGTCTGGGCCATTGATAATAGTATAAAATATGGGGTCACATGACATGGTTTTATTGAAATGTTTTGAAAAGTAACTGTTTTTCAACTGCTCATTTTGTGAATTACGGATGTGGCTGATTTGTTAGATAAAGGGTTAAATAAAGATAGTTGCATACACTTCATGTCTTCTTGAACACAAGGGATAGAAAAACCTTAGCCTGAGACAGGAGAAGTATTTTCTGAGTCATGTGCATTTATTTTTATGCTACCTGGTACATTTGTGTGAATTTAGTGCTAAGACCCTGCAAAAGCCGTACAGAAATCACTATACAAATTTTAAGAATGCAAAGTGTCCAGCTTAAGATTTCATAATGTGCTACTTGCATATGAGAAATGTATACTTTGCAGGTGAAAATGTAGGAATGTATCAAGCTTGCAAATAAGCAGACTGTCATGGTCACTGACAGGCTCAACTTGTATGTTTGACAGTCTCCAGTTCACAGGGTTTGATCCAAGTATATTGGAAAAGGGGCCTTTTTCTTGGTCTTGAGAAAAATTAATAAATTGGTCATCTGAACATAAATCTACCTGGAAGCCCTTTTCCAGAGAGAATATAGATTCAAGTTATTAGGATTAACTATCAGAAAAGCAAATGGCTATGTTACCTGATTATGCTGTATAAGTTTGGGGATAATAGTGTTTTGTGTCAGAAATTGTAAATTTTATAGCATGTACCCCATTTGGAAAGGGGCCTTATTTTAGCCCCAAAAGGGCATAGATTAAACCCTGAATTCAAATTGCCTGACATAATGACCAGTACAATTTCTTTGAGCCAAACAGAAGTCTGTAATTTTATTTAATTTTGTTTTATATTTACCAAAACAAAATTCTTGACTTATTACCAATTTTTGGAATGCTCTCTATAAGAGAGCTTTTCAATAAATAAGACAAGATTATTGTTAGATCTGCAAATACAATTAACACATACCATGATATTAAAAACTGAACATGTGACAGAATTCACCCTTGTAATTTAGGAAGAGGAAATGATAAGCTGTATTTGATAAACATTAACTATTCTGTGTCTCTCATGGTGACAGATAGCACTTAGAAGTATTTGTATGCTTCAATGAATTAATCATAACTTACACACACTTTCTACAGGGTAAGACAATGCTGCTTCTTACAGCCATACAGAAATATAAAACATCTGTCATAGTAATATTACACAACTTGATTGGATTGTGGACCTAGCAACATGGAGATGGGCAGTATTGAAAGTTTGAGTTTGGTTTCGGTATTTTTAGGGAGGTATATCATGGTATCAGTTCAGTATCCGACTTGACTTGAGATTTGCTCATATTACCAAAGGGTAATTCACACTAGGCAAATACAGTATAAGTTGTTCTTGTAGCATTCTACTACAGCATTACAAATCCCAATGCAATGAGCTCAACATTGGAATTCTTTTGCCAGCACAAACCATATCTACAGTAATTTTGTGACTTGTTCCAAACACACTTTACCCTTTAAAGGCCAATATCAGGCTTTTGCGATCTCAGGGAATGTGCCCTTTACATGTTGTCATTAGGAGGTCCTGCTGACTACAGGCAAAACACCTGGGCAGTGATTTATACTCAAGGCTTGGCTGCCTCAACAGGCAGCCAAGACTTGACTAGAAATCACTGCTATGCCACTGGACATGTACAGGCTATGGTCAATTAACAGGAGTATTCAATTAACAGAGATTCTGTCACTTTCCTGAATTCTAGAGATAAACTTAGCATTCATTTATTCTATTATATCTTGTTTGACAGAGCTCCATGAGCTCTGTCAATCAAGATATGATAGATTAAATGCCTGTATTGGATTACTGAGGCCAAATAGGTCTATAAACAAAGGAAAACTGGGGAGAGTCACAGTAAATTCTCGACAGGTTACAAGATTTTTTATTCAATCACAGGAGTTTACTCTATAACCTATATTCAATTAACAGGTCAAATCTGTACTGGAGGTGTGGTAAATGGTTTTGTGTTGGAAGATTATATTCAATTAACAGGGCTATTCAGTTAAGAGATATCCAATTAAGTGGGTTGCACTGTATTTGCAAGTTTAGAACTTCTAAAAAAGAAAAACTTACTTGAGTTTTCTCTATTCTTCATTATAAACTTTGTAATTATCTAAAAGGACAAAAAAATAGAAAGCCATATATTTTTTAATTTTTTTGAATTCTATTTCATCGCACAAAGTAGATCTTTTGTTTCTCAGGCCATTTTTTGTAAAATTTATGCGGGTGGGCATTTTTTATTTTTGTATGGTAATTATTATTTTGTTGCTGTCAGAAGTTGACATACTTGATTTGTTTTATGTTTTAGGCCTCATAATTTATAGAATAACATGGTTAGTTGTGCATTTCGTCCCTCGTCAGCAACAAGGCTGTGCAATGCTAAAGCATTGCTGAGCCTTGTTGCACTCATGACACAAATTTAGCCATTTTATGATCATCGGTAAAATATCTAAGTTTGCATTGGTAATAAAAAGAGGCCATACAGAAGGGCCTGAAAAACAGATTTTTAACTTTTTTTAGGCCTCAACTATATGTATTCATGCAAACGTAATGACTTGACATAACAAATATATTCAAAAACAATTGTGTGAAATATTTTTTGGCAAAGAAAAAAGGACAACTTGTTTTTAAATTTCCATGGATGTAAATAAAACAGTCCATAAATAATAGCAGTCCATTGGTAAAAATAATTAATTTATTCATTGGTGTTTAAGGTCATTTTCAGTATCTTTGTAGGTATGAAGTCAAGTTTAGCAAATCGTTGATACTGTACCTATACTGAGAGCTTTAGAGGACTTCCATCTCAAGACATTGGTACCAGATCCTATTTTACCAGTAGAGCAGAACTTGTTTATCCCCGTTAACAAACACTGTTCCACTTCCTGAGGTTTCCATGGAGTAGTAAAATTAATGCACTACTGATACTTTTGTGGTTGCGCAATTTCATGGGTGTATAGTAGGGCAATGGGAATCTCCCAATTTCAGGTCGAATTGATGAATAGAATTGGGCAGTGGATATTGAGTCTCAAATCGAATTTTACTGCTCTTGAAGTTGTAGATATTTCATTTTCTTTTTTTTACAATCATAGCCTAAATATCAAGTATTTATCATATGACTCGTCCGTTTTGTTCACTTTAAAACATTTGATATTTTGCTTTCATATTACTCGGTGATACATAAAGCCTTCCGTCGATTTCATTGGTCAATTTTAAAACTAGACAATTTGATTGGCTGAACAAAATACAACTGGGCCATATTTTCATAATTTGCATAATTGGGGTTGAAAGATTTCATTGGTCAAATTCAAATATGGACAGTTTGATTGGCTGAACAAAATACAACTGGGTCACATTTGCATAATTTGAGTAGGGAGAATTTACGTTATCTGTTCTATTTACGTTGGGTTATATTGCATTAACACTTTACCTAACATAACGACCAAAACCGGCCAGTGCTATATACGAAAAAGTTTCATTTTTTGCTTCCAAAACATAGGTTATGACCCCTCATTGGAACGTGCGCATCGCGCTCGTTCCAATGAGGGGTCATAACCCATGCTTTGGAAGCAAAAAATGAAAGTTAAAAAATTTATAGTAATTTATATATTTTTTATACTTACCAATGACCCAGACTTAGCTGGTGCTAACTCTAACAAAACCAGGGCCAAACACAAATTTTGCCCCCCAATCCCCAAAATTTGCATCCAAAACAAAAAGAAATCATGTCCTAAAGGACCTCCATACTACGCCTCCACTGCGCATGCGCAGTGACACAGACGTCCCGAAATTGGTGCCAATTATCATTCTTACTGGCAGTGCCTGGTCAGCGCTATATACTCAGCGGGGAGGCAAGAGTTCCCAACTCCAGGGTGGGCCATCCCCGTCTGGGTCATTGGTAAGTATAAAAAATATATAAATTACTATAAATTTTTTAACATTTTTATACTGTACCAATGACCCAGACTTAGCTGAATAGTAAACAGGCTGGAGGGCCTAGGACATAGAGGAAAATCCAATAAGCTCAACTATATAGTAAAGAGGTAACCCCTTAAGGAGAAAAGGAGTATTAGGCTTTACATGTATCTTTCTTATTTAATATTAAATTAGAAAGATACACTACCCTTAATAATTGAGCACAATAACATTCATGTTCTCTATTAACATCCAGTATATCCCTTATACTAATTATTTTTAAAGCAAGCCAATAAATAAAGTAGTCCAGAGAATTGAGACTCTTTATAGTCATTTAAAAGTGTCCGAGTATTGTATATTAAAGCCCGTTTGACACGTGACATATACAAATGCTTCACACCGAGCTACACTTTAAAAATAAGACATGAATGAATTTTAACATTAATATTACACTTTAAAACCATTCCGGAAGCGACTCAGAAATACTGACTTGGAGGAGGCATTCCCTTGCTTTTCACTATAAAGCAGGTGACCTAAGGGAACACCCCCCCCCCCCCCCCCCCTTCCCCTTGCCCTGGGTCAAATAGCCCAGAGCGAAGAGGGCAGCCGGACAGAGTCACTGCCGGAACAGAAAGCCTGCATAACTATAGTTGCAACTGTTTAGTGGACGACATTCTGAGCAACAGATAACGGACCTAAACAATGCAGGTCTCCAGAAATGGACTCAATATTTCTGAGATAAAAATTCGTAAATGTGGATGGCTGAGACCAATAAGCAGCCTTCATTAAATCTGTAATAGCAACACTATTAGCATAAGCCCAGGAAGTAGAAAGAGCTCTTACTTCATGAGCAGAAATCTTAAGCACAGACTGCTGAGAAGAAGATAAATCTTCATAAGCAGTACGGATAGTTAATTGAATCCATCTAGCAATAGAATGGACCGAAATGTCCTTTCTATTAGGCATCAAAGACAGAAAGAAACGTTTCCGTCCCTTTCTGATAAACTGAGATCTCTGTTTATAGATACGTAACGCTCTAACTGGACAGAGTAAAGGCCTACGCCCGTCTGAAGACGGAAGAGCCTTAATAACAATAGGTTCCGGATATTTATTAGGAGCCTGATTCTTAGCTAAAAAACCCACATTAGTAGTGAAGGTGATAGTGTTCCCAACACTACGATAGTGAGAATCATCCACCGACAGTGCATGAAGCTCACTGACTCTTCTAGCAGAAGAGAAAGCTAAGAGAAAAGCTGTCTTATAAGATAAGAATTTGAAATCTACTGTCCCAAGAGGTTCAAATGGCTTTTCCTTCAATTTAAGAAGAACCCAAGCTAAATTCCACTTAGGAATTAATCTAAGAGTTCTGGGTCTATTTATCGAGAAGTTTCTAACCAACTTAGATAAAGAGACATTAGATCCAATTTGTAAACTATCATGATGTGCATAGGTATCAGATAACATAGATCTATAACCCTTTATAGTAACAGGCTGCAGTTTGATTTCGTCAAACAAGTATACTAGAAAGTTTGCAATGTCTGGTATAGAGGGATCGAATATATCTACAGAATGATCCCTACACCAACGACGAAAAACCTTCCACTTAGCTGCATAGTTTAGCGAAGAGGAGGTCCTCCTACAGTTAGAAATCGCGTCCACTGCTCGTCCTGTAAAGTGTTTGCCATGCAAGAAGGACCGCACAACGGAAAAACGTGAAGGTTGAGACCTTGTGGGTTGTGATGGAGTTGGCGCGATTTCCCCTGCGAAAGAAGATCCTCCCGTGGAGGAAGCTTTCGCGGTAGGTCCCACAACAGACACCTGAGTAGATTTATCCACGGTTTCTGTGGCGACAGAGATGCTACCAACAGAATCTTGCATTGAGATTGTTTTATCTTTAGCAATACTTGTTGAATTAACGGCGCTGGAGGTTACGCATATCCTATCATTCCGTCCCAAGGGATCGATAGAGCGTCTACTGCAAATGCTCTTGGATCCGGACATGGAGACACATACGTCTGCAACTGATTGTTGAGATGTGTCGCAAATAAGTCTATCATTGGCCGTTCCCATTGGTAGCAAATCTGATTGAATACTTGTTTGTTGAGAGTCCACTCCGACGGCAACAAGCGACCCTTTCGTGAAAGGGAGTCTGCTAGCACATTCAGACGACCCGGTATGTGACGGACCGAAAGAAGAACCTGATGTTCTAGTGCAAACAGAAGGATTCTTTCCGTTAGATTGAACAACGGAACTGAATGAGTGCCTCCCTGATTCCGTATATACGCCACTACTGTCGTATTGTCGGATAGGATTTGGACATGAGCATTGTGAACAATGTCCATCCAGTGACGTAACGCAAGCCAAATTGACATCATTTCCTTGATGTTTATGTGCTTGCACAGGAATTGCGGATCCCAAAGACCCTGGCATCTCGAATCCGTTGGGATTAATGATGCACCCCAACCTGTTTGACTGGCATCCGTCATAATGGTAAAACTCGGATCCGGCAACTGCAACGGAACTCCCTGAGTTAACCACTGAATGTTTGCCCAAGTCTGAATCTCTTGTTTCACTTGATCTGACAAGAGAACGTCTACATCGAGCGAATGAATTTTCACACTCCAAATCTGAGTCAAGAAAATTTGAAGAGGACGTGTGCGTAACGACCCCATCGGAATGAGATCCGCGGCGGCTCCGCACAGACCTATCAGTCTCATAAATTCTCTCGCGTGCAGACAATAGCGAGCGTAACAACTGACTAATTTCGCTCTGGTTAACGGCAGACGAACGAGATTGTTGTGCGTCTCGAAGCTCATTCCCAGATGAGTGAATGACTTGGACGGCACCAGATCCGACTTCTCCTCGTTTACTATAAAACCGAGACGTCGGAGCAATAGAAGAAGATTCTGAACATCGTTCTGAAGCGTTAACTCGTTGCCGTACCTCTGAAGAATGTCGTCCAGGTAGGCCGACGTTACCGCAGACGAATGAGCTCGGAAATAGATCATTACCGAGTTCATTACCCGAGTGAAAGCCCAGGGTGCTAGATTCAATCCGAAGCACATCGCCCGGAATTGATACACCACTCCTAGGACTGCAAAGCGTAGGTACTTTCGGAATGTCGGATGTACCATGACGTGAAAGTCCGCATCTTTGAGATCTATGCTCGTTGCATAATCGTTCACCCGAATACTCGCTCTGACCGATCGAATCGTCTCCATATAAAACTTCGGAGCGACGATCAGCTTGTTTATCCAGCTCAAATCTATGACTGAACGGAACGAGCCGTCTGGTTTCGGAACCAGAAACAGATGGCTGTAGAATCCCGGAGATTCCTGGTTTTCTACGACCTCTACCGCGTTCTTCATTAAAAGAGACTGCACCTCTGATAATAGAGCGTCTCTTTTCTGCGGATTTGACGGAAGATGAGTCCACTTTGGACTTCGAGTTAATGGAGGCTTTCGTTTGAAGGATATCTTTAGACCTTCCGAAGTCACTCCTCTCACTCAAGGGTCGTCCGTAATCGACGCCCATTCTTGTGAAAAGCTCGACAACCTTCCGCCAACCGGTACGCGATAGAGGTTTAAGCCATCACCTCCTGGACCTGCGAGGCCTGCGGTAGGAGAAACCACGTCCTCCACGGCCCGCACCTCGCCCCGTCGACCTCGGGGCGTCCGACCGATTGTCCCGGCCTGAAGGACGTCCCGAACGAGAGTCGCTACCCTGACGGTCTCTCGAATAAGACCAAGAGGACGCACCGGAACCTCTATAGGAACCTCTCTTGGGCGCATTAGACCCAGAAGTGCCTGTCTTATTCGTGTCTGCTGTATCCGACTTCTTAGGAGCAGATTTGAACAACAGAGAATCCTTAGCTTTCTTTGTAATTTTATCATAAATAGCAGAAAGCTTTCCGTCAAAGAGAAGTTCTCCTGAGACCGAAGCGACTCTAAGAGAGTTCTTCACCTTAGTATCCACTAGTGTGGATGTAGCTAGGGCTGCGTCACGTCTAACCAACTCCAGATTTGCCACTGAAAGGGCGGAGTTACACATGGAATAAGCTACTGCCCTTGAAAGAAGTCTTAAAGAGGATTGTATATCCTGAAACTCTTTCCCCTGAAGGCGCAGTGATAACGCCTTAGTAAGGTGATCTGCGTAAGATAAGGCATCTAAATTGGCTCTGTTAGACGCAATAGCTGTTTCCAACACCGCGGTTGGAATAGAAGCCGACGACGGTAATGATAGCTCTAAGTCTTCCGCCTCGTCGTCCATACGCAGAGGAACTCTCAGTATACCCTGTCCTGCCGTATCGAATTTATTCCTTGCATTAATGAAAGGCAGGTTGAGAGTATTAGCGGACAAGAAACCTGCTTTCCCCGTCCTGGAAGCAAGTTTAAATATAGCGTCGTTCAATAATTCAAATGTTCTTGCAACATTATTGGACTGCGACGGAAACTCGGGAGCGATGTCCCTGAACCGCTCAAAAAATTCAGAGTCCAATGACGCTATAATTCTCTTGTCCGGAACTGCAGCAGTCTGGCCCGACGGAACAACTTGAGGGAGAAAGTGCCGGATGAAGTCCACGGCAGCTTTATGTTGTTCCGAAAGGGATAGCTCCAAGTCATCCGTATCCCTTTCACCATCCGGTCGGACCTCAAGATGTTCCCGGTCGTCCGCCCCCGATGCTTCGGCGGTGCGTACCGACCCAGCGCCGTCGGATAATTCTCGATCCGACACTGTTTCTGTCGGCTGCTGGGATGCTGCGATAAGCTGTGCTATCTGCACAAGAATGTCCGGCGTCGAGACCTGCGGAGGCGCAGTCTTTCGCTGCTTCGCCGAGGGCAGCTCCGCATCAGATGGCTCCCGCATACTTTTCCTATGCGAACTTCCGGAGTCCATCGGTCTCGAATCCCTGGCTGCCGGATGGTGTGACCTGGTCGCCGAAGAATCCTTCATCGGCGAAGCTGGTAATATATCGGCGGTCACGCAGCCAAGGTGCGGTCGTGTGCGCTGACGAGAAGAGGAAGCCTTAACAGTCGCCGCGGACTGCTTATACAACGGAGCATCCCGAGCGACGGACGTATGCTCCGCTAAAGACACATTTTGTACCACAACATCTGGTCCCAGATGTTGTTGTACGAGAGAGGGGCCTCTCTCGCTCGCGGCCCGGCTGGACCTGGACGAGCTAGGAACCGGACTCAAAGGCTTCCTCCGTTCTCGCTTACTATCCGCCGTCACTGGGTGTGCATCTATTATGTTTATAGTGCTCGCATCACCCAAAATTTCCTCCTGGACCGCATCGGACGTACCCGGCTGCCGAACCATTCGGTGAATGGACGCTACACCGGGCGAGCTAGCGGACGACATTTGTCTAATCTCCATGAGCACTTTTGCCGCTAGCTCTGAATTCATTTGTGACGACGGACGCACACTTGTAGAAGATAACATGGAAACATCACCCTGTTCTGGTTCCTCTGAAATAGAAACTGAGAGAGTAGAGTGACCTTGTGGAGAAAGAGCCGGCATAGCCCTTTCTCCAGAAACAACATATCGTGACACACGTTTCCAATGTTTCTCATCCCAATATTCACATATAGTACAGGGATTAATGCGAGAACACTGACTACAATTAATACAATGATCATGAAAGTCAGAGGAAGATTTCTTCCTATTACAATTTGAACAATGTCCCTTCATTGTCAAAGAACAACAATAAGTCCTAGTTACTCGCAAAAACCCCTGACACAAAGATACATAATAACATGATCCATTAATAAATGAAAAAACAATTGCAAATCAAAATAATTTTGAAAAAATATTTTTTCAGCGAAGCCCAAGTTGCTGAAAAGTAACGTTGAGCCCCGATGGATCCGATGGCAAAGTGTGGTCAAAAATTTTAAATATATATTAAATAATTAATGAGACACTTACGGATAATATAAATGTATCTTATAGTGAGATAAACTACAGCAAAGGCAAACAGCCCCCCTCAAAAAAGGCTGTTGCCAATGAAAACAAACAGTGTAAAAACACCAGAAAACATGACTCCAGGCACTGAAAAAACTGGCCCGGAATCAGTCATCAAATTACACTCTATCTGATGCAAAACAGAGACTCCCAGGGGAGAATCTGCAGAACATCAGATGGAAGATGCAGAACACAAACGTTATACACCCATGGGTGAAAACGTAACTATGGGGAAAATAACAGAAAACATTCTGTAACCAAGCAACTCTCCTAGGAAATTTTAGAAATGAAATTTCTCAAAAATATGCCAAAAGCATGGGAGAATTGCAAGGGGGGACTTTAGAAGGCTAGGGGAGAGGAAACACTGAATAAGCAGTGCAACATTTAGCAAGAATGACAACAAGAGGCCCATGCCTCGAAAATAGGCAACTTAACATAATTTCATCAAAAAATTTTAAGTACAGCCCTGATTATTTTTTGTCACTTCTTTTTCCTCTCCTCCTTCTATCCTCCTTAGAATCACATTTTCTCCAAAAATTACGTGTCTGGCATCCTTTAAACTGAGATTTACAAGCACAAAGATCAGTGAGATGTTGACTGATGAAGGGCCAAACAGAGAATGATAATTGGCGCCAATTTCGGGACGTCTGCGTCACTGCGCATGTGCAGTGGAGGCGTAGTATGGAGGTCCTTTAGGACATGATTTCTTTTTGTTTTGGATGCAAATTTTGGGGATTGGGGGGGCAAAATTTGTGTTTGGCCCTGGTTTTGTTAGAGTTAGCACCAGCTAAGTCTGGGTCATTGGTACAGTATAAAAATATTTTTAGTTATATGATGTTTTTTCCAAGTGTCGTCTGCAACACACTTTAGGTAAAGGGTTAAAAAGTCATACTAAGTCGTTAATTTGTGCATATGTGTGTCATATGATAAATAGAATATGAAATAAGTGTTTTTCTCATATGATATTTATGAAACTCGTACAAATTTTCCGTTTGGGCTCGCCAGAGGCCCTCCAAAACGAAAAATTCTTAGACTCATTTCATAAATATTATATATGAGAAACACTCATTCCATATCCTCTATTTATTCAATGGCAACTCATCTATTTGGGAAAGTCAATCAAAAAGTGTTCTGGAATGGAATCTCCATCACAAGAGTTCAAGAGGAGATACTTGGTAGGATTTTGAGAACATTTTGATTATTCAAAACTTTACAAATTGGCGTGACTCAAATTGAATCGAATCGATTCATCAGATGATGATTAGGAATCAAATCGATTTTCAAGGCCTCGCAAGGCCCAAATGTACAGTTAACTTAAATATTCCTAGTTCTAGCTCAGAAAAAAAATCTGTATTACTGCATTGTAGAAAGGAATCATTCAATGGTAAAATTAATCTATTTATTTATTTATTGGTGTTTAAAGTCATTTTCAGCATCTTTGGCTACATCATGACTGCAACATAGGTTTGAAGTCAAGTTTAGCCAATCGTTGATACTTATGCTGCCCACTTTAGACAGGCCTTTAAATTAATTTATTTTGGGCACACCATTTTGCCCTAATTTGGGCACATTAAAACCAGAATTCACAGCCTTATCCTGTTATATTTTATTACCAAGCCTTTCTAGCCTTTCTTTGTGTTTCTATGGTCATATCATGATGGAAGGTATTCTCATATGTACAAGAGTCACAGAGAATTCATATTTTTTTCTTGATGTCTTAAAAGTTTATCTAATTTGGGCACACCCATAAACGGTGTGAAGTTGGGGTAATCTAAAGGCCTGCTTTAGAGGACTTTCACCCCGAATGTTGGCTCTGGGAACTATTTTCCCATAAAGGAGAACTTATTTATGACAGTAAACAAGCACTGCTCTACTTTCTGGGGTTCCCACAGGGTAGTGAACTTAATGCTCTACTCACATTATTTGTGGGTGTACAATTTCATGAGTTTACAGTAGAGCCCTCGTCTGGGCAGGTCAATCAAAAAACATTCCAGAACAGAATCACAGTCGGTTTGGAAGCAGAATCTACTGGAACTCTTCTATCATCAGGTTGCCTATATAGGAGACCTGATGACAGAAGAGGTCAGGAAGAGAACTTGGTAGGATTTTGCGAATATCTCAACAAATCAGAAATTTACAAATCAGCTTGACTCAAACTGAATGGAATCGAATCATCAGGATAACTTTGAATCAAATTGAATTTCAAAGCTTTAAAGGGCACCAATGTACACTTATATATTAACTACAGCAGAAAATACCTGCAGTATGAACATAACTTTTTCAAGGTATATAAATTCTCTTTAAGTTTTTTAAAAAAAAAACATGATGAAAATCTATCACATTCATGATGGTGTCCTGGATTCTAAAAATAACCAACCCATTTTAAGAAATCACAGGTGTTTTTGTACAAGGCAAGAAGTGAAAGAAATGATATTTGATAACAATTTGCTCAATGCTGTACAAACTCTCAATCGAAAATTTCCCAAACTTCTAAATATGTTGAGATAAGGGGAAGAGATGCATCTCCTGAACAGGCCATGTCTCGCCAGCCAAATCTTGGAAAGGGTTAAATGGGGGTATTATTTACTGAAGCTCTGCTAGTAAATTGTTATAAATGTAACACCACCATTGATATATGCCACAGGCAGTCAGCCCTAGTTTGATTAATCCTGTGGTGATCAAAAGAATGTAACATCTCATACTCTCACCTGCCAAATAACAGTGATGCAAAAATTATTAAATTTTGAAGGCATATTTTGGCCATCACTAGTATTTGGAAATGAGAGAGAGTGAAAATGCCATCACTATTATTAATTTGAACCCAAATTGCAGTACTGTACGTGGGTATTATCACTAAATCACTAGCAGAATGGAGATTCCACCCATTTGAAGCAATAATTGCAAATTAGTTGCAAAGCATAACCAGCACAAGCAAAGTTTCAGCCAATGGACCTCTGGGTTAAACCCGGAGGTCCATTGGCTGAAACATTGCTTGTGTTTTTCGTCCATACGTAGAGAATTTGACAGTTATAGCTTGGGTGATAACACCACTCTCCGGGTGATTTAGTTACAATCCCCCCGCCACATACTGTATGTCACTATTATTCAGCCAACAGTATTATAAGGCAGGTCAGAGTAATTAACTGAAATGCACTATTATTTCATGTCTACAATAAATGTGTGTGATTGACGTGAAATAAAGCATAAATTAATAAAGGAATTTCCCATATATTTTGAGAACTCATCTCTGGAATAAATCTTGATATTAAGCAAGATATGACAAATTCTCGCACTATTGTATTTTTAAATACTCACATACAATGGCAGCGAGAATAGCGACAGCAAGAATATGAAGTTAAAATTCAAAAATCCATTTATAAAATAATAAGACAATGGCTCAACACCTGAAAAGAAATAAAATACCTCGTCACAATTTATTTTTACCCGGTACATGAAAGGATATAAATATTTTAATGACCACACCTATAATTTCTCTTAAAACTGTATTCTTATAAAAGGTGAGATCAAATTAAGTCATTGCTTCTGAAATGAAAAACCCACCAGCTGTTTGCTCAAAAGAGTTTCTTTTAAAATCATTTGTATTCAAAACAATACAAATTTAACATAATCACAGGAATCTGAAATTTTATTAGTGTATATGACCGGTAAAATTTGTGTGTATGAATATATAAAGCCTACTGCCCACAATCAACTTTATAAGTCTCTAAAGTTGTGTTTACATTCAATATGTCTGTCCCTCTGTGTCTAAAAAACATCAGGAATGCAATGTGCTATTTGTGATGTATTTCCACAGGTTTACACTTTTGGATGTTAACTGAATTCATCCTAGAATCTGCCCACATGTATGTGATCGTAAATAATAAATCTCATTTTTGCACGCTTCATATAATTTCCAACAACAAGTTCCAGATTGATTTATTTTCATGAAACAACTGATATCTGCCATAACCAAATATTGTCACTTGAGCCATGCACAGACTGCACATATTACGGCACTATGAAAATGTGAACTTCAAGACACAGTTTTACAGTGCCATACTGGCCCACTACAATCACGTCTCTTTTCTAGAAGTTTCATCACTTTTGGAATCTCTGACATTATTAGTTAAGACTGTTGATGCCAAATGGAATGCATGTTGCTTTAAATATGAAAACAACATTATCACATAATCACCATCAAATATCTCATTATGGAAAACATCGTTCATAACATGTCTAATACATGAATGCTATCAAAATCATCACTGATGTCGTAATGCTTTGAGTTGGTTTTGGAAGAAGAACTGAATTATTTATATTTATTTATTGGTGTTTTAACCCTTTACCTAACCTGAAAAGCAGACGACACTTGCAAAAATAATTCTTGAATAACTAATTTTTTATCTCAAAAACATAGGTTATGACCCCTCGTTGGAACGAGCTCAACGAGCTTGCTCCAACGAGAGGTCATAACCTATGTTTTTGAGACAAAAAATAAAAAAAATAATGAAAATTAATTGGCGATATTTGAGAATAGCGCTGACCGGTTTTGGCCGTTACGTTAAGTAAAGGGTTAAGGTCACATACTTATGCATTATGACTAATCATGACCATGACTGTTTTATGGGTGGAGGAAGCCAGACTACCTGGAGAGAACCACTGAGCAACGACGAGCAGCTGCCAGTCCCCAACATGTAACTCCTCACTGCTGCACAGGCAGGGTTAGATTGGTAGAAAACAGGAGCACTATCATCATGCCCGCATGTGGACAATCAGGGTTAAGTGTCTTGCCCAAGGACACAACATGGGACTCCAAATCGATCACTCCGATGGTCACCCATCCAAGGACTAACCTGGCTTGACATTGCTTAACTTTGGTGATCAGATGAGAACCAGTTATCGCAGTGCTTCCGCGCCCCCTGAAGAACTGAATTAATCTTGTTTTAGTTTTCATAAAAAGTCAACCTCACCCTAATACAAATAGCAGACGACATTCAGTGACGAATGGGGGCAAAATGGAGGCGAGTGGAAAATCGCTCACCTCAAATCAAGTTTGCGAGAATGAAAAATGTGAGGAGAGTGATTTTGATTCAATGTTTATTTTCATTTTTTTAATACTGTTTAGGTTGTTAAATTGAAAAATACTGATCAATTAAACACCTCTTAATATCCTCGCAGATGAGATAATTCCCTTCACTGTTGACTGTTAATATAGGAGGCCGAAACGTCTCGAGGCCGGAACGTCCTGAGGCCGAAACGTCCCAATACCATTCAAAGTGTATTGAATTAATAGTTAATGTTATTGTTTGCCTGTGGTTCAGAATAAAATTGCAAGATTGAAATCTAGTGTTTGTTTATTAAATGTATTACCAAAATTCCTGAAATGAACTTTTAGATAATCTGAAGTGAACTATATATTATGACATGTACAATTTCTTCACAATTTCCATTGACAAGCGTCCTTCGAAACGAATGTATGAATGCAACTGAACATGGATGGACATTTTGACGGTGAAAATATATGTAACCCACTAAAATTAGTTCTGGATTTTAAATGGCAGATTATCAAAATCGTGGAAAATGGATGCGTAAATTCCAAATCAGGCACATTAATTCGTGTCACTGGTGAATTGGAGCGCCAGGTGTCGCATGTGTAAAATGAAAGTTAAAAAATTTATAGTAATTTATATATTTTTTATACTTACCAATGACCCAGACATAGCTGATGCTAACTCTTAAAATTCTAGGGCCAAACACAAATTTTCCCCCCCAAAATTTGCATCTAAAACCAAAGAAATCATGTCCTGAAGGTCCTTCATACTTTGCCTCCACTGCGCATGCGCAGTGTTAAGGAGGTCCCGAAATTGGCGCCAATTATCATTCTTACAAGCAGTGCATGGTCAGCGCTATGTACTCAGCGGGGAGGTATGAGTTCCCAACTCCTGGGAGGGCCATCCCCGTCTGGGTCATTGATAAGTATAAAAAATATATAAATTACTATAAATTTTTTAACATTTCTATACTGTACCAATGACCCAGACATAGCCGAATAGTAAAAAGGCTGGTGGGCCTAGGACATAGAGGAAAATCCAATAAGCTCAACTATATAAAAAGAGTCAACCCCTCGAGGAGAAAAGGAGTATTAGGCTTTACATGTATCTTTCTTATTTTATGATAAATTAGAAAGACACAACACCCTCCATAATTGAGCATAATAACATTCATGTTCTCTATTAACATCCAGTATAACCCCTTATACTAATTATTTTTAAAGTAAGCCAATAAATAAAGTTAGTCCAGAGAATTGAGACTCTTTATACTCTCTTAAAAGTGTCCGAGGATTGTATATTAACGCCCGTTTGACACGTGACATATACAAATGCTTCACACCGAGCTACACTTTAAAAATATGACATGAATGAATTTTTAACATTAATTTTACACTTTAAAACCATCCCGGTAACGACTCAGAATTACTGACTCCGGAGGAGGAATCCCCTTGCTTTTCACTATAAAGCAGGTGACCTAAGGGAACACCCTCCTCCCCCCCCCCTCCCCTTGCCCTGGGTCAAATAGCCCAGAGCGAAGAGGGCAGCAGGACGGAGTCACTGCCGGAACAGAAAGCCTGCATAACTATAGTTGCAACTGTTTAGTGGACGACATTCTGAGCAACAGATAACGGACCTAAAGAATGCAGGTCTCCAGAAATGGACTCAATATTTCTGAGATAAAAATTCGTGAATGTGGATGGCTGAGACCAATATGCAGCCTTCATTAAATCTGTAATAGCAACACTATTTGCGTAAGCCCAAGATGTAGAAAGAGCTCTTACTTCATGAGCCGAAATCTTAAGCACAAACTGCTGAGTTGAAGATAGATTATCATAAGCAGTACGGATAGTTAATTGAATCCATCTAGCAGTAGAATGGACCGTAATGTCCTTTCTATTAGGCATCAGGGACAGAAAGAAGCGTTTTCGTCCCTTTCTGATAAACTGAGATCTTTGTTTATAAATACGTAAAGCTCGAACCGGACAGAGTAAAGGCCTATGCCCATCTGAAGACGGAAGGGCCTTAATAACAATAGGTTCCAGATATTTATTAGGAGCCTGATTCTTAGCTAAAAATCCAACATTAGTAGTAAAGGTAATAGTGTTCCCGACACTACGATAGTGAGAATCGTCCACCGATAGTGCATGAAGCTCACTGACTCTTCTAGCAGAAGAGAAAGCTAAGAGAAATGCTGTCTTATAAGACAAGAATTTGAAATCTACTGTCCCAAGAGGCTCAAATGGCTTTTCTTTCAGTTTAAGAAGAACCCAAGCTAAATTCCATTTAGGAATTAATCTAAGAGTTCTGGGTCTATTTATCGAGAAGTTTCTAACTAATTTTGATAAAGAGACATTAGATCCAATTTGTGAACTATCATGGTGTGCATCGGTATCAGATAACATAGACCTATAACCTTTAATAGTAACAGGCTGCAGTTTGATCTCGTCAAACAAGTATACTAGAAAGTTTGCAATGTCTGGTATGGAGGGATAAAAAATATCAACAGAATGATCCCTACACCAACAACGAAAGACCTTCCACTTAGCCGCATAGTTTAGCGAAGAGGAGGTCCTCCTACAGTTAGAAATCGCGTCCACTGCTCGTCCTGTAAAATGCTTGCCGTGCAAGAAGGACCGCACAACGGAAATACGTGAAGGTTGAGACCTTGCGGGTTGTGATGAAGTTGACGCGACTTCCCCTGCGAAAGAAGATCCTCTCGTGGAGAAAGTTTTCGCGGTAAGTCCCACAGCAGACACCTGAGTAGATTTATCCACGGTCTCTGTGGAGACAGAGATGCTACCAACAGAATTTTGCATTGAGATTGTTTTATCTTTAGCAATATTTGCTGAATCAACGGCGCGGGAGGATACGCATATCCTATCATTCCGTCCAACGAGATCGATAGAGCGTCTACTGCATATGCTCGGGGATCCAGACATGGTGACACATACGTCTGCAACTGATTGTTGAGTCGTGTCGCAAATAAGTCTATCATTGGCTGTTCCCATTGGTAGCAAATCTGATTGAATACCTGTTTGTTGAGAGTCCATTCTGACGGCAACAAGCGACCCTTCCGTGAAAGGGAGTCTGCTAATACATTCAGACGACCCGGAATATGACGGACCGAAAGTAGAACTTCGTGTTCTAGAACAAACAGAAGGATTCTTTCCGTTAAATTGAATAACGGAACGGAATGAGTGCCTCCCTGGTTCCGGATATACGCTACTACTGTCGTATTGTCAGACAGGATTTGGACATGTGCTTTCTGAATAATGTTCATCCAATGACGTAATGCAAGCCAAATTGACATCATTTCCTTGATGTTTATGTGCTTGCCTAGAAACTGCAGATCCCAAAGACCCTGGCACTTTGAATCCGTTGGGATCAATGTTGCACCCCAACCAGTTTGACTGGCATCCGTCATAATCATAAAACCCGGATCCGGCAACTGCAGTGGAACTCCCTGAGTCAACCACTGAATGTTTGCCCAAGTCTGAATCTCTTGTTTCACTTGATTTGACAAAAGAACGTCTATATCGAGCGAATGAATCTTTACACTCCAATTCTGAGTCAAGAAAATTTGGAGAGGACGAGTGCGTAACCGCCCCATCGGAATGAGATCCACAGCGGCTCTGCACAGACCTATCAGTCTCATGAACTCCCTCGCTGTGACTTTGTCTGAGTGAAGACAATAGCGAGCGTAACAACTGATTAATTTCGCTCTGGTTAACGGCAGACGAACGAGATTGTTGTGCGTCTCGAAGCTCATTCCCAGATGAGTGAATGACTTGGACGGCACCAGATCCGACTTCTCCTCGTTTATTATAAAACCGAGACGTCGGAGTAATAGAAGCAGATTCTGCACATCGTTCTGAAGCGTTAACTTGTTGCCGTACATCTGAAGAATGTCGTCCAGGTAGGCTGACGTTACCGCAGACGAATAAGCTCAGAAATGTATCATTACCGAGTTCATTATTCGAGTGAAAGCCCAGGGCGCTAGGTTCAAACCGAAGCACATCGCCCAAAATTGATATACAACTCCTAGGACTGCGAAGCGTAGATACTTTCTGAATGTCGGATGTACCATGACATGAAAGTACGCATCTTTGAGATCTATGCTTGTAGCATAGTCGTGCACCCGAATACTCACTCTGACTGATCGAATCGTCTCCATATAGAACTTCGGAGCGACGATCAGCTTGTTTATCCAGCTCAGATCTATGACTGGACGGAACGAGCCGTCTGGTTTCGGAACCAGAAACAGATGGCTGTAGAAACCTGGTGATTCCTGGTCTTCTACGACCTCTACCGCGTTCTTCGTCAGAACAGACTGTACTTCGGATAAAAGAGCATCTCTTTTCTGCGGATTTGACGGAAGATGAGTCCATTTTGGACTTCGAGTTAATGGAGGCTTTCGTTTGAAGGATATTCTTAGTCCTTCCAAAATTACCCCTCGGACCCAGGGGTCGTCCGTAATCGACGCCCACTCGTTTATAAAACTCGATAATCTTCCGCCTACCGGAACACGATAGAGGTTCAAACCATCACCTCCTGGACCTGCGAGGCCTGCGGAAGGAGAAACTACGTCCTCCACGACCTGCACCTCGTCCCGTCGACCTCGGAACGTCTGACCGGTTGTCTCGGCCAGAATAACGTCCCGTACGTGAGTCGCTGCCTTGACGGTCTCTAGAATAAGACCTAGAGGACGTATAAGAACCTCTATAGGAACTTCTTTTGGGCGTACTTGTCCCAGAAGTGCCTGTCTTACTCTTTTCTGCTGTATCCGACTTTTTAGAAGCGGATTTGAATAGCAGAGAATCCGAAGCTTTCTTAGTTATCTTATCATAGATTGCTGAAAGCTTGCCGTCGAAGAGAAGCTCTCCGGAGACCGAAGCGACTCTGAAAGAGTTCTTCACCTTACTATCCACGCGTGTGGATGTAGCTAGGGCTGCGTCACGTCTAACCAACTCCAGGTTTGCCACTGAAAGGGCGGAGTTACACGTGGAATAAGCTACTGCCCTTGAAAGAAGTCTTAATGAGGATTGTATATCCTGGAATTCTTTCCCTTGAAGATGCAATGATAACGCCTTAGTAAGGTGGTCTGCGTATGATAAAGCGTCTAAGCTAGCTCTGTTAGACATTATTGTCGTTTCCAATGTCGCGGTTGGAATAGACATAGACGGTGGTAAAGACAATTCCAAGTCTTCCGCCTCGTCGTCTAGACGCAGAGGAACTCTCGGTATGCCCTGTCCTGCCGTTTCGAATTTATTCCTTGAATTGATGAAAGGCAGATGGAGAGCATTAGCGGACAAGAAACCAGCCTTGCCTGTTTTGGTAGCAAGCTTATAGATAGCGTTGTTCAATAATTCGAATGTTCTTGTGACATTATTGGACTGTGTCGGAAACTCAGGGACGATGTCTCTGAACCGATCAAAAAATTCTGTGTCCAATGACGCTATCAGTCTCTTATTCGGCATCGCAGCAATCTGGCCCAACGGAACAACTTGTGGAAGGTAATGCCGGATGAAATCTACGGCAGCTTTATGTTGTTCCGAAAGGGATAGCTCCAAATCCTCGGAATCCCTTTCGCCATCCTGTCGGACCCCATGATGTTCTCGGTCGTCCGTACCTGATGCATCAGAGGAGCGTACCGACCCAGCGTCGTCGGATAATTCTTGATCCGACAGAGATTCTGTTGTTTGCTGGGATGCTGCAATAATTTGTGCTATTCGGGATAGCACGTCCGTCACTGAGGCCTGTGGAGTAGCGGTTTTACGTTGCTTAGCCGCTGGAAGCTCCGTGTACACTGACTCCTGCATACTTCTCTTATGCGAACATCCGGAGTCTACAGGCCTCGTGTCCCTGGCTACCGGATGGCGTGACCTGGTCACCATGGAATCCCTGACTGGCGAAGCTGGCTGGATATCCGTGGTCACATAGCCAAGGTGCGGTCGTGTGCGCTGCCGAGAGGATGAGGAATACTTCTGGACAGTCTCTCCGGACTGTCTATATAACGGAGCGTCCCGAGCAGCGGACATATGCTCCGAATGCGAAACATTTTGTACCACAACATCTGGTCCCAGATGTTGTTGTACGAGAGAGGGGCCTCTCTCGCTCGCAGCCCGGATGGACCTGGACGAGCTAGGAACCGGACTAATAGGCTTCCTCCGTTCTCTCCTCTGATCCGCCGTCACTGGGTGTGCACCTTGTTTATTTATATTGCTCGCATCACCCAAATCTCCTTCCTGGACCGCAACGGACGAATCGGCTACCGAACCATTCGATGAATGGACGCTACACCGGGCGAGCTAGCAGACGTCAACACCGTCGATCCTACTAGGGACCTCTTAGGCAATTGACGTATTTCCATGAGCACTTTTGCCGCTAGCTCTTCATTTAATTGTGACGACGGAGGCACACTTTTGGAAGACATCACGGAAACATCACCCTGTTCTTGTTCCTCTGAAATAGAGATTGATAAACTAGAGTGACCCTGCGGAGAAAGGACCGGCATGGCCTTTTCCCCGCTAACAACATACCGTGACACACGTTTCCAATGTTTGTCATCCCAATATACACATACTGAACAGGAGTTAGTGCGAGTACACTGACTACAATTAATACAATGATCATGAAAGTCAGAGGAAGATTTCCTCTTATTACAATTTGAACAACATCCTTTCATTGTGAAAAGAATACAAAAAGTCCTAGTACTCGCACCAACCCCTGAAAACAAAGATACATAATAACATGATCCATTAACATAGAAAAAATAATTGAAATCAAAAAAATATTTTGAAAAAATATTTTTTCAGAAAAGTTAAAAAATTTATAGTAATTTATATATTTTTTATACTTACCAATGACCCAGACATAGCTGGTGCTAACTCTTAAAATATAGGGCCAAACACAAATTTTGCCCCCCAATCCCCAAAATTTGCATCTAAAACTAAAGAAAACATGTCCTGAAAGGCCCTCCACACTTCGCCCCTACTGCGCATGCGCAGTGTCAAGGACGTTCCGAAATTGGCGCCATTAATCATTCTAATAACCAGTGCCTGGTAAGCGCTATGTACTCAGCGGGGAGGCAAGAGTTCCCAACTCCTGGGAGGGCCATCCCTGTCTGGGTCATTGGTAAGTATAAAAAATATATAAATTACTATAAATTTTTTAACATTTTTATACTGTACCAATGACTCAGACATAGCTGAATAGTAAAAAGGCTGGAGGGCCAAGGACATAGAGCAAAATGGAATACGCTCAATAAAATAAAATAGAGTCATCCCCTGTAGGGAAAAAGAAGAAATAGGCCTTACATGTATCTTTCTTATTTATGATAAATTAGAAAGATACAACACCTTCCAAAATTGAGCTTCATACATCCATGTACTCTATTAATATCCAATATAATCCTTATACTAATAATTTTTAAAGTAAGCCAATAAATAAAGTAAGTCTAGAGAATAGAGACTCTTATACTCCTAAAAGTGTCTGAGGATTGCATAATCATGTCCGTTGACATATGCAATATTCAAAAGCTATACTTTAAAAACTAAGACTTGAATGAATTTTAAAAACCTAAACTTCTCACTAAACAACCATCCAAATAACAGCTCAGAATTACTAACTCCGGAGGAGGTATCCCCTTGTTTTCATAGTAAAACAGGTGACCCAAGGGAACACCCTCCCCCCCCCCCCCTTTTTTCTTGCCCTGGGTCAAATAGCCCAGAGCGAAGAAGGCAGCCAAACGGAGACACTGCCGAAACAGACAGCCTACCTAGCTATAGTAGCAACTGTTAAGTGAATGACATTCTGAGCAGAAGATAATAGACCTAACAATAGAGGCCTCCAGAAATGGACTCGATATTTCTGAGATAAAATTCATGAATGTGGATGGCTGAGCGCAATGAGCGGCCTTCAAAAATCTATAATAGCGACACTATTAATGTAAGCCCAAGAAGTAGAAGAACTCTTACTTCATGAGCCGAAATCTTAAGCACAACTGCTAAGTCAATGATATACCATAAGCAGTACCGATAGTTAATAGAATCCATTAACAATAAAATGGAGCGTAACGTCCTTCTACTAGACATCAAAGACAGAAGAAGCTTACGCCCATAGTAATAAACAGATATCTGTTTATAAATACATAAACTGTACCCGGAAAGAGTAAAGGCCTATGCCCATACGAAGACGGAAGGACCTTAAAATAATAGGTTCCGGATAATAGGAGCCTAACTCTTATGCAACAATCCAACCTAAATAGTAACGGAAGTATTGATTCCGAAACTATGAAAGTGAAAATCATCCATCGATAGTGCATGAAACTCACTGACTCTACAGTAAAAGAGAAACCAACAGAATTACTGTCTAAAAGGTCAGAATTTGAAAACTACTGTTTCCAGAGGCTCAAATGATTACTTAGCTAAATAAGAACCGAAGTTAAAATCCGTATAGGAATTTAATCTAAAGATTCTAAGTCTATTTATCAAAAAGTTACTAACTGACTTAGATAAAGAGACAAAAGACTCAATTGTAAACTATCGTAGAGTGCATAGGTATGAGGTAACATAAACCTATAACCTAAATAATAACAGGCTGCAGTAGATCTTGTGAAACAAGTATACTAAAAAATAGCAATGAGTAGTATGGAGGGATCAACAATATGAACATAATGATCCCTACACCACGACGGAAGAGCCTCCACTTTAGCCGCATAGAATAGCGAAGAAGAGGATCTCCTATAGTAAGAAATCGCGTCCAAAGCTCGTCCAGTACAGTGCTTACAATGCAATACGGACCACACAACGGAATACATGAAGGTTTCGACCTTGCTGGTTGTGATAAAGATGACACGATTTACCCAGTGAAAAAGATCCTCACATAGAGGAAGATTTCACGTTAAGACCCACAGTAGACAAGAGAGTAAATTACTCATGATCTCTGTGAAGATAGAGATGCTATCAACAGAAATGTATTGTGGTTGTTTATCTTAGCAATACCTGCTAAAACAACAGCGCCGGAGGATACGCGTATCCTATCATTCCGTCCTATAGATCAATAGAGCGTTAACAATATTAGCTCAGAGATCTGGACAAGCCAACACATACGTCTGCAATTGATTAGCAAGCTGTGTCATAAATAAATCATCATTGGGCGCTCCCATAGATAGCAAATCTGATTGAATACTTGTTTGTTGAGAGTCCATTCTGACAGCAACAAGCGACCCGTAAGAGAACGGGAGTCCGATAAAACAATCAGACGACCCGGAATATGACGGACCAAAACTGAACTTGGTGTACTATAACCGACAGACGGATTCTTTCCATTAAATTGAATAATGGAAACGAAAGAGTGCCTCCCTGGTTCCGGAGATACGCCACTACTGTCGAATTAAAGGACAGGAATTTGGGCATGCGTTTCTGAATAATGTTCATGCAATGACATAAAGCAAGCCTAAAAAACATTATTCCGCGGAAGAAAACAGATTGCTAAAAGACTGCGGAACCCAAAGACCCTGGCACTTCGAATCCGTAGGGATCAGTATTATATCCCAATCTGTTTGACTGGCAACCGTCATAACAGCCACACTCGGGTCCGGCAACTGCGGCGGCACTCTCTGAGTCAACCACCGAATGTTTGCCCCAGTCTGAATCTCTTGTAACACCAGATAGACAAGAGAACGTGTAAATCGAGCAATTCATGGATTGCTGAAAAGTTGCCATCGAAGAGAAGCTCCTCCGAGAACGAAGCGACTCTGAGAGAGTTCTTAACCTTACTATCCACGCGTGTGGATGTAGCTAGGGCTGCGTCACGTCTAACTAACTCCAATCAGCCACTGAAGGGCGGAGTTATACGTGAACAAACTACTGCCTTCAAAAGAAATTACATTGAGAATAATATCCCGTAAATCTTTTCTTGAAGACGTAATGATAACGCCTCAGTAAGGCGGATTACGTATAATAAAGCGTCTAAGTTAAGTCTACTATACATAATGTCGTTCCCAACATTGAAATTGGAAAAGACATAAACGGCGAAAAAGAATATATGCAGTCTTTAATCACACCGTCTAGACGCATATGAACTCTCGGTATGCCCTGCTCTGCCAAAATAAACTATTTGTATAAATGATAAAATGGCAGAAATGAGCAACGCGGACAAGAAACTAAACTATCATGCTTAGTAGCAGGCTTGTATATATATATATATAGCGTCGAAAAATAAAACACATGTTGTAATGACAATATTGGACTGCGTCGGTAAGTCAGGGACAATGTCCCTCAACCGATCGAAAAATCCGAGTCCAATGACGCTATAAGTCTCTTATCCAAGATCGCAGCAATGAAGTCCGAAATAATAATCACTGGAAGATAATGCCAGAAGATATGAAAGGCATCTTCCGATACTACTAAAGGGAAAACTCGAAATCTTTCGAATCCCTTTCGCCATCCTGTCGGGCCCTATAAAGCGTTCGGTCGTCCGTACCTGATGCAACCGCGGACCGCACCGACCCAGCGCCATCGGATAATTCCTGATTCGACCGAGAAACTGTCAATTGCTGGGATGCTGCGAAACAACTGTGCTAACTCGGATAGCACGTCCGTCACTGAGGCCTGAGGAGAAGAGGTCTTACGATGCATTGCCGCTGGAAGCTCCGTGATCGTTACCCCGTGCATACTACCAATATGCGAGCGAACGGAGTGTATAGGCCTCGTGTCCCTTGGCTACCAGATGGCGCGACCTATTCACCGTGGAATCACTGAATGCCGAAACTAATCGGATACTCGAGGTCACGTAGCCAATGTGCGGTCGTGTGCCCTGCTGTGAGGATGAGGAAGCATTAAAAACAGTCTCTCGGACTGTCAATATAACGGAGCGTCCCGACCAACGGACATATGCTCTGAATGTAAAATATCTGAACCACAACATGCGGTCCCCTATGTTGTTGGGCGAGAGAGGGACATCTCTCGCTCACAGCCCGGACGGACCTGGACAAGCCAGGAACCGGACTAACAGGCTTCCTCCGATCTGTCCTCAATCTGCCGTCACTGGGTGAGTACTAAAGTAATTAAAGTGCTCGCATCACCCAAATCTCCTTCCTAGACCGCAACGGACGAACCCGGCAGCCGAACCATTCGATGAATGTACGCTACACCGGGTGAGCTAGCGAATGTCACTCCGTAGGCGATAGACATATTCCATGAGCACTTATTGCCGCTAACTCTTCATTAACTATGACGACAGAGGCACACTTTTGAAAGACATCTCCATAACTCTTCGAACAAGAAACCAGAAATGCTTGGTTAGCAAGCATAAAATAATAATATATATATCGTCGTTCAATAATTCGAAAGTTTGTGTGACATTATTGGACTATGTCGGAACTGAGGGACGATGTCCCTGAACCGAACCAAAAATTTCTAAGTCCACCGACGCTATCAGTTTCTTATCCGGCATCGCAGCATTCTGGTCCGACGAAAGAAGCTGTAGAAGACCAAGTCAGATGACATACACAACAGCATATGTTGTTCCGAAAGGGAAAGCTCGAAATCCTCCGAATCCCTTTCGGTATCCCGTCGGACCGGATGAAACTTTCGGACGTCCGTACCCGCTTCCGCAGAGCGTCCCGACCCAGCATCGTCGGATAAAATATATGCGACAGATTCAGTTGATGCTGGGATGCTGCGATAAACTGTGCTATTAAGGAAAGCACGTCCGTTCCCGAGGCCTGTGCAGTAGCGGTCTTACGATGCATTGCCGCCGGAAGCTCCGTGTACGTTGACTCCCGCACACTTCCTATGCGAACGTCCGGAGTCTGCAGGCCTCGTGTCCCTGGCTACCGGATGGTGTGACCTGGTCGCCGAAGAATCCTTGATCGGTGAAGCTGGTAATATATCGGCGGTCACGCAGCCAAGGTGCGGTCGTGTGCGCTGACGAGAAGAGGAAGCCTTAGAGGTCTCAGCGGACTGCCTATACAACGGAGCGTCCCGAGCGACGGACGTATGCTCCGCTTACGACACATTTTGTACCACAACATCTGGGGCCAGATGTTGTTGAACGAGAGAGGGGCCTCTCTCGCTTGCCGTCCAGATGGACCGGAACGAGCTATGAACCGGACTAAAAGGCTTCCTGCGTTCTCCCTCCGATCCGCCGTCACTGGGTGTGCATTAGGTTAATTTATAGTGCTCGCATCACCCCAAAATTCCTTCTAGACCGCAACGGACAAACCCGGCTGTCGAACCATTCGGTGAATGGACGCTACACCGGGCGAGCTAGCGGACGTCAAAGGCCGTCGAACCTACTAGGGTCCTCTTAGGCAATTGGCGTATTTACATGAGCACTTTTCCGCTAGCCCTTCATTAATTGTGACGACGGAGGCACACTGTTGGAAGACATCACAGATACATCACCCTAATCTTGATCGTCTGAAATAGAAATTGATAAAGTCGAGTGACCCTGCGGGGAAAGGACCGGAGTGTCCAAATCCCCAACAACATACCGTGACATACGCTTCCCATATTGTCATCGAAATCATACGATACAGAACAGGAGTTAATGCAAGTACACTGACCACATATAGAATGATAATAAAGTCAGAGGAAGACTTCCTCTTAAAACAATTGATCAATATCCTTTCAATGTGAAAAGAAAACAAGTCCTGGTACTCGCACTAACCCCTGGCAATCAAAATACATAATAATAATATGATCCATTAATATAGAAAAAATAATTGAAATGTTAAAAAATTTATAGTAATTTATATATTTTTTATACTTACCAATGACCCAGACATAGCTGGTGCTAACTCTTAAAATATAGGGCCAAACACAAATTTTGCCCCCCAATCCCCAAAATTTGCATCTAAAACTAAAGAAAACATGTCCTGAAAGGCCCTCCACACTTCGCCCCTACTGCGCATGCGCAGTGTCAAGGACGTTCCGAAATTGGCGCCATTTATCATTCTAATAACCAGTGCCTGGTAAGCGCTATGTACTCAGCGGGGAGGCAAGAGTTCCCAACTCCTGGGAGGGCCATCCCCGTCTGGGTCATTGGTAAGTATAAAAAATATATAAATTACTATAAATTTTTTAACATTTTTATACTGTACCAATGACCCAGACATAGCTGAATAGTAAAAAGGCTGGAGGGCCAAGGACATAGAGCAAAATGGAATACGCTCAATAAAATAAAATAGAGTCATCCCCTGTAGGGAAAAGAAGTAATAGGCCTTACATGTATCTTTCTTATTTATGATAAATTAGAAAGATACAACACCTTCCAAAAATTGAGCTTCATACATCCATGTACTCTATTAATATCCAATAATCCTTATACTAATAATTTTTAAAGTAAGCCAATAATAAAGTAAGTCTAGAGAATAGAGACTCTTATACTCCTAAAAGTGTGTGAGAATTGCATAATCATGTCCGTTGACATATGCAATATTCAAAAGCTATACTTTAAAAACTAAGACTTGAATGAATTTTATAAACTTAAACTTCTCACTAAACAACCATCCCAATAACAGCTCAGAATTACTAACTCCGGAGGAGGTATCCCCTTGTTTTCATAGTAAAAACAGGTGACCCAAGGGAACACCCTCCCCCCCCCCCCCTTTTTCTTGCCCTGGGTCAAATAGCCCAGAGCGAAGAGGGCAGCCGAACGGAGACACTGCCGAAACAGACAGCCTACCTAGCTATAGTAGCAACTGTTAAGTGAATGACATTCTGAGCAGTAGATAATAGACCTAACAATAGAGGCCTCCAGAAATGGACTCGATATTTCTGAGATAAAATTCATGAATGGATGGCTGAGCGCAATGAGCAGCCTTCAAAAATCTATAATAGCAACACTATTAATGTAAGCCCAAGAAGTAGAAGAACTCTTACTTCATGAGCCGAAATCTTAAGCACAACTGCTAAGCCAATGATATACCATAAGCAGTACGCTAGTTAATAGAATCCATTAACAATAAAATGGAGCGTAACGTCCTTCTACTAGACATCAAAGACAGAAGAAGCTTACGCCCTTGTAATAAACAGATATCTGTTTATAAATACATAAACTGTACCCGGAAAGAGTAAAGGCCTATGCCCATACGAAGACGGAAGGACCTTAAAATAATAGGTTCCGGATAATAGGAGCCTAACTCTTATGCAACAATCCAACCTAAATAGTAACGGAAGTATTGATTCCGAAACTATGAAAGTGAAAATCATCCATCGATAGTGCATGAAACTCACTGACTCTACAGTAAAAGAGAAACCAACAGAATTACTGTCTAAAAGGTCAGAATTTGAAAACTACTGTTTCCAGAGGCTCAAATGATTACTTAGCTAAATAAGAACCGAAGTTAAAATCCGTATAGGAATTTAATCTAAAGATTCTAAGTCTATTTATCAAAAAGTTAATAACTGACTTAGATAAAGAGACAAAAGACTCAATTGTAAACTATCGTAGAGTGCATAGGTATGAGGTAACATAAACCTATAACCTAAATAACAACAGGCTGCAGTAGATCTTGTGAAACAAGTATACTAAAAAATAGCAATGAGTAGTATGGAGGGATCAACCATATGAACATAATGATCCCTACACCACGACGGAAGAGCCTCCACTTTAGTCGCATAGAATAGCGAAGAAGAGGATCTCCTATAGTAAGAAATCGCGTCCAAAGCTCGTCCAGTACAGTGCTTACAATGCAATACGGACCACACAACGGAATACATGAAGGTTGCGACCTTGCTGGTTGTGATAAAGATGACACGATTTACCCAGTGAAAAAAGATCCTCACATAGAGGAAGATTTCACGTTAAGATCCACAGTAGACAAGAGAGTAAATTACTCATGATCTCTGTGAAGATAGAGATGCTATCAACAGAAATGTATTGTGGTTGTTTATCTTAGCAATACCTGCTAAAACAACAGCGCCGGAGGATACGCGTATCCTATCATTCCGTCCTATAGATCAATAGAGCATTAACAGTATTAGCTCAGAGATCTGGACAAGCCAACACATACGTCTGCAATTGATTAGCAAGCTGTGTCATAAATAAAACATCATTGGGCGCTCCCATAGATAGCAAATCTGATTAAATACTTGTTTGTTGAGAGTCCATTCTGACAGCAACAAGCGACCCGTAAGAGAACGGGAGTGCGATAAAACAATCAGACGACCCAGAATATGACGGACCAAAACTGAACTTGGTGTACTATAACCAACAGACGGATTCTTTCCATTAAATTGAATAACGGAAACGAAAGAGTGCCTCCCTGGTTCCGGAGATACGCCACTACTGTCGAATTAAAGGACAGGAATTTGGGCATGCGTTTCTGAATAATGTTCATGCAATGACATAAAGCAAGCCTAAAAAACATTATTCCGCGGAAGTTAAACTGATAGCTAAAAGACTGCGGAACCCAAAGACCCTGGCACTTCGAATCCGTAGGGATCAGTATATATCCCAATCTGTTTGACTGGCAACCGTCATAACAGCCACACTCGGGTCCGGCAACTGCGGCGGTACTCACCGAGTCAACCACCGAATGTTTGCCCCAGTCTGAATCTCTTGTAACACTAGATAGACAAGAGAATGTATAAATCAAGCAATTCATGGACTGCCGGAAAGTTGCCGTCGAAGAGAAGCTCCTCCGAGAACGAAGCGACTCTGAGAGAGTTCTTAACCTACTATCCACGCGTGGATGTAGCTAGGGCTGCATCACGTCTAACCAACTCCAATCAGCCACTGAAGGGCGGAGTTATACGTGAACAAACTACTGCCCTCAAAAGAAATTACATTGAGAATAATATCCCGTAAATCTTTTCTTGAAGACGTAATGATAACGCCTCAGTAAGGCGGATTACGTATAATAAGCGTCTAAGTTAAGTCTACTATACATAATGTCGTTCCCAACATTGAAATTGGAAAAGACATAAACGGCGAAAAAGAATATATGCAGTCTTTAATCACACCGTCTAGACGCATATGAACTCTCGGTATGCCCTGCTCTGCCAAAATAAACTATATGTAAAAAAGATAAAATGGCAGAAATGAGCCACGCGGACAAGAAACTAAACTATCATGCTTAGTAGCAGGCTTGTATATATATATAAATATATAGCGTCGAAAAATAAAACACATGTTGTAATGACAATATTGGACTGCGTCGGTAAGTCAGGGACAAAGTCCCTGTACCGGTCGAAAAATCCGAGTCCAATGACGCTATAAGTCTCTTATCCAAGATCGCAGCAATGAAGTCCGAAAAATAATCACTGGAAGAAATGCCAGAAGATATGAAAGGCATCTTCCGATACTACTAAAGGGAAAACTCGAAATCTTTCGAATCCCTTTCGCCATCCTGTCGGACCCTATAAAGCGTTCGGTCGTCCGTAGCTTGATGCAACCGCGGACCGCACCGACCCAGCGCCGTCGGATAATTCCTGATTCGACCGAGAAACCGTCAATTGCTGGGATGCTGCGAAACAACTGTGCTAACTCGGATAGCACGTCCGTCACTGAGGCCTGAGGAGCAGCGGTCTTACGATGCATTGCCGCAGGAAGCTCCGAGATCGTTACCCCGTGCATACTTCCAATATGCGAGCGAACGGAGTGTATAGGCCTCGTGTCCCTTGGCTACCGGATGGCGCGACCTATTCGCTGTGGAATCACTGAATGCCGAAACTGATCGGATACTCGAGGTCACGTAGCCAATGTGCGGTCGTGTGCCCTGCTGTGAGGATGAGGAAGCATTAAAGACAGTCTCTCGGACTGTCAATATAACGGAGCGTCCCGAGCAACGGACATATGCTCCGAATGTAAAATATCTGAACCACAACATGCGGTCCCCTATGTTGTTGGCTTCCTCCGATCTGTCCTCAATCTGCCGTCACTGGGTGAGTACTAAAGTAATTAAAGTGCTCGCATCACCCAAATCTCCTTCCTAGACCACAACGGACGAACCCGGCAGCCGAACCATTCGATGAATGTACGCTACACCGGGTGAGCTAGCGAATGTCACTCCGTAAGCGATAGACATATTCCATGAGCACTTATTGCCGCTAACTCTTCATTAACTATGACGACAGAGGCACACTTTTGAAAGACATCTCCATAACTCTTCGAACAAGAAACCAGAAATGCTTGGATAGCAAGCATAAAATAATAATATATATAGCGTTGTTCAATAATTCGAAAGTTTGTGTGACATTATTGGACTATGTCGGAACTGAGGGACGATGTCCCTGAACCGAACCAAAAATTTCTAAGTCCACCGACGCTATCAGTTTCTTATCCGGCATCGCAGCATATGTTGTTCCGAAAGGGAAAGCTTGAAATCCACCGAATCCCTTTCGGTATCCCGTCGGACCGGATGAAACTTTCGGACGTCCGTACCCGCTTCCGCGGAGCGTCCCGACCCAGCATCGTCGGATAAAATATATGCGACAGATTCAGTTGATGCTGGGATGCTGCGATAAACTGTGCTATTAAGGAAAGCACGTCCGTTCCCGAGGCCTGTGCAGTAGCGGACTTACGATGCATTGCCGCTGGAAGCTCCGTGTACGTTGACTCCCGCACACTTCCTATGCGAACGTCCGGAGTCTGCAGGCCTCGAGTCCCCGGCTACCGACCCAGCGCTGTCGGATAATTCTCGATCCAACACCGTTCTGTCGGCTGCTGGGATGCTGCGATAAGCTGTGCTATGTGCACAAGAATGTCCGGCGTCGAGACCTGCGGAGGCGCAGTCTATCGCTGCTTCGCCGAGGGCAGCTCCGCATCAGATGGCTCCCGCATACTTTTCCTATGCGAACGTCCGGAGTCCATCGGTCTCGAATCCCTGGCTGCCGGATGGTGTGACCTGGTCGCCGAAGAATCCTTGATCGGCGAAGCTGGTAATATATCGGCGGTCACGCAGCCAAGGTGCGGTCGTGTGCGCTGACGAGAAGAGGAAGCCTTAGCAGTCTCAGCGGACTGCCTATACAACGGAGCGTCCCGAGCGACGGACGTATGCTCCGCTAACGACACATTTGTACCACAACATCTGGGGCCAGATGTTGTTGAACGAGAGAGGGGCCTCTCTCGCTTGCCGTCCGGATGGACCGGAACGAGCTATGAACCGGACTAAAAGGCTTCCTCCGTTCTCCCTCCGATCCGCCGTCACTGGGTGTGCATTAAGTTAATTTTATAGTGCTCGCATCACCCCAAAATTCCTTCTAGACCGCAACGGACGAACCCGGCTGCCGAACCATTCGGTGAATGGACGCTACACCGGGCGAGCTAGCGGACGTCAAAGGCCGTCGAACCTACTAGGGTCCTCTTAGGCAATTGGCGTATTACATGAGCACTTTTCCGCTAGCCCTTCATTAATTGTGACGACGGAGGCACACTGTTGGAAGACATCACAGATACATCACCCTAATCTTGATCGTCTGAAATAGAAATTGATAAAGTAGAGTGACCCTGCGGGGAAAGGACCGGAGTGTCCAAATCCCCAACAACATACCGTGACATACGCTTCCCATATTGTCATCGAAATCATACGATACAGAACAGGAGTTAATGCGAGTACACTGACCACATATAGAATGATAATAAGGTTAGAGGAAGACTTCCTCTTAAAACAATTGATCAATATCCTTTTAATGTGAAAAGAAAACAAGTCCTGGTACTCGCACTAACCCCTGGCAATCAAAATACATAATAATAATATGATCCATTAATATAGAAAAAATAATTGAAATCAAAATATTTTGAAAAAATATTTTTTCAGAACAGCCCAAGTTTCTGAAAAGTAAGGTTGAGCCCCAATGGATCCCAAGCCTAAGTGTGGACAAAAATTTTAAAAATATTTTAAACAATTTATTCAACACTTACGAACAATAATAATGTATCTAGTTATGATTAAAATAACATAAAGATATTATTATTTAGAAATCCCCCCCCTCACACAGAGGGCTGTTGTAAATGTAAACAATGAGTGTAAAAACACTAAAATAAGACTCCAGGCACCCAGGCCCGAAATCAGTTACCAAAAATACACCATCTGATGCAAAACAGAGACTTCCAGGGAAGAAACTGCAGAACATCAGATGATAGATGCAGAACACAACGCCTAACCACCTGTAGGTGAAGACGTAAACATGGGGAAAGAACAGAATTCATTCTGTTATTCAGCTAAAACTCCCAAGAAATTTTAGTAATAATAATTACAGAAACTATGCCAAAAGCATGGGAGAATAGCAAGGGGGAACTTAAAGGACAGGGAGAGAGGAAAAACACTTGAAAAAACAGTGTAACTAAATAATCAGAATGACAACAAAATGGCTGCTGCCTTGAAAATAGGTAACTTAACATAATTTCACTAAAAAATTTTAAGTTACAGCCCTGATAATATTCTGTCACACATTCTTTTCCTCTCCTCCTTTTCTATCCTCCTTAGAATCACCATTTCACTAATATTTATGTGTCTGGCATCATTTAAACTGAGATTTAAAAGCACAAAGATCAGTCAGATGTTAACTGATGAAGGGCCAAACTTAGAATGATAAATGGCGCCAATTTCGGAACGTCCTTGACACTGCGCATGCGCAGTAGGGGCGAAGTGTGGAGGGCCTTTCAGGACATGTTTTCTTTAGTTTTAGATGCAAATTTTGGGGATTGGGGGGCAAAATTTGTGTTTGGCCCTATATTTTAAGAGTTAGCACCAGCTATGTCTGGGTCATTGGTACAGTATAAAAATCAAAATATTTTGAAAAAATATTTTTTCAGAACAGCCCAAGTTTCTGAAAAGTAACGTTGAGCCCCAATGGATCCCAAGCCTAAGTGTGGACAAAAATTTTAAAAATATTTTAAACAATTTATTCAACACTTACGAACAATAATAATGTATCTAGTTATGATTAAAATAACATCAAGATATTATTTTTTAGAAATCCCCCCCTCACACAGAGGGCTGTTGTAAATGTAAACAATGAGTGTAAAAACACTAAAATAAGACTCCAGGCACCCAGGCCCGAAATCAGTTACCAAAAATACACTATCTGAGGCAAAACAGAGACTTCCAGGGAAGAAACTGCAGAACATCAGATGGTAGATGCAGAACACAACGCCTAACCACCCGTAGGTGAAGACGTAAACATGGGGAAAGAACAGAATTCATTCTGTTATTCAGCTAAAACTCCCAAGAAAATTTAGTAATAATAATTACAAAAACTATGCCAAAAGCATGGGAGAATAGCAAGGGGGAACTTAAAGGACAGGGAGAGAGGAAAACACTTAAAAAAAACAGTGTAACTAAATAATCAGAATGACAACAAAATGGCTGCTGCCTTGAAAATAGGTAACTTAACATAATTTCATTAAAAAATTTTAAGTTACAGCCCTGATAATATTCTGTCACACATTCTTTTCCTCTCCTCCTTCTCTATCCTCCTTAGAATCACCATTTCACTAATATTTATGTGTCTGGCATCATTTAAACTGAGATTTATAAGCACAAAGATCAGTCACATGTTAACAGATGAAGGGCCAAACTTAGAATGATTAATGGCGCCAATTTCGGAACGTCCTTGACACTGCGCATGCACAGTAGGGGCGAAGTGTGGAGGGCCTTTCAGGACATGTTTTCTTTAGTTTTAGATGCAAATTTTGGGGATTGGGGGGCAAAATTTGTGTTTGGCCCTATATTTTAAGAGTTAGCACCAGCTATGTCTGGGTCATTGGTACAGTATAAAAATGCCCAAGTTTCTGAAAAGTAACGTTGAGCCCCAATGGATCCCAAGCCTAAGTGTGGACAAAAATTTTAAAAATATTTTAAAAAATTAATGCAACATTTACGAATAATAATAATGTATCTTGTAATGATTAAACTAGTACAAAGACAAGAAATCCCCTCTCCACAGAGACTGTTGTCAATGTAAACAAGAAGTGTATAAACACCAGAAACATGACTCCAGGCACTGATAACCCTGGCCCGAAATCAGTTACCAATAATACACTATCTGATGCAAAACAGAGACTTCCAGGGAAGAAACTGCAGAACATCAGATGGTAGATGCAGAACACTACGCCTAAACACCCATGGGTGAGAACGTAAACATGGGGAAAAGAACAGAATTCATTCTGTTACCCAGCTAAAACTCCCAAGAAATTTTAGTAATAATATTACAGAAAATATGCCAAAAGCATGGGAGAATAGCAAGGGGGCACTTAAAGGAAAAGGAGAGAGGAAACACTGAACAAGCAGTGAAACTTAATAGCAAGAATGACAACAACAGGCCCATGCCTCGAAAATAGGCAACTTAACATAATTTCATTAAAAAATTTTAAGTTACAGCCCTGATTATTTTCTGTCACTCATTATTCCTCTCCTCCTTCTATATCCTCTTTAGATCCACCATTTCTCTAATATTTATGTGTCTGGCATCATTTAAACTGAGATTTACAAGCACAAATATCAGTCAGATGTTAACTGATGAAGGGCCAAACAAAGAATGATAATTGGCGCCAATTTCGGGACCTCCTTGACACTGCGGATGCGCAGTGGAGGCAAAGTATGGAGGACCTTCAGGACAGACAAGATTTCTTTGGTTTTAGATGCAAATTTTGGGGATTGGGGGGCAAAATTTGTGTTTGGCCCTAAAATTTTAAGAGTTAGCACCAGCTATGTCTGGGTCATTGGTACAGTATAAAAGTTAAAAAATTTATAGTAATTTATATATTTTTTATACTTACCAATGACCCAGACATAGCTGGTGCTAACTCTTAAAATATAGGGCCAAACACAAATTTTGCCCCCCAATCCCCAAAATTTGCATCTAAAACTAAAGAAAACATGTCCTGAAAGGCCCTCCACACTTCGCCCCTACTGCGCATGCGCAGTGTCAAGGACGTTCCGAAATTGGCGCCATTAATCATTCTAATAACCAGTGCCTGGTAAGCGCTATGTACTCAGCGGGGAGGCAAGAGTTCCCAACTCCTGGGAGGGCCATCCCTGTCTGGGTCATTGGTAAGTATAAAAAATATATAAATTACTATAAATTTTTTAACATTTTTATACTGTACCAATGACCCAGACATAGCTGAATAGTAAAAAGGCTGGAGGGCCAAGGACATAGAGCAAAATGGAATACGCTCAATAAAAATAAAATAGAGTCATCCCCTGTAGGGAAAAGAAGTAATAGGCCTTACATGTATCTTTCTTATTTATGATAAATTAGAAAGATACAACACCTTCCAAAAATTGAGCTTCATACATCCATGTACTCTATTAATATCCAATAATCCTTATACTAATAATTTTTAAAGTAAGCCAATAATAAAGTAAGTCTAGAGAATAGAGACTCTTATACTTCTAAAAGTGTGTGAGAATTGCATAATCATGTCCGTTGACATATGCAATATTCAAAGGCTATACTTTAAAAACTAAGACTTGAATGAATTTTATAAACTTAAACTTCTCACTAAACAACCATCCCAATAACAGCTCAGAATTACTAACTCCGGAGGAGGTATCCCCTTGTTTTCATAGTAAAAACAGGTGACCCAAGGGAACACCCTCCCCCCCCCCCTTTTTCTTGCCCTGGGTCAAATAGCCCAGAGCGAAGAGGGCAGCCGAACGGAGACACTGCCGAAACAGACAGCCTACCTAGCTATAGTAGCAACTGTTAAGAGAATGACATTCTGAGCAGTAGATAATAGACCTAACAATAGAGGCCTCCAGAAATGGACTCGATATTTCTGAGATAAAATTCATGAATGGATGGCTGAGCGCAATGAGCAGCCTTCAAAAATCTATAATAGCAACACTATTAATGTAAGCCCAAGAAGTAGAAGAACTCTTACTTCATGAGCCGAAATCTTAAGCACAACTGCTAAGCTAGTGATATACCATAAGCAGTATGCTAGTTAATAGAATCCATTAACAATAAAATGGAGCGTAACGTCCTTCTACTAGACATCAAAGACAGAAGAAGCTTACGCCCTTGTAATAAACAGATATCTGTTTATAAATACATAAACTGTACCCGGAAAGAGTAAAGGCCTATGCCCATACGAAGACGGAAGGACCTTAAAATAATAGGTTCCGGATAATAGGAGCCTAACTCTTATGCAACAATCCAACCTAAATAGTAACGGAAGTATTGATTCCGAAACTATGAAAGTGAAAATCATCCATCGATAGTGCATGAAACTCACTGACTCTACAGTAAAAGAGAAACCAACAGAATTACTGTCTAAAAGGTCAGAATTTGAAAACTACTGTTTCCAGAGGCTCAAATGATTACTTAGCTAAATAAGAACCGAAGTTAAAATCCGTATAGGAATTTAATCTAAAGATTCTAAGTCTATTTATCAAAAAGTTACTAACTGACTTAGATAAAGAGACAAAAGACTCAATTGTAAACTATAGTAGAGTGCATAGGTATGAGGTAACATAAACCTATAACCTAAATAACACAGGCTGCAGTAGATCTTGTGAAACAAGTATACTAAAAAATAGCAATGAGTAGTATGGAGGGATCAACCATATGAACATAATGATCCCTACACCACGACGGAAGAGCCTCCACTTTAGTCGCATAGAATAGCGAAGAAGAGGATCTCCTATAGTAAGAAATCGCGTCCAAAGCTCGTCCAGTACAGTGCATACAATGCAATACGGACCACACAACAGAATACATGAAGGTTGCGACCTTGCTGGTTGTGATAAAGATGACACGATTTACCCAGTGAAAAAAGATCCTCACATAGAGGAAGATTTCACGTTAAGATCCACAGTAGACAAGAGAGTAAATTACTCATGATCTCTGTGAAGATAGAGATGCTATCAACAGAAATGTATAGTGGTTGTTTATCTTAGCAATACCTGCTAAAACAACAGCGCCGGAGGATACGCGTATCCTATCATTCCGTCCTATAGATCAATAGAGCGTTAACAGTATTAGCTCAGAGATCTGGACAAGCCAACACATACGTCTGCAATTGATTAGCAAGCTGTGTCATAAATAAAACATCATTGGGCGCTCCCATAGATAGCAAATCTGATTAAATACTTGTTTGTTGAGAGTCCATTCTGACAGCAACAAGGGACCCGTAAGAGAACGGGAGTGCGATAAAACAATCAGACGACCCAGAATATGACGGACCAAAACTGAACTTGGTGTACTATAACCAACAGACGGATTCTTTCCATTAAATTGAATAACGGAAACGAAAGAGTGCCTCCCTGGTTCCGGAGATACGCCACTACTGTCGAATTAAAGGACAGGAATTTGGGCATGCGTTTCTGAATAATGTTCATGCAATGACATAAAGCAAGCCTAAAAAACATTATTCCGCGGAAGTTAAACTGATAGCTAAAAGACTGCGGAACCCAAAGACCCGGGCACTTCGAATCCGTAGGGATCAGTATATATCCCAATCTGTTTGACTGGCAACCGTCATAACAGCCACACTCGGGTCCGGCAACTGCGGCGGCACTCTCTGAGTCAACCACCGAATGTTTGCCCCAGTCTGAATCTCTTGTAACACTAGATAGACAAGAGAATGTATAAATCAAGCAATTCATGGATTGCCGGAAAGTTGCCGTCGAAGAGAAGCTCCTCCGAGAACGAAGCGACTCTGAGAGAGTTCTTAACCTACTATCCACGCGTGGATGTAGCTAGGGCTGCATCACATCTAACCAACTCCAATCAGCCACTGAAGGGCGGAGTTATACGTGAACAAACTACTGCCCTCAAAAGAAATTACATTGAGAATAATATCCCGTAAATCTTTTCTTGAAGACGTAATGATAACGCCTCAGTAAGGCGGATTACGTATAATAAAGCGTCTAAGTTAAGTCTACTATACATAATGTCGTTCCCAACATTGAAATTGGAAAAGACATAAACGGCCAAAAAGAATATATGCAGTCTTTAATCACCGTCTAGACGCATATGAACTCTCGGTATGCCCTGCTCTGCCAAAATAAACTATATGTAAAAAAGATAAAATGGCAGAAATGAGCCACGCGGACAAGAAACTAAACTATCATGCTTAGTAGCAGGCTTGTATATATATATAAATATATAGCGTCGAAAAATAAAACACATGTTGTAATGACAATATTGGACTGCGTCGGTAAGTCAGGGACAAAGCCCCTGTACCGATCGAAAAATCCGAGTCCAATGACGCTATAAGTCTCTTATCCAAGATCGCAGCAATGAAGTCCGAAAAATAATCATTGGAAGAAATGCCAGAAGATAAGAAAGGCATCTTCCGATACTACTAAAGGGAAAACTCGAAATCTTTCGAATCCCTTTCGCCATCCTGTCGGACCCTATAAAGCGTTTGGTCGTCCGTAGCTTGATGCAACCGCGGACCGCACCGACCCAGCGCCGTCGGATAATTCCTGATTCGACCGAGAAACCGTCAATTGCTGGGATGCTGCGAAACAACTGTGCTAACTCGGATAGCACGTCCATCACTGAGGCCTGAGGAGCAGCGGTCTTACGATGCATTGCCGCAGGAAGCTCCGAGATCGTTACCCCGTGCATACTTCCAATATGCGAGCGAACGGAGTGTATAGGCCTCGTGTCCCTTGGCTACCGGATGGCGCGACCTATTCGCTGTGGAATCACTGAATGCCGAAACTGATCGGATACTCGAGGTCACGTAGCCAATGTGCGGTCGTGTGCCCTGCTGTGAGGATGAGGAAGCATTAAAGACAGTCTCTCGGACTGTCAATATAACGGAGCGTCCCGAGCAACGGACATATGCTCCGAATGTAAAATATCTGAACCACAACATGCGGTCCCCTATGTTGTTGGCTTCCTCCGATCTGTCCTCAATCTGCCGTCACTGGGTGAGTACTAAAGTAATTAAAGTGCTCGCATCACCCAAATCTCCTTCCTAGACCGCAACGGACGAACCCGGCAGCCGAACCATTCGATGAATGTACGCTACACTGGGTGAGCTAGCGAATGTCACTCCGTAAGCGATAGACATATTCCATGAGCACATATTGCCGCTAACTCTTCATTAACTATGACGACAGAGGCACACTTTTGAAAGACATCTCCATAACTCTTCGAACAAGAAACCAGAAATGCTTGGATAGCAAGCATAAAATAATAATATATATAGCGTCGTTCAATAATTCGATAGTTTGCGTGACATTATTGGACTATGTCGGAACTGAGGGACGATGTCCCTGAACCGAACCAAAAATTTCTAAGTCCACCGACGCTATCAGTTTCTTATCCGGCATCGCAGCATATGTTGTTCCGAAAGGGAAAGCTAGAAATCCACCGAATCCCTTTCGGTATCCCGTCGGACCGGATGAAAATTTTCGGACGTCCGTACCCGCTTCCGCGGAGCGTCCCGACCCAGCATCATCGGATAAAATATATGCGACAGATTCAGTTGATGCTGGGATGCTGCGATAAACTGTGCTATTAAGGAAAGCACGTCCGTTCCCGAGGCCTGTGCAGTAGCGGACTTACGATGCATTGCCGCTGGAAGCTCCGTGTACGTTGACTCCCGCACACTTCCTATGCGAACGTCCGGAGTCTGCAGGCCTCGAGTCCCCGGCTACCGACCCAGCGCTGTCGGATAATTCTCGATCCGACACCGTTTCTGTCGGCTGCTGGGATGCTGCGATAAGCTGTGCTATGTGCACAAGAATGTCCGGCGTCGAGACCTGCGGAGGCGCAGACTATCGCTGCTTCGCCGAGGGTAGCTCCGCATCAGATGGCTCCCGCATACTTCCTATGCGAACGTCCGGAGTCCATCGGTCTCGAATCCCTGGCTGTCGGATGGTGTGACCTGGTCGCCGAAGAATCCTTGATCGGCGAAGCTGGTAAAATATCGGCGGTCACGCAGCCAAGGTGCGGTCGTGTGCGCTGACGAGAAGAGGAAGCCTTAGCAGTCTCAGCGGACTGCCTATACAACGGAGCGTCCCGAGCGACGGACGTATGCTCCGCTAACGACACATTTGTACCACAACATCTGGGGCCAGATGTTGTTGAACGAGAGAGGGGCCTCTCTCGCTTGCCGTCCGGATGGACCGGAACGAGCTATGAACCGGACTAAAAGGCTTCCTCCGTTCTCCCTCCGATCCGCCGTCACTGGGTGTGCATTAAGTTAATTTTATAGTGCTCGCATCACCCCAAAATTCCTTCTAGACCGCAACGGACGAACCCGGCTGCCGAACCATTCGGTGAATGGACGCTACACCGGGCGAGCTAGCGGACGTCAAAGGCCGTCGAACCTACTAGGGTCCTCTTAGGCAATTGGCGTATTACATGAGCACTTTTCCGCTAGCTCTTCATTAATTGTGACGACGGAGGCACACTGTTGGAAGACATCACAGATACATCACCCTAATCTTGATCGTCTGAAATAGAAATTGATAAAGTAGAGTGACCCTGCGGGGAAAGGACCGGAGTGTCCAAATCCCCAACAACATACCGTGACATACGCTTCCCATATTGTCATCGAAATCATACGATACAGAACAGGAGTTAATGCGAGTACACTGACCACATATAGAATGATAATAAGGTCAGAGGAAGACTTCCTCTTAAAACAATTGATCAATATCCTTTCAATGTGAAAAGAAAACAAGTCCTGGTACTCGCACTAACCCCTGGCAATCAAAATACATAATAATAATATGATCCATTAATATAGAAAAAATAATTGAAATCAAAATATTTTGAAAAAATATTTTTTCAGAACAGCCCAAGTTTCTGAAAAGTAACGTTGAGCCCCAATGGATCCCAAGCCTAAGTGTGGACAAAAATTTTAAAAATATTTTAAACAATTTATTCAACACTTACGAACAATAATAATGTATCTATTTATGATTAAAATAACATAAAGATATTATTATTTAGAAATCCCCCCCTCACACAGAGGGCTGTTGTAAATGTAAACAATGAGTGTAAAAACACTAAAATAAGACTCCAGGCACCCAGGCCCGAAATCAGTTACCAAAAATACACCATCTGATGCAAAACAGAGACTTCCAGGGAAGAAACTGCAGAACATCAGATGGTAGATGCAGAACACAACGCCTAACCACCCGTAGGTGAAGACGTAAACATGGGGAAAGAACAGAATTCATTCTGTTATTCAGCTAAAACTCCCAAGAAATTTTAGTAATAATAATTACAGAAACTATGCCAAAAGCATGGGAGAATAGCAAGGGGGAACTTAAAGGACAGGGAGAGAGGAAAAACACTTGAAAAAACAGTGTAACTAAATAATCAGAATGACAACAAAATGGCTGCTGCCTTGAAAATAGGTAACTTAACATAATTTCATTAAAAAATTTTAAGTTACAGCCCTGATAATATTCTGTCACACATTCTTTTCCTCTCCTCCTTTTCTATCCTCCTTAGAATCACCATTTCACTAATATTTATGTGTCTGGCATCATTTAAACTGAGATTTAAAAGCACAAAGATCAGTCAGATGTTAACTGATGAAGGGCCAAACTTAGAATGATTAATGGCGCCAATTTCGGAACGTCCTTGACACTGCGCATGCGCAGTAGGGGCGAAGTGTGGAGGGCCTTTCAGGACATGTTTTCTTTAGTTTTAGATGCAAATTTTGGGGATTGGGGGGCAAAATTTGTGTTTGGCCCTATATTTTAAGAGTTAGCACCAGCTATGTCTGGGTCATTGGTACAGTATAAAAATATATAAGGAACAGGGCTACATTCCGCATGTCTTTGATAAAAAAAAATACGAAAGTATTAAAACATTTCTCAGATCTCAGAATGACCACCGTTTTTCTATATCTGAACATGCGTGTTCGTTTCTGGCAGGAGTAAGGTCTGGGCGAGTTTTCAATGTACAACCCTCATACTGTTAGCATGTTGTGTGTGGATGTATAAGAGAACTACTGTGTGTCATGTTCATAACAATGAAAAGGAAATTGTTTGGAATTGTACTTTAAACGTAACAAATTGTGAGTGATTAAAAATTTCCCAACATTAAAAATTAATTGAATTTTTCTGTTGACGCAACTCAAATGGATAAAAGACACCAAAGAACAGAGGTGAGCGATTATTCGCGAACCTTGAACAATTTTTGCGTGAGCCATGGTGCGCGAGAGCGATCGCGCACCTTTCCCATGTGTCACTGGACATTTGAGGAAAACACCTGAATAACTAAATATTTTCATTTTTTGTATCAAAAACATGGCTTTTGACGCCTCATTGAAATTAGCTTGTTCCAGTGAGGGGTCATAAGCCATATTTTTGATGAAAAACTTGAAAAAAAAAAATTTGGCCAGTCATTTTCGTGATCAGTGCTGGCCAGTTTTAGTCGTTACATTTGATAAAATGTTTAATTACACATGTGATAAAAAGAATCTCAAATTTGTCACAATTTGACATGAAATTTCTGACCCTCATTCACTAAAATTGATCTGAGCCCCAGTAAACATTAGCTCTGATAGATTTTAGTGAACTTGGTACAGAAATTTCAAATGAAATCGAGACTGATTTGAGATCTATTTATATTATGAGAGTGAGAACATGTACACTTGATGATCACAACTAAAGATAACTGCTATAAACTTTCTGATTAACCCTTTACCTAACGAATCGACTGCATCCGCCGGCGTAATATGCAAATTAAGCAGTTGAAAAAATTAAATTTTTCAAAATATTCCAACAAAACCTCATTGAGCTTGTTCCAATGAGGGGTCACATGATATGGTTTTGATGAAATTATTTGAAAAAATTAAAAAAATGACATTTAAAATAATAAATTTTGATATCATCTGCGTTGGGGAAAGGGTTAAACAACCAAAACACAGTTCACAACAACACTCCTCTCCAAGACAATGCAGGAACCAATACCATAAAATTTGTACAATTATATTTTCTAGAATTGTATATTTTTTACCTTTTAATATAACTGACTAAAACTGATCATTAGCATTTTGAAAGATATGGCAATTTGCGCAAATGGCAATTTGCCAGATCATTAAAAATGCTAAGGGTTCATTTTAACCCATTTAAAGTCATAGCGAGAACATACAGTTCTAGAAAATACAATTGTAAAAGTTTTATAGTATTGGCCTCTGGTCTATTTCAGCATTTGCAATGGTATTACCAACAATTGGTGATGAATTTTCTAAGGATGGGTATCATGTGTAATATTCAAAAGTTCTCCTTTATGTTGATACATATTAACTCTTTACCTAACATAATGTGACAAGACTGGCAAAAATGTTTCTTGGATAAATTAAAATTTTCATTTTTGCCTCCAAAGTATAGCTTATTACCCCTCATCTGAATGAGCTCAATTTGTTCTAGTGAGGGGTTATAAGCTAAGTTTTGTAGGCAAACACTGAAAAGTTAAAAAATTTATAGTAATTTATATATTTTTTATACTTACCAATGACCCAGACTTAGCTGGTGCTAACTCTAACAAAACCAGGGCCAAACACAAATTTTGCCCCCCAATCCCCAAAATTTGCATCCAAAACAAAAAGAAATCATGTCCTAAAGGACCTCCATACTACGCCTCTACTGCGCATGCGCAGTGACGCAGTCGTCCTGAAATTGGCGCCAATTATCATTCTTACTGGCAGTGCCTGGTCAGCGCTATGTACTCAGCGGGGAGGCAAGAGTTCCCAACTCCAGGGAGGGCCATCCCCGTCTGGGTCATTGGTAAGTATAAAAAATATATAAATTACTATAAATTTTTTAACATTTTTATACTGTACCAATGACCCAGACTTAGCTGAATAGTAAACAGGCTGGAGGGCCTAGGACATAGATGAAAATCCAATAAGCTCAACTATATAGTAAAGAGGTAACCCCTTAAGGAGAAAAGGAGTATTAGGCTTTACATGTATCTTTCTTATTTAATATTAAATTAGAAAGATACACTACCCTTAATAATTGAGCACAATAACATTCATGTTCTCTATTAACATCCAGTATAACCCTTATACTAATTATTTTTAAAGCAAGCCAATAAATAAAGTAGTCCAGAGAATTGAGACTCTTTATAGTCATTTAAAAGTGTCCGAGTATTGTATATTAAAGCCCGTTTGACACTTGACATATACAAATGCTTCACACCGAGCTACACTTTAAAAATAAGACATGAATGAATTTAAACATTAATATTACACTTAAAAACCATCCCGGAAGCGACTCAGAAATACTGACTTGGAGGAGGCATTCCCTTGCTTTTCACTATAAAGCAGGTGACCTAAGGGAACACCCCCCCCCCCCCCCCCCCCCTTCCCCTTGCCCTGGGTCAAATAGCCCAGAGCGAAGAGGGCAGCCGGACGGAGTCACTGCCGGAACAGAAAGCCTGCATAACTATAGTTGCAACTGTTTAGTGGACGACATTCTGAGCAACAGATAACGGACCTAAACAATGCAGGTCTCCAGAAATGGACTCAATATTTCTGAGATAAAAATTCGTAAATGTGGATGGCTGAGACCAATAAGCAGCCTTCATTAAATCTGTAATAGCAACACTATTAGCATAAGCCCAGGAAGTAGAAAGAGCTCTTACTTCATGAGCAGAAATCTTAAGCACAGACTGCTGAGAAGAAGATAAATCTTCATAAGCAGTACGGATAGTTAACTGAATCCATCTAGCAAAAGAATGGACTGAAATGTCCTTTCTATTAGGCATCAAAGACAGAAAGAAACGTTTCCGTCCCTTTCTGATAAACTGAGATCTCTGTTTATAGATACGTAGTGCTCTAACAGGACAGAGTAAAGGCCTACGCCCGTCTGAAGACGGAAGAGCCTTAATAACAATAGGTTCCGGGTATTTATTAGGAGCCTGATTCTTAGCTAAAAAACCCACATTAGTAGTGAAGGTGATAGTGTTCCCAACACTACGATAATGAGAATCATCCACCGATAGTGCATGAAGCTCACTGACTCTTCTGGCAGAAGAGAAAGCTAAGAGAAAAGCTGTCTTATAAGATAAGAATTTGAAATCTACTGTCCCAAGAGGTTCAAATGGCTTTCCCTTCAATTTAAGGAGAACCCAAGCTAAATTCCACTTAGGAATTAATCTAAGAGTTCTGGGTCTATTTATCGAAAAGTTTCTAACCAACTTCGATAAAGAGACATTAGATCCAATTTGTAAACTATCATGATGTGCATAGGTATCAGATAACATAGATCTATAACCCTTTATAGTAACAGGCTGCAGTTTGATTTCGTCAAACAAGTATACTAGAAAGTTTGCAATGTCTGGTATAGAGGGATCAAATATATCTACAGAATGATCCCTACACCAACGACGAAAAACCTTCCACTTAGCCGCATAGTTTAGAGAAGAGGAGGTCCTCCTACAGTTAGAAATCGCGTCCACTGCTCGTCCTGTAAAGTGCTTGCCATGCAAGAAGGACCGCACAACGGAAAAACGTGAAGGTTGAGACCTTGCGGGTTGTGATGGAGTTGGCGCGATTTCCCCTGCGAAAGAAGATCCTCTCGTGGAGGAAGCTTCCGCGGTAGGTCCCACAACAGACACCTGAGTAGATTTATCCACGGTCTCTGTGGCGACAGAGATGCTACCAACAGAATCTTGCATTGAGATTGTTTTATCTTTAGCAATACTTGTTGAATTAACGGCGCTGGAGGATACGCATATCCTATCATTCCGTCCCAAGGGATCGACAGAGCGTCTACTGCAAATGCTCTTGGATCCGGACACGGAGACACATACGTCTGCAACTGATTGTTGAGATGTGTCGCAAATAAGTCTATCATTGGCCGTTCCCATTGGTAGCAAATCTGATTGAATACTTGTTTGTTGAGAGTCCACTCCGACGGCAACAAACGACCCTTTCGTGAAAGGGAGTCTGCTAGCACATTCAGACGACCCGGTATGTGACGGACCGAAAGAAGAACGTGATGTTCTAACGCAAACAGAAGGATTCTTTCCGTTAGATTGAACAACGGAACTGAATGAGTGCCTCCCTGATTCTGTATATACGCCACTACTGTCGTATTGTCGGATAGGATTTGGACATGAGCATCGTGTCCATCCAGTGACGTAACACAAGCCAAATTGACATCATTTCCTTGATGTTTATGTGCTTGCACAGGAATTGCGGATCCCAAAGACCCTGGCATCTCGAATCCGTTGGGATTAATGATGCACCCCAACATGTTTGACTGGCATCCGTCATAACAGTAAAACTCGGATCCAGCAACTGCAGCGGAACTCCTTGAGTTAACCACTGAATGTTTGCCCAAGTCTGAATCTCTTGTTTCACTTGATCTGACAAGAGAACGTCTACATCGAGCAAATGAATTTTCACACTCCAATTCTGAGTCAGGACAATTTGAAGAGGACGTGTGCGTAACCGCCCCATCGGAATGAGATCCGCGGTGGCTCCGCACAGACCTATCAGTCTCATAAATTCTCTCGCTGTGACCTTGTCTGCGTGCAGACAATAGCGAGCGTAACAACTGACTAACTTCGCTCTGGTTAACGGCAGACGAGATTGTTGTGCGTCTCGAAGCTCATTCCCAGATGAGTGAATGACTTGGACGGCACCAGATCCGACTTCTCCTCGTTTACTATAAAACCGAGACGTCGGAGCAATAGAAGAAGATTCTGAACATCGTTCTGAAGCGTTAACTCGTTGCCGTACCTCTGAAGAATGTCGTCCAGGTAGGCCGACGTTACCGCAGACGAATGAGCTCGGAAGTAGATCATTACCGAGTTCATTACCCGAGTGAAAGCCCAGGGTGCTAGATTCAATCCGAAGCACATCGCCCGGAATTGATACACCACTCCAAGGACTGCGAAGTGTAGATACTTTCGGAATGTCGGATGTACCATGACGTGAAAGTACGCATCTTTGAGATCTATGCTCGTTGCATAATCGTTCACCCGAATACTCACTCTGACCGATCGAATCGTCTCCATATAAAACTTCGGAGCGACGATCAGCTTGTTTATCCAGCTCAAATCTATGACTGGACGGAACGAGCCGTCTGGTTTCGGAACCAGAAACAGATGGCTGTAGAATCCCAGAGATTCCTGGTTTTCTACGACCTCTACCGCGTTCTTCATTAAAAGAGACTGCACCTCTGATAACAGAGCGTCTCTTTTCTGTGGATTTGACGGAAGATGAGTCCACTTTGGACTTCGAGTTAATGGAGGCTTTCGTTTGAAGGATATCTTCAGACCTTCCGAAGTCACTCCTCTCACCCAAGGGTCGTCCGTAATCGACGCCCACTCTTGTGAAAAACTCGACAACCTTCCGCCAACCGGAACGCGATAGAGGTTTAAGCCATCACCTCCTGGACCTGCGAGGCCTGCGGTAGGAGAAACCACGTCTTCCACGACCCGCACCTCGCCTCGTCGACCTCGGGGCGTCCGACCGATTGTCCCGGCCTGAAGGACGTCCCGAACGAGAGTCGCTATCCTGACGGTCTCTCGAATAAGACCAAGAGGACGCACCGGAACCTCTATAGGAACCTCTCTTGGGCGCATTAGACCCAGAAGTGCCTGTCTTATTCGTGTCTGCTGTACCCGACTTCTTAGGAGCAGATCTGAACAACAGAGAATCATTAGCTTTCTTTTTAATTTTATCATAAATAGCGGAAAGCTTGCCGTCAAAGAGAAGTTCTCCTGAGACCGAAGCGACTCTAAGAGAGTTCTTCACCTTAGAATCCACTAGTGTGGATGTAGCTAGGGCTGCGTCACGTCTAACCAACTCCAGATTTGCCACTGAAAGGGCGGAGTTACACGTGGAATAAGCTACTACCCTTGAAAGAAGTCTTAAAGAGGATTGTATATCCTGAAACTCTTCCCCTTGAAGGCGCAGTGATAACGCCTTAGTAAGGTGATCTGCGTAAGATAAGGCATCTAAATTCGCTCTGTTAGACGCAATAGCTGTTTCCATCACCGCGGTTGGAATAGAAGCTGACGACGGTAATGATAGCTTCCGCCTCGTCGTCCATACGCAGAGGAACTCTCGGTATACCCTGTCCTGCCGTATCGAATTTATTCCTTGCATTAATGAAAGGCAGGTTGAGAGTATTAACGGACAAGAAACCTGCTTTCCCCGTCCTGGAAGCAAGTTTAAATATAGCGTCGTTCAATAATTCAAATGTTCTAGCAACATTATTGGACTGTGACGGAAACTCGGGAGCGATGTCCCTGAACCGCTCAAAAAATTCAGAGTCCAATGACGCTATAATTCTCTTGTCCGGAAGCGCAGCAGTCTGGCCCGACGGAACAACTTGAGGGAGAAAGTGCCGGATGAAGTCCACGGCAGCTTTATGTTGTTCCGAAAGGGATAGCTCCAAGTCATCCGTATCCCTTTCACCATCCGGTCGGACCTCATGATGTTTCCGGTCGTCCGCCCCCGATGCTTTGGCGGAGCGTACCGACCCAGCGCCGTCGGATAATTCTCGATCCGACACCGTTTCTGTCGGCTGCTGGGATGCTGCGATAAGCTGTGCTATCTGCACAAGAATGTCCGGCGTCGAGACCTGCGGAGGCGCAGTCTTTCGCTGCTTCGCCGAGGGCAGCTCCGCATCAGATGGCTCCCGCATACTTTTCCTATGCGAACGTCCAAAGTCCATCGGTCTCGAATCCCTGGCTGCCGGATGGTGTGACCTGGTCGCCGAAGAATCCTTCATCGGCGAAGCTGGTAATACATCGGCGGTCACGCAGCCAAGGTGCGGTCGTGTGCGCTGACGAGAAGAGGAAGCCTTAACAGTCTCTGCGGACTGCTTATACAACGGAGCGTCCCGAGCGACGGACATATGCTCCGCTAAAGACACATTTTGAACCACAACATCTGGTCCCAGATGTTGTTGTACGAGAGAGGGACCTCTCTCGCTCGCGGCCCGGCTGGACCTGGACGAGCTAGGAACCGGACTAAAAGGCTTCCTCCGTTCTCGCTTACTATCCGCCGTCACTGGGTGTGCATCTATTATGTTTATAGTGCTCGCATCACCCAAAATTTCCTCTTGGACCGCATCGGACGAACCCGGCTGCCGAACCATTCGGTGAATGGACGCTACACCGGGCGAGCTAGCGGACGACATTTGTCTAATCTCCATGAGCACTTTTGCCGCTAGCTCTGCACACTTGAAGAAGATAACATGGAAACATCACCCTGTTCTGGTTCCTCTGAAATAGAAACTGAGAGAGTAGAGTGACCTTGCGGAGAAAGAGCCGGCATCGCTCTTTCTCCATAAACAACATATCGTGACACACGTTTCCAATGTTTCTCATCCCAATGTTCACATATAGGACAGGGATTAATGCGAGAACACTGACTACAATTAATACAATGATCATGAAAGTCAGAGGAAGATTTCTTCCTATTACAATTTGAACAATGTCCCTTCATTGTGAAAGAACAACAATAAGTCCTAGTTACTCGCAAAAACCCCTGACACAAAGATACATAATAACATGATCCATTAATAAATGAAAAAACAATTGCAAAACAAAATAATTTTGAAAAAATATTTTTTCAGCGAAGCCCAAGTTGCTGAAAAGTAACGTTGAGCCCCGATGGATCCGATGGCAAAGTGTGGTCAAAAATTTTAAATTTATATAAAATAATTAATGAGACACTTTCGGATAATATAAATCTATCTTATAGTGAGATAAACTGCAGCAAAGGCAAACAGCCCACCTCAAAAAAGGCTGTTGCCAATGAAAACAAACAGTGTAAAAACACCAGAAAACATGACTCCAGGCACTGAAAAAACTGGCCCGGAATCAGTCATCAATTACACTCTATCTGATGCAAAACAGAGACTCCCAGGGGAGAATCTGTAGAACATCAGATGGAAGATGCAGAACACAAACGTTATACACCCATGGGTGAAAACGTAACTATGGGGAAAATAACAGAAAACTTTCTGTAACCAAGCAACTCTCCCAGGAAATTTTAGAAATGAAATTTCTCAAAAATATGCCAAAAGCATGGGAGAATTGCAAGGGGGGACTTTAGAAGGCTAGGGGAGAGGAAACACTGAATAAGCAGTGCAACAATTAGCAAGAATGACAACAAGAGGCCCATGCCTCGAAAATAGGCAACTTAACATAATTTCATCAAAAAATTTTAAGTACAGCCCTGATTATTTTTTGTCACTTCTTTTTCCTCTCCTCCTTCTATCCTCCTTAGAATCACATTTTCTCCAAAAATTACGTGTCTGGCATCCTTTAAACTGAGATTTACAAGCACAAAGATCAGTGAGATGTTGACTGATGAAGGGCCAAACAGAGAAATGATAATTGGCGCCAATTTCGGGACGACTGCGTCACTCCGCATGCGCAGTAGAGGCGTAGTATGGAGGTCCTTTAGGACATGATTTCTTTTTGTTTTGGATGCAAATTTTGGGGATTGGGGGGCAAAATTTGTGTTTGGCCCTGGTTTTGTTAGAGTTAGCACCAGCTAAGTCTGGGTCATTGGTACAGTATAAAAATATAAAAAAGTTTGAATAACAAATTTGGTAAAAGGTGCTGCGTAAATATGGTTGCTACATTAGTTTGAGGGTTAAAGATAAGTTTGATATTAAATGGAAGAAAAATACAGCAAAGTGTTTTGCTCAAGCCAGAACTGGCCCCAGAAGAATAAAAAGTATTTTTTCAGGTTATTCTAAACCCAGCCAAGGAAAAATGAATGGAATGAATTTGGCATGGTTTCCGTAAAAGAGACAAAACAAGTTACATAAAAAGTATGAGTGAAGTAAGATACAGAAAAAATATATACCATACAGATCTGGTCCATGAGAACTAAACACATTATACATTATGATGTTGAAGGATGCAACTACTAATTTTCCATAGTATTCTGAATCCAGTTGCATAGATGGTCCCTGGAGAAGAAATGAATTTTTTAATAAAATATTTTATTATCTTGTTCAAAATGAAAAGTTTTATTCATTGTCTCAAATGCACCTCTTGTTCACCCATTTGTCTAATTGATTTTCAAAACAAAAAGAAAGTTTTAATCCCCAAGCCAATTCACAGACCATTAAGATAAGGTAGTGTTTCTTTTGGCTGAATCTTGACCTCACAGAGAGCATCACTGATGATCCTTCAATGGTACTTCCTATGACTGGTTTATACATCCTTCCAAGTATGTTTTCCAGGGCTTTCAATGAGTTCAGGAATAAAAAGCAAGAATTTCCAAGGATGTTTTAGGGCAGAAACAAGGGAGTTCCTCCACAAAAGCTACACATGGCTGAATGTATTGTTAAGTAGAGCTGGGCGGTTTTCATTTGTCAGATTCGGTTTCAGTTTGGTTTCAGGAAATTTGGATTTCATTCCAGTTTTTCTTGTGTTAAGAACATATAGAAAACAACACTTCAGACTCCATAACTTGGAAAAAACACCTGCAATAATTTGAACAACACCACTCGTTACACCACTCACGGTCTGTAAGTATCCCTAATGGGTTCAGCCTAACTTCTCTCTAATCATTCTTAGGGGTTGTAAAGGATCAGTTACTAAGCCAACTGAGTCAGAAAATGAAAAAATTTAAAGTAATTTATATATTTTTTATACTTACCAATGGCCCAGACTTAGCTGGTGCTAACCCAAAAATATCTAAGGCCAAACACAAATTTTGCCCCCCAATCCCCAAAATTTGCATGCAAAATCAAAAATTAGAAGTCCTATCTGGCCCTCCATACATTTACCCTCCGCACATGCGCAGACGCCAGGAAGTCACCAAATCTGGCGCCAATAAAATCATTCTTTGTAGAAAAAAGATTATAATAATTCAGCGGGGAGGTATGAGTGCCCAGTACTGCCCACTCATGGGAGGGCCATTCCCATCTGGGTCATTGGTAAGTATAAAAAATATATAAATTACTATAAATTTTTTCATATTTTTATACTGTAACCAATGACCCAGACTTAGACTCAGCTGAATCGCAAAAAGGCGGAGGGCTTAGAACAATAATACTTCCTTTTGAAGTCAGAGGTCAAGGTCACATGCAGTTCATCAAGGTAGCAGACATGCGGTTTCATGGTGACACATCCACATGTCAAAAAAAATAATTCTGGTCTGGACAATTACTCCCTATTTAAAGTACATAAATTTGACCTTGAGGTCAAGGTCACATGAAGGTCATGATGACATGTGGTCTCATTGTGATACATCCACATGTCAATCATCTAAGACCTAGGTAAAAAAACAAAAAAGTTCTGATCTGGACAATTATTCCCTATTTAAAGTACATAAATTTGACCTTGAGGTCAGAGGTCAAGGTCACATGCAGTTCATCAAGGTAGCGTACATGCAGTTTCATGGTGACACATCCACATGTCCAAAAAAAAAAAAAAATCTGGTCTGGACAATTACTCCCTATTTAAGGTACATAAATTTGACCTTGAGGTCAAGGTCACATGAAGGTCATGATTACATGTGACGTGCGGTCTAATTGCGATACATCTACATGTCAAATTTCTAAGTCCTAGGTCAAAAAACAAAAAAGTTCTGGTCTGGATAATTATTCCCTATTTGAAGTACATAAATTTGACCTTAAGGTCAGAGGTCAAGGTTGAAGGTCATCGAGGTAGACGACATGCGGTCTCATGGTGACACATCCACATGTCAAATAACCAAGTCCTAGGTCAAAAAACAAAAAAATTCTCGTCTGGACAATTACTCCCAATTTGAAGTACATAAATTTGACCTTGATGTCAAGGTCACATAAAGGTCACGACATGCGGTCTCATGGTGACACATCCACATGTCAAATAACCAAGTCCTAGGTCAAAAAACAAAACAATTCTGGTCAGGACAATTACTCCCTATTTGAAGTACATAAATTTGACCTTGAGGTCAAGGTCACATGAAGGTCACAATGGTATGCGACACACCGGCTCATGGTGATACATCCACGTGCCAAATATCTAAGGCCTGGCTCAAAAGACAAACAAGTTTTGGCCCGGACAAAGTTTCCTTGAAAAAAGCACAAATCTGACCTTCAGATCAAAGGTCAAGGTCACACAAAGGTCACAATGGTAAGCTACACACCGGCTCATGGTGATACATCCACATGCCAAATATCTAAAGCCTGACTCGAAATACAAAAAAGTTCTTGTCCAGACAGTTTACCTTAAAAAAGCACATAAATCTGACCTTCAGGTCAAAGGTCAAGGTCACATGAAGGTCACTATGGTACACTGCACACCGGTTCATGGTGATACATCCACATGCCAAGTATCTAAGGTGTAGGTCAAAAGACAAAAAAGTTATGGCCCGGACAAAGTTTGTGTGATGTTTCCCTTAAAAAAACAACATAAATCTGACCTTCAGGTCAAAGGTCAAGGTCACATGAAGGTCACTATGGTACACTGCACACCGGCTCATGGTGATACATCCACATGCCAAGTATCTAAGGTGTAGGTCAAAAGACAAAAAAGTTATGGCCCGGACAAGGTTTGTATGAGAAGAAGGAGAAGAAGAAGAAGAAGAAGAAAAGAAGAAGAAGAAGAAAAAGAAGAAGAATATGCACTAAAACAATGTCTCTCCCTTCTGGGAAGGGGAGACATAATTCATGAATAATAAATGGTGCTTAACGCCACTTCACAAGCCAAGGCTATAGTGATGATTTTGGTAAATAACATTATGCGCTACAAAATATGCACTGCAGGCGGCGTATACAGGTACAACGAAATCAGTGAAATAGTAATATAACAAACACATACAAAAGCAATATACGATAAACAATCGCTGCAGAGAAAACAAGCTTCAAGATCATTCACAGGAGGCCTCTGTAATATTAAATCCGGTAAGAACACTCTCCAACATGTACTATTTGGTATCTACAACTATAAACATGTGAGATTATGCGATTTGAGAACAGACAAAATAGAGACCAGGATCTAGAAATGGAGGTAGGTATGATTAACCGGCTCCAACACAGACTGCCCCCGAAATATATAATAATTTCAAGGTCCACCAAAGCGATAGCATAATCACATATTGCGTGAGTGCATAAAAATCCAGCCTGTAATCATCTAAAAACCACTAAATGGTTATGCAGTCACCTATGAACTCAAATAGCAGCCAGTATGATGATTAAGTAAGTGCTTGTATATTAGAAATCAGAAAATAAACACCGGAAACTAATGCAACAGAACTGCAAAAATGCCTATGAGGGTGCCATCCAACACGCCCCAAACGCAAAGTATGTATGTATTAAAATATATATACGCAACAGTGTGAGTGTGTGTGTGTGGGGTGGGGGGGTCTGGGGGGGGGGTCTGGGGGGGGGTGAATTCAAATATATGCCGAAACCACCTCACCCACATTAATAATCATTGCTGGTCCAGACAGCAATAATATAGTGACCACAAAGCTCTCTTACATCTGACATACTCCTAATGCCACTTAGAGCGGAGAATGATGTGAAGAACAAAACTTCCCTTGAAGAAGAAAACTCTCTCGTGGAGAAGCTTCTGGCGAATGTTCAATAACAGACACCAAAACCTCAATGAAATCAATAGAGACAAATGAATTGAAGGATACACATAAACTATCATTCATTCCCATGAAAACGGCTGAGCGTCAAATGTATGTGCTCAAATGCCTAATACTGGCGACACAAATAATGGAAACTATTATTCCCGTGCACCGCAAACTTAACTATCCTGAAGTGATCCTATATAAGATCATGTAATAGCCAAACAGTTAGAATAAGCCCAAGATGTAGCCAGCGCTTTACTTCATGCGCTGAAATCTTAAGCACTGACTGCTGATTGGAAGATAAATTTACCTAAGCTGTAGGAATAGCTAACTGACTTTATTTAACAACAGAATGAACGTAAATGTCCCTTCTATTGGAAATTAATGACAAAAGAAGCGTTTCTTCTCTTCTGATAAACTATGATCTGCGTCTATAAATACATGATCGGTAATAATATAATTCAATGATGTAGCGTAAACTAGTAGACATCATTTCTGAATATGTGGTTTCCAAGAACCGAGGGTCCCAAGATCCCCGCATAGAGAGACCATCGGACTCAGGATTGTAACCCAATATATGAACTCACATCCGTCATAATTGAGAAAACCATTAAATATATGCCCAAAGTTGACCTTATGTTAAAAGATTCTCTAAAACAAAAGCAGTCTACAGCGAAAAACGTCTACCACTCCAGTTAAGAATAACTGGAGGGGACGTGTGCGTAAGCGACCCTTCGAAATAAAATTCACAGCCGCTCCGCACAACTCCATCCGGCACATAAAATTTTCCGCTGTTGATGCGTCAGATAACAGATAAAAGTGAGCCAAACAGCTGGCTAATTCGCTCTGTGAAACAATAGATGAACCAGCCAGTTGAAAATGAATTGTGGGATTCGTGTATCCTATCATTAATCCCATGAGACATTATCTAGTTCACAATACAAGTGATCTAAAGAACTATACTCGCTACATCGCCGAACGATCGCTTTTCGACTGAAAGATTATCATAAATAACCTAATTATCCAGTTCCAGTCAAAATTGGTCAGACCGAGCTCTATAAGAGCCTCGAGCCACCGGCTCAGGAGTGTCGGATCAGTAACTCAAACAGATGTAAACCCCCAATCCAAGTGGCTGTATAGACAATCCTAAAGACATATATAAAAGAGATACCTATACCTTCGCTGAGTCCTCATAGACGATCTGAGTCTAGGACAACCTGTCCTACTCTTTCTGTTGTGTGGTCGATTAGACCCCAACTTAAAGAGTCGAGTATTGATGCTTTCTTGTAGCTTAATCCTAGATTAATGAAAGCTTACCATCAAAGACTAGAGTCTGGAAAACTAAAGCGACCCGTAGCCAGTTTTCGACCTAGTCAAATGTTAAGATGAAGACGCAAGGCTTCATTATATCAGAATAACTCCCACTTAACATTTGTTAAGACAGAGATATATATATAATAGGTCTGGAAATTTTTTTTAAAAGGTACAAACGACCACAAAATTCCTTTCCATATAGACGTTGCATCACAGTACTTAAAATTGAAGTACATAAGACCATGAGTCTAAATTCGCTCTGAATAAGAAATTATCTTCTCAGTTGTGTCCGAGCGAACAGCTAAATGATGAAGGTAAGGCTACAACTAAGATCATAGCCTGCTCATTCAACGCAGAGAAACTCTCAACACATCTTTCCCTGTCATTTTTTTTAAAAGTATGTGAACAAACACAAAGGGTTAAAAATACAGAAGAAGATGATAAGAAACCGTATTACTTTTTCCAGCAGGAAGTTAAATATGGTGTCGTCTACACAATCGAAGACCTGTGACACCCGTGTAGATTTAACCGGAAAGAGATCTTATTATCCTGCTCTTTGTCCGGATGAAGTAAAGGTCTAACAACACTAGCGGTATCTCAAAATTACTCGCAGCATTACGATTCACTGGAACAAGTTCAAGGAAAATGATAATGTATAGTATCCATAACATCCATGAGTTGTTCCGAAAGGGAAAGTTATCCTCTTCCATATCCCTTTCATCATTCGTCTAAATCAGTTAGAATCACAGTCACCGGCATCTGAACAGGCAGATGACTGGACCGATCAAGCACCATTCAACAGCTCAAGATTTGATACTGACGTTGAGTGCTTCTGCTTTAGCAGGAATACTGCGATTAGCTGCGCAATTTGCGACAGCAAGTTCATTACGTAGGCCTGAGGAGCAGCGGTCATGAATTGCTTGTCCGTCGGCTGCTCCTGGAACAGTGTGTTCGAGATGGCTATTACTGCAGATGTACCGATGAATGAAGCCTCATCTCCTTGGCTACTAGATGGTGCAACTTTTTTCACAAAAGATGGACCTTTTGACGATGCAGACTAGATATCCTAAGTCACTTGGCCAAGGTGCGGTCAGGAGTGCTTGGTAGACGCAAAAGAAGCCAAACTGTAGCCGTCCCTGGCTAAGAATTGAACTAAGCGTACCGGACAATAGCTATGTACGTAAGCTCTGACTGACGCAAGTTCCTACCAACAACACCTGGCCCCAGATGTTGTTAAAAGAGAGAGAGGGGTCTCCCTCTTGCTCGCGGTCCGGAGAGACCAAACCCGAGCGTACCTCAGAACTTGCCGGCTTCTTCCTTTCATTAACGCAAGGTGAACATGATTGGATTAAATAGTGCTCACTACACCCTTATTCTCTCTTGAACGCTATAGACATACCCGGCGTCACACCACTATTCTTCGTGATAGATCTGCCGGTTGAGCTAGCTGGAGACAAGAGACGTAAACCTTAGTTCAAAAGCCTAGCCCTTGTCTAATATCATTAAGCACTTTTCCGCTAGCTCTGAATACATTGCACATGCGGCACATCCGGTGTCCCGGTCCTCATATTCAATCTTAACCGCTTCACCGGTGTCAGGGAACTGAAACCACTCATCGCAGTTTATAGCCCTGTGCAATATGAGAGCACTTTGTCCATTATGTAGAGGAAACCGTAAGACTAGCAGACCCCGGCTGCCTATTAGACAGGATGTCCCAGACAGGAGGCATGGACGTATACTCCAGCTGACGCAAGTTCCTTCCAACAACATCTGTCCCCAGATGATGCTGTAAGAGAGAGAGAGGCCTCTCTCTTGCTTGCGGTCCTGGGTGACCTGGACGAGCGTACCTCAGAACTTGCCGGCTTCCTCCTTCCGTCGTCGCTGGGTGAGCATGGTTGCATATTATAGTGCTCGCTATATCATCTCCTAGCCCGGAGCGCATACACCCGGCGGCACAGTTCTCAGAGGCCTGAGTAACCACTTCACCGGTCGAGCTAGCTGGCGACAACGGACTTTGTGTGGTCATGTGTGCTTTTCGAACGTAGAGGAAGTTATAAGACTAGCCGACCCCGGCAGCCTATTAGAAGGAGCGTCCCAGACAGGAAGGCATGGACGTAAGCTCCAACTGACACAAGTTCCTACCAACAACCTCTGACCCCAGATGTTGTTATAAGAGAGAGGGGCCTCTCTCTTGCTCGTGATCACGGTAGACCAGGACGAGCATACCTCAGAACTTGTCTGCTTCCTCCTTCCCATGCTTCCTCCTTTCCGTCGTCGAAGGGTGAGCATGTACGTATTTTTATAGTGCTCGCTACACCTTTATTCCTCTTCTCGACCGCTATGGACATACCCGGCATCACACCACTAGTCTACATGATAGATCTGCCGGTTGAGCTAGCTGGAGACAAGGGACGTAAACCTTAGTTCAAAAGCCTAGCCATTGTCTAATATCATTGAGCACTTTTCCGCTAGCTCTAATAGTATAATGCGACGACGGAAGCACACTCCCTGACGGCATCACAAAACCACACCATGTTCTTGTTCCTCTGTAAATAGAAACTAAATGAAAGTGTCAATGACACTGTAGCTCAACTTGACAAACTTGAACTTGGTAAGTTATAAATGAAATGGCAAAATTGAAGATCATTGGTACCAATGTCATTTTTTTTGCCAGTGGCAACATTTTTTGACAAAAACCGAAGAAAATCGATAGCTCCCATCTAGAGGCCTCCCCAAACAAGCATGCCAGGTTTCAAAGCAATCCGATCATAAATGTGCCCTGTAGGGTGTATAAAAGGGAAATATTGTGGTCTGACTAGACTAAATTCTAAGAACGTTGGCAGTGGCAACATTTTTTGACGGAAATGGAAGAAAATCGATAGCTCCCATCTAGAGATCACTGTAAATAAGCATACCAGGTTTCAAAGCAATCTAATCATAAATGTGCCCTGTAGGGTGAGCCAAAGGGAAATATTGTGGTCTGACTAAACTAAGTTCTAAGAATGTTGGCTGCAGCAACATTTTTTGATGGAAATTGAAGAAAATCGATAGCACCCATCTAGAGGTCACCCCAAACAAGTATACCAGGTTTCAAAGCAATCCGATCATAAATGTGCCCTGTAGGGTGTGCCAAAGGGAAATATTGAGTCTTCTGACTAAACTAAGTTCTAAGAACGTTGACCGCGGCAACATTTTTTGACAGAAATTGAAGAAAATCGATAGCAACCCATCTAAAGGTCACCCCAAACAAGCATGCCAGGTTTCAAAGCAATCAGATCATAAATGTACCATGTAGGGTGTGCCAAAGGGAAATATTGAGTCTTCTGACTAAACAAAGTTCTAAGAACGTTGGCCGCAGCAACATTTTTTGACAGAAATTGCAGAAAATTGATAGCTCCCATCTAGAGGTCTCCCCAAACAAGCATACCAGGTTTCAAAGCAATCTGATCATAAATGGGCCCTGTAGGGTGTGCCAAAGGAAAATATTGAGGTCTGACTAAACTAAGTTCTACGAACGTTGGCCGTGGCAACATTTTTTGCCGAAAATTGAAGAAAATCGATAGCTCCCACCTAGAGGTCACCCTAAATAAGCATACCAGGTTTCAAAGCAATCAAATCATAAATGTGCCCTGTAGGGTGTGCCAAAGGGAAATATTGTGGTTTGACTAAACCAAGTTCTAAGAACGTTGGCCGCGGCAACATTTTTTGACGGAAATGGAAGAAAATCGATAGCTCCCATCTAGAGGTCACCCCAAACAAGCCTGCCAAGTTTCAAAGTCATCTGATCATAAATGCGACCTGTGAGGTGTGCCAAAGGAAATTGTGGACGTACGTACTAACGTACTAACGTACGTACGTACATACGTACGTACGTACGTACGCCGACGGACGAGAAGTGATGGCAATAGCTCAGCTTGACTTTGTCAAGTTGAGTTAAAAACTATAGTGACATTTTGGCGAGAGGACCAGCAGTGTCCCCTTGCCACGACAGGACATCGCCTAACACAAACCATGACACCCGTCATCAACATTGTCAAACCTGACACCAACAATACTCAAGACAACGACCATGTAAATAGAGGAAAGGCTTCCTCTGTATGTCATTGTACCACCACCAAATCTACATAAATATAAGATAACATTAAAATACAAACAATGAAATAAATACATCCAAAAGAAAAATTCCTTCAAAAAAAATATTTTGAAAAAATTTTTCTTGTATAAGAGCCCAAGTTCCCAAAAGGAACGATGAGCCCAAAAAAGCCTAAGTGTGGACAAAATTATAAAAATATGCTATAAAATTAACTACCACACTATCAGAATATTTAATGTTACTTACAACTGTCGTTCCTAAAAATAATATGAAACTACCTAGAGCATTGTCAATGAAAACAAAAATCGGAAACAAGACCCTAGGCAACATGCCCCCAAGTCCGTAACTGAAACAAGACTATCTGAGGTAAAGCAAGATCTTCATCAGAAGAAAAAACGATACATCAGATGAATGATGCATGACCAAAATGCCCAAACACCCCAAGGGTGAGGACATAACCCTAGGGATGTACAGAATAAACTTCTGTATAATACGTTAAGAAAGAAATTTTGAAAAAAATTTTCTTGTATAAGAGCCCAAGTTCCCAAAGGGAACGATGAGCCCAAAAAAGCCTAAGTGTGGACAAAATTATAAAAATATGCTATAAAATTAACTACCACACTATCAGAATATTTAATGTTACTTACAACTGTCGTTCCTAAAAATAATATGAAACTACCTAGAGCATTGTCAATGAAAACAAAAATCGGAAACAAGACCCCAGGCAACATGCCCCCAAGTCCGTAACTGAAACAAGACTATCTGAGGTAAAGCAAGATCTTCATCAGAAGAAAAAACGATACATCAGATGAATGATGCATGACCAAAATGCCCAAACACCCCAAGGGTGAGGACATAACCCTAGGGATGTACAGAATAAACTTCTGTATAATACGTTAAGAAAGAAATTTTATAAAAATTTTATAAAAAAAGAAATTTTATAAAAAATTTTCTATAAAACAAGCCAAAAAGTTTGGGAGCTTAACTGGGGGGATCAAGGGAAGGTAGGGAACGAATACTAAATAAACAGTGGACAGATCATTATCAATCAGTGATGACGTCAGGCCCATGTCCCGAAATTAGGGGACATGAACTAATTTTTATAAATATTATAAAATTACAGCCATGAATGTTTCAAACCACCATTTCTTCTTTCCTTCATCCAGTTCTGTCCTTGGATCCACCAATTTAACCATTGATTTGTGTCTGGCATCATTATTAATTGAGATTTAAAAAGCACAAATGTCAGTTTGTTGTTATCTGACAAGGGCCAAACAAAGAATGATGTTCGTGCCAGATTCGGTGACTTCCTGGCGTCTGCGCATGCGTGGAGGGTAAAATGTATAGAGGGCCTATTGTTAAGTGGATAGAGTTTGCATTCAATATTTCCAGTTTTAATGTCATACATACATTACAATTAGGTATATCCGCTATTTAATATATGATTCTCATTCTAATAGGCTGACATTCCATTAAACCTTACCTCTTAACCTGCTGTGTATTTTTAAAATATTATCCACCAAATCTACTCATGAAGCAGCCATGACTAAATTTGATGAATAACAGAAGAGAATTTAACTGAGATGAGGAGATGAAAGTGGAGGATGCAAAAAATCCTGGAAAGTTTAAATTGCCAAGCAAAGCAAGGCAAGCAGAGCTAACACACGCCAGGGTCCAGAGTCAGCTCTAGAGTTGTAGATGCTCTGAGACTGATTCATTTACCTGGAACTAAAAAATGTTGATGGCAGCGATTGATTTGAATTTATGTCAGAACATTTTCTGATATGCACTTTCATTTCCGCATGTTGATTTAATGCTTTTTTTGCCATCATTTCCATAGTCAATTTCATTTGCAAACCAAATACACTTCACTTCTCCAGCACGATGAAAAGCTTCTATCTTCATTGAACATCAAATACACTCAAGAAACAAGAAATTCTACTGGTTGAATTCTCATACTTGAATCAGCATTTAGTACACAAACTTGTTGATGACCAGAAAAAAGCAGACTTTTGGTTGCATAAAAAAGTAAAATTGGGAACAAAAAATAGACCAGAAATTCTGGAAATTCCGTAAAACTTTCATCTCTGCAATTACTGGACAAAACGTTCAAATAGTGTAGAGCTGAAATGGTTAAGGAGTTTTCTTGATCGACTCATCACGTGGATTAACATTGGTTAACTGATTAATCACTTGTCTAAATATACATCTGAATAATTGCCATACCATTGATGATTTACAGCATGAACCCTTTACCCAACATAACAAACAAAACCAACTAGTCCTATATACAAATATCTCCATTCAAATTTATTATCTTTCCAATTTATGTTTCAAAAACATAGCTTATGGCCCCCAGTGAGGGTCATAAGTTATGTTTTTGAGACAAAAATGGAATAATTTTAGTAATTCATATATTTATTTTGCAAGTATCGTCTGCTACCCACAATGGGTAAAGGGTTAAGAATGACCATTTCCAGCCACTGATACAGTATGATGATCATACAAATAAACAAGTATATCAGCAAGTAACTTGCATGCTTTACTCTGTCTCATATAATTGATGTGAGTCAGTGTGACAATGTTTGCCTGTTTTGGAGCAAGTTTGTTCCTTTGTTAACCCATATAATACAGTTGTTCAAAGGTAATGGTTAATCAATCAATTACTTTTTGGATAGATCAAGATGTTGATAATCGATTAATCGGTTAACCATTTCAGCTCTAATATAGTGCCAAGAGATTATTGTCCTGGGCAGGAATATTTGCTGGCAGTATTAGGAATTAAAGGCCTTACTCCAGTTTTAATTAATCACTTTTTACCACAGCGGAAGCTGCATAGAAACAACTGCAATGCCACAGGGTGTGGACTGTCAAGGTGTAACAAAAATTTATAAAAATCTCCAGGCATTTAACCCTTATAGGCCTGACTTTTTTCTGACTTTTATGACCTCAGAACAAGTGCCCTTAACATGCCATCATGAGGAGGTCCACCTGACAATAGACAAATTACTTTGGCAGTAGTTTTAGCCAAGAATTGATTAGAAATCACTGCTAAGACACTGGACATGTACAGGACATGGTCAGATGAGAATTCAGGAACAATTGTCCTGGCCCATAAGCCCATAAGGTAAGTGTCCAGCAGACAGGAATCTGCCACGGTATGGGTTATTAGGGAAAATCCCAATATTCAAGGAATTTCTGGAACCTCGGCTTGGAATTTCGACATTTCAGGGCTTTCAAGAAAAAGAAGGGGTTCCTGGAATCCTATAAACTAACTTCTGGATTGTAACTGACTGTTAAAATGATATAAATAGTATAGTTTCAAAGTTATTTTCCAAAACATTTTTCACGCCAGTCGTATTCACCATCCGATGAAAAAAAAAAGTTTCTAAAAATATCACTGTAACACTGTTATCAATTTTTTTAATCTTATTTTCCTAGTGGTATCCCTGCATCCCCTTCAGCCCTTCCACCTGCTTTGAAACAATTATAATAAGCAAGAGGTTCCAAGAGGCCTTAATTGCTCATCTGCCAAAGTGGTTCAAAGAAGTATTTGGGGTCACATTCAGTTAGACATGGTTGATCAAAACAACAAAGGAATGAAGTCATGAAAGGCAAATTTTATGGAAAAACACTAAGGAATGGATTTGAACAAACCTGAACCTAACATGCACCCCCCTGCCACCAATATTAAGCCGGGGACTCAAATTGAACAAACTTGAATCTCACCCCTTATGGATGTTGCATACCAAATATCAAAAGCTTCTGATTGGTAGATTGGAAGAAGAAGATTTTTAAAGAATATTCCTCATATTACACTAATCTGAACATTTGGGCTCCCATGGAGGGCCCAAATATGGACCCAGGGATTTGATTTCAACAAACATGTGAATGGATCTTCCAAAGATGTTATATGTGAAATATAAAAGACTTTGGAGCAGTGGTATGGGAGAAGAAGATTCTTTAATGTTTTTCCCATTAATCACAGTGTTAAAATGTGATGACTCAGCATTTTTTCAAAGTCCTGGAAAAGTACCCTATGAAAACAAGAGCAATGCTAACGTGTGTGCTGATGCCACCGAAGGTAGCAAAGTCGGACTTACATGTAAATAAATAACTTCTGAATGTCTGAAGAGAATTGGTTCATCCAAATAATTTTGAATGAACGGAATTAAAAGACACTATGATTCATGTGTCATCCATATTTGTATGAATATTATCAATATGTAACAGGTTAAAATGACATGCAAACCTGCCCTGCAAACATTGGGCAGTACAGAAATAGTGGACTAGAAAAAATTGGGATTGTGGACTAACAAAAAATTGGGCAGCACTTCCCCTATAAACACTGGCCAGTAAGAATAAAGCTGAAACTGGCATCCATATTTATATGGTTATATCGATATGTAGTAGGTTAAAATGACATGCAACCTCCCCACCAAGCACTGGGCAGCACAGAAATAATGGACTACAAAAAATTTCGCAGCACTTCCCCCACAGGCACTGGCCAGTAAGAATAAAGCTGAAATTGGCATCCATATTTATATGGTTATATTGATATGTAGTTTAAAATGACATGCAACCTCCCCTGCAAGCACTGGCTGGTACAGAAATAGTGGACTAAAACAAAATCGGGCAGCAATTCCCCTATAGGAACTGGACAGGAACAATAAAGCTGAAATTGGGAAATCTGTGATTTTTTAATTCAAAAAGAGGCATAACTCTTGCAAGAATGGTCGGAGTGAAACTCCAAATCAAACTTGACCAGTATTTTGACATTAGTAATAAGCAAATAAAATTTGAAATCGATTGGTGCGGTGATACAATTTTAAATGATCTGGAACCAAAATCACTATAATTCTTGTGTCATCCATATTTAAATGGATATATTGATATGTAGAGGTTAAAATGTCTGCAAGCACTGGGCAGCAGAAAAATAATGAACTAAAAAAAAAATTGGCAGCACTTTGCCCTATAGGCTATGGTACAATTTACCTCAGTCAGAAACAGAGGCCAAAAACAAACTGGGCCATAACTCTACCAAACATGAATGGATGAACTGCTAGGTTCAAGGGCATCCGTTCTCCCAAGCTGCCCTATCACCATACCAGAGAACATTAAAATCCAACAACTGATGCTCGGGTTATTATACAAAATGTTCGTACTGATGGACGTACGGATGGAGACCTCAACTATATACCCCATTGAAAATTTTTCAGGGGCATAAAACGATGGCAATTTTTTTTTTACCATTCCTTTCTGCTGTTCCTAAGGAAGCTTCACACAAAATAAAAATTCTCAGTGCCGTGTAGTTTTGGAGATATGGGCGTTTTAAATTTTTTCTATTTTTAGCTCCTGCAGTCCCAATGGGGTGACGGGAAAATGTTTTTGGCATAAATTAGGTACTTATCACCCAATAAGCCCTCATATCAAATTTGGTTCAAATTGGCCTCTCAGTTTGGAAAATAAAAATTTTGGTACAATTCAGGCTCCCACAGGAAGCCCAAATATGAACCCAGGGACTTGACTTTACCAAACTTATATCTCACCTCCCTAAGGATACTGTATACCAAATATCAAAGGATTCTGACTGGTGGATGTGAAGAAGAAGATTTTTGAAGAATATTCCTCATATTGAACTAAGTTATAATTTGGGCTCCCACAAGGAGTCCAAATATGAACCCAGGGACTTGGATTGAACAATCTTGACTCTCACCGCCCTAAGGATGCTGCATACCAAATATAAAAAAAATTCTCACCGCTGAATCCAAAGAAGAAGATTTTTAAAGAAAATTCCTCATACTGAACTAAGTTATAATTCAGGCTCCCACAGTGAGCCCAAATATGAACCCAGGGACTTGGCTTGAATCTCACCCCCCTAAAGATGCTGCCTACCAAATATCAAAAGATACTGATTGTTGGATCTGAAGAAGAAGATTTTTAAAGAATATTCCTCATATTGCACTAATTTGAACATTTGGGCTCCCATAGAGAACCCAAATATGGACCCAGGGAATTGATTTCAACAAATATGTGAATCAATCTTCCAATGATGTTATATGTGAAATATGAAAGCCTTTGGACCAGTGGTTTGGGAGAAGAAGATTCTTTAATGTTTTCCCCATTACCCATAGTGTTAAAAAATGCACATTTTTTCAAAGTCCCGAAAAAGTACCTTATAATAAAACCGATTGCATTTTTTTTTACCATTCCATTCTGTTGGTCCTAAGGAAGCTTCACACCAAATAAAAATTCTCAGTGCCATGCACTTTTGGAGATATGAGCGTTTTAAATTTTTTCTATTTTTAGCTCCTGCAGTTCCCATGGGGCGATGGAAAAAATTTTTTTGGCCTAAATTAGCTACTAATGTCCCAATAGAACCTCATATCAAATTTGATTCAAATCAGCCTCTCGGTTTGGAAAATAGAAATTTTAGGCGGAACAAAAATTCTTGCCCCTCCCATAACGATGGCAAATATAGCCCCTAGAACTTCTCTTGAACAAATCGGAGTCTACACCTCAAAAGGAAGCTGCACACCTAATATCAAGTCTCTGCTACTTCTGGTTCATGAGAAGATTTTTTAAGATTTAGGCTCACTTTTTGGGCGTGGCCCTACCAAGGAGCGGGTCAACTTGATTTGAACAAACTTGAATTGACATATGAGAGGGAACATGCACACCAGATTTGGTTCAATTTGCTTGAGTAGTATGTGAGAAGAAGTCGATAATGTAAAGTTAACGCCGGACAGAAAATGATGAGTAAAGCTCCCCTTGTGCTTCGCTCAGGTGAGCTAAAAAGATATCAGTACATTACTTTCTCTTCAGTAAACACAGAATTGTATTTCTCAGAAATGCTCAGACTTGTAAACATTTGTATTAAGGAAAATGATGGATCCTTAAGGTTTCAAATTTAAAAACAGACCCAGGCAGTGACAATAATGTTTGCGCACACTACTAATCATAAAATTACTTACTGCAAACATTCCAAATGATACAACACTCCATAGAAAAAAGAACTTAAACTTCCTTCTTCGTATCAGTAAATCATAAGCAATGCCAAACCTGGAAAGTACAAAGACAAATATCAATATATCGCTATATATTCTACCCTCTTTGTGAAAAGGTCTGGGGTCCATGCCATTGGGAAGATTTGCTTCATGGAGGTTCCAATTGAGAATTTGTTTTGGAGGGGTAAAAACATATTAACCCTTTACCTAACATGAAAAGCAGACGACACTTGCAAAAAAAATTCTTGAATAACTATTTTTTTTCATTTTTTGTCTCAAAAACATAGGTTATGACCCCTCATTGGAACGAGCTCGACGAGCTCGTTCCAATGAGGGGTCATAACCTATGTTTTTGAGACAAATGAAAGTGTCAATGACACTGTAGCTCAACTTGTCAAGACAAAGACAAAGACATGTACATGTATAGTATGTGATACAGCAATGACAAACATCTAGGTAATGACCTGATAACAAAGGTACATATAAAGTATTGTAACGGTCTGTACATAAATACTGACCATTGCCTGTAACAAATGTATAGGTAAAGTATTGTAGAGGTGGGTGACAGTCAGATGCTAAACTAGAAAAGAAATCTTTGCGTCCCAGAATGGGTCTGACTGAACCCCAAAATATTTGTTCTCATAGCACAGTGATAACAAAGGCACCCCAAAACACACTCATTCCTGTCCCAAGATGAAAACAAAGGTACCCAAGAAGTTTCGTGAAGATCAGTTCACAAATATGAGCTGTGTAGAAGTTGTGACAAAAAACTGATTGGACCTAATTTCGGTACAAAATGGCCACTGGCTGCCATCTTGAACTTTGGACCGCACCCAGAAACACTCATTCTCGTCCCAAGGTGATAACAAAGGTACCCAAGAAGTTTTGTGAAGATCGGTTCATAAATACAGCCTCTAGCCCGAGCCGTATTGACATGTGCACTTACAGTGTATAAGTAGCACTGAATAAATCAAAGTTCATCTAATTTGCATAATTTCTGCACGAGAAAAAAACCTGTACTATATGTGATGTATTCCATGTTACTAAACATTCATACAAAAATTTATTCAAATCAGAACTTTCATACAGAAGTTCTGTACAAAAAACTGATTGCACTAATTTTGGTACAAAATGGCTGCTGGTGGCCATCTTGAATTTCGGACCACACCCAAAAACACTCGTTCTCATTCCACGGTGATAACAAAGGTACCCAATAAGTTTCGTAAAGATCGGTTCATAAATACGACCTCTAGCCTGAGCCGTATAGAAGTTGTGTACAAAAAACTGATTAGACCTAATTTCGGTACAAAATGGCCACTGGCAGCCATCTTGAATTTTGGACCGCACCCAGAAACACTCGTTCTCGTCCCAAGGTGATATCAAAGGTACCCAAGATGTTTTGTGAAGATCGGTTCATAAATACAGCCTCTAGCCCGAGCCGTATTGACATGTGCACTTACAGTGTATAAGTAGCACTGAATAAATCAAAGTTCATCTAATTTGCATAATTTCTGCACGAAAAAAAACCCCGTATTATATGTGATGTATCCCATGGTACTAAACATTCACACAAAAAATTATTCAAATCAGCACTTTCATATGGAAGTTCTGTGCAAAAATCTGATTGCACCTAATTTTGTACAAAATGGCTGCCATCGGCCATCTTGAATTTCGGACCACACCCAAAAACACTCGTTCTCGTCCCACGGTGATAACAAAGGTACCCAAGGAGTTTTGTAAAGATCGGTTCATAAATACGGCCTCTAGCCCGAGCCGTATTGGCATTTGCACTTACAGTGCTGAAAGTAACACCAAAAAACATCAAAATTAGTCTAATTTGCACAATCTACGCACGAGAAAAAAACCCGTATTATATGTGATGTATCCCATGGTACTAAACATTCATACGAAAAATTATTCAAATCAGAGCTTTCATATGGAAGTTCTGTACAAAAAAAAAATTTCTGCATCATCGGTACAAAATGGCTGCTGGCAGCCATCTTGAATTTCGGACTGCACCCAAAAACACTCGTTCTCATCCCACGGTCATAACAAAGGTACCCAAGAAGTTTCGTAAAGATTGGTTCATAAATACGGCCTCTAGCCCGAGCCATAGCAGCTTGGCACTTACAGCTCTGAAAGTAACACTAAATAAATCAAAGTCAGTCTAATTTGCATAATTTACGCACGAGAAAAAAACCCGTATTATATGTGATGTTTCCCATGGTACTAAACATTTATACAAAACTTTATTCAAATCAGAACTTTCATACAGAAGTTCTGTACAAAAAACTGATTTTTGCATCATCGGTACAAAATGGCCGCTGGCTGCCATCTTGAATTTCGGACCACACCTAAAAACACTCGTTCCCGTCCCAGGGTCATAACAAAGGTACACAAGAAGTTTCGTAAAGATCGGTTCATAAATACGACCTCTAGCCCGAGCCATAGCCAATTGTTGACGTACGGACAGACGGACAGACGGACGACGGGCCATGACAATAGCTCAAATTTGACTTCGTCAAAGTTGAGCTAAAAATGAAAAAATAATTAAAATTAATAGGTGATTTTTGAGAATAGCGCTGGCCGGTTTTGGCCGTTACGTTGGGTAAAGGGTTAAGACAATGAAATTTTACGTTCAAATTGAGCAGAGAACATTAAGACTGATACAGAAGCAACTACATGTATACTACAAGTACGTTTTATAACAAACACAAGGAATCTTGTTTATGCAGTCTCTGTAGCCTCTATCAAACTGTTCTTATACTATTTAAGAACTTGTCATTTGCCTTTGAATTAAGAGACTTCGTTCGTTAGGCAAGCAATTTAAATTTAATGTACAATTGGTGTCCTGAAGTGGGCTGTCATAAAGCATCAGAAAACCAATGTTTTTCTGAGGCCTTATGACTACTACCCAGTGCAGGGCACCAGTCATGCATTAATATTTTGTTTGTGTTTGAATTGAGAATGGGAAATTTGGGGTCAAGAATTGGGAAAAAAAACATGCTCAAATGTCACTGGGAAAGGGTTCCATAAACAGCCCATGTATATGCCCAAAAGAATCCCGGTATTCTGAACAGCAACTTACCCGTTTAAAATCACATTTAAAAATATTCACTTGGGGGAGTATTCATTTTAAAGGGATTTGATCAGTTTAGTGCTTTCTAGTGTTAAACTGAGCATTTATTCACTGTTTCCACTTTGGATAAAATGCTGAGTCCCTTTTTATGGAGCTTTGGGGGAAAAAGTCTAGTGCCGAAATGGCTGCCCGGATATCCAGTTACAAACCATTTATGAACATAGAAAAAGGTGTCAGCAGAATAACTGCAATGTCAATATTGTATGTTATTGAGAGTATAAAAAGCCCATTTATTTCCCTTAATGCAAATGTTACTGCAGTAATTAATCAAGGTCGAACACAAATGGAGCCTGAAAATATTATATAGACTGTTATATGACTATCATTCCCCAGTTTTGCTGTTATACAACATGCCACTTTCATACTCATATTTCACTACTGTGCCTGTATAAAATGTATGTCACATACGTTTAATAAACAACCACAAGTCACGATGCTACATTCAGTTTTTGTTTAAATTAACTATACAGTCTACTGTTGATACAGACATGAGTTGTTAATTTACAACACCCATTCTAAGAATTGTTCTTTTGATTCTCATTTACCCCTTTACCTAACATGAAAAGCAGATGACACTTGCAAAAAAAATTCTTGAATAACTATTTTTTTTCATTTTTTGTCTCAAAAACATAGGTTATGACCCCTCATTGGAACGAGCTCTACGAGCTCGTTCCAATGAGGGGTCATAACCTATGTTTTTGAGACAAAAAATGAAAAAATAATTAAAATTAATAGGCGATTTTTGAGAATAGCGCTGGCTGGTTTTTGCCATTATGTTGGGTAAAGGGTTAATCGTTCAGTTCAATGCTGACACAACCATGAGGATACAGAATTTACCTGTATCTGAAGTTTGTTACTTTACTGTAATGATGGCATTTACATTCTTTAAGATTTGAGTTAATTATTAACAAAATATTGAGGGTCTGGGGAAAACTGAGTGAAGAGAAAAGTTCCCAAAAAGGGATCCCCTGCCCCTATAGTGGAGTCCCTGATTTATTCTATTATATCTTGTTTGACAGAGCTTAGGAAGCTCTATCAAACAAGATATAACAGAATAAAAGCTTATATTGGATGTACTGGGACAAAAAGGTCAAGAAACATGGGGAATTCATTGGTTGTCAAAGTAATTCTTTTGGCAGATCACCAAGATGTTTTATTTTTTAATTTATAAGAATGCACTCTATGATCTATATACAGGATAAGGAGTTTCAAACTAATAAATTCAGAATGTATGCCATGCAAAGAAGGTATTTTGTCTTATCAAATCCCGATTTTTCCCATGGATTGGTTTCAACACTATATTTCCAACCAGAAATCTTGAATGATGTAACAAAATTATTGAGCAAGTACATGTCTACAACATGCATGACTTACCCGAGAGCTGCAGAAAAGGGCCACCCAATAAGTGCACCAGCTGCAACAGCAAAAATGGCAGCCTGAAAATTAAAAAACTTATATTTATACACCACTGAGTTAGTTTCTGAAATAATGGGTATTATTTCATATTGTTTTCCTATTATAAAGCATAATACCAATTGTCAAAGCAACTCAATTTCATTTGTGAGTTTTTCTCTGGGGCATAAAAGTGTGTAAATTTAACCCTTTGATACTTTTGTACGTGTTATGACGGACGAAATCAAACAGCACGTTGATACTTTGTGGTCATTTGTTTTGTTATTAATTTTCGACTTTTTAAAGTTTTAAACTCAATTTCCTATTTTCTCCCGAATCGTGCTCAGTACACTCGTTGAGCTAAATGTTATCGCAGGCAGCTTAAATACGACTATAATCCTGCTGTCAAGACTTTTTAACTGGTTGAGTGCTAGAAGCCGCTTTCAGGGCTTTCAAAAAATGAGGATACCAGAGCGAAAGCCAACACTTTCCTTGTTTATATTTCATATTCAGTCAAACACAAATAATATTTTGTTTATAAAAATTTGTTTTATTACAAATTATTGGAGAGTGCCTGTGGTCACTCTCCTATAATTTGTAATAAAACAAGTTTTGAAAAACAAATTCAGACCACTAAAAATAATCTACATGTAGCCCTCAACCAGATAATCACTGATGTGAAAAATATCTTGTTATTTGTACTTTCCGACGTTTGACATCGCATTTTGAAAAACGTTGAATAAACTGAATCCCCAGTGACGTTTGAACGTCAGGATAATTAAAGTCTCACAGGGTTAATTGGCTTTTAATATCATTTTAGCTAGTATCTGACACAACATGACCCTGGCTGTTATTTATTCATTTATTGTTGTTTTGTAAGGTCACATATTTTCTTCACAATGGCTAATCTTGACCATAACAGTTTTATGGGTGGAGGAAGCTAGAGTATCTGGAGAGAACCACCAAGCACTGGCGAGCAACTGTTAGCTCCCCTACATACCAACTCCACACACACATGGATAGCATTGGTTAAAGAGAGGTGACTATCGAATTGCAGTATGCATTAGTACACAATGCCACTGTGCCTCCACGTGGGCAATGGGGGTAAAGTGTCTTGCCCAGGGACATAACGTGGTTGCCGCAGGTGGGATTTGAACTGAGGACTTCTCAGCTTGCACCTCTACTTACTGAGCCACCATGCCCCCAACACTGGTTGTTGAAAGTGTTAACTTGTTAAACCCCAATAAACACACAAACAATATGATAGAAACCTATGAATGAATGAATGTTTTATTTTCAATATATGTAATTAACTCTCAACACACTGAATATTTTCAAAATACTTTTCAACAAATCTAGACATGGCTGCATCACAGCAGCTATGACTGGATTTGATGAAAAATTCATCTAAATTTAACTCAAGAAATCATTGGTAAAAAATTCAGTTAATTTAAATTTGATTACATGTGCACAAATTATAATAATTTCAGTATATAGCCTGGGCAGAAATATCAGCCAGCAGCATTTAAGGAGTTGAATACAATGAAATACAATATTTATGATACATCTACATATTGAATAAAATGTAATATGAAAGCAAATATAATGAAAGTGTCAATGACACTGCAGCTCAACTTGTCCAAGAAGGGGCTGAACTAAATAGAAAGATCCAGTAATGCCAAGACATCACACCAAAGCTACATATGAAATCTGAAAAAATCAGTCGAGGGGTGGGGCCTGTTCGGTGTACTAATGGAACTGCTTGCAATTTATACGTCATATCCAAGATGGCCAGCGACGGACATCTTTTTCAAAGGAATTGAGAAAAATTTGATAACTCCCATCTGTATTTATTTATTTATTGTTGCGTAACGCCACATCAGCAGCTAAGGCTATATCATGGCGAGAAAACTACTTAAACAACAAGTGTCAAGTATGAATTAAAATTAATTGGATAAAATATGAAACAATCACAACAAAACCTAAAATCAGGTGCAGTTGAAACAGTAATAACTAAGGTAATAAAAACCAGAATACTTATAAAATCAACCTGTTGACATTTAGACTTGTAGAGTCTACGTTAAAAGAATAAAAACAAGTTTAAAATTTATTTAAAAGGTTGATTTCTTTCAAAAATGAGATTATTTTATGTGGGCACATGTGGTAAAATAAATCTCGTAGAGATTGAACTGTAAAATATTGCCCTCGAACAAGATTAAAATCAGTACAATTTAAGAGAATGTGCTCCACTGACAACACCTGCTGACATGGAACACATTCTGGTCGCATATTGCCCTCTAACAGAAAGGAATGTGTAAGTCGTGTATGACCAATATGACACCGTGTCAAAATAACATGATCTTTTCTACAAAGGTTACTGGATGGGTAGTGATCAGAAATAGTTGGTCGGAAGCGATGGAGTTTGTTATTAGTTGCCCCATCCCATTGCGCCTGCCACATAGATTTGATGTAACTACTAATATGAGGCTTAAAATCACTGAAAAGGATCTTAAAATCAGTGAGAGGCTTTGTTAAAGCCTGTTTTGCTGCACTGTCTGCTTTGGTGTTACCAGCGATACCTACATGTCCGGGTAACCAGCAAAACACGATATCATACTGGCCAGACACGAAAGTTGTTAACTTCTCACGAAGTTCCAAAATGAGAGGGTTCTTCAACTTGGGGTTGAGTAAAGCAAGTAAAGAGGAAAGAGAGTCGGAGAAGATGATCGACTTTCTTTCCTGTACATTCTCGATGCGCTCAAGTGCAAGTTGAATAGCTTTAACTTCAGCTGTGAAAATAGAACTTTGATTTGGGATTCTGGTTGAGGTGACATGATCACCAGTAACAACAGCTGATGATACTTTGTCACCATCTTTAGATCCATCTGTATAGATCCTTGTATATGTACTATACTTGGACTTTATTTCGGCAAATTTTTGTTTGAACTGCAAGGAATTGGTATCAGATTTTTTGGTAGAAGCAAGATCCAAAATAATTGTAGGTTTTTTAAGATGCCAAGGAGGAATATGTGATTTACGGTTTTCTTTTATAGAATCAGAATCAATTTTGGCAGACTCCATGTGGGGTTTGATTCTAATTCCCAATGGAGGAATGTGTTTCTGGTGGTTGTTATAAAATTCAACATTTTGAGGGTCTGAAACACAATTATAAGCAGGATTTGAAGGATTGGCCAAAAGTTTAGACACATACTGGAGAGATAATTTAATTCTACGCTTCTCAAGAGAAGGCTCCTCTGCCTCAACAAGCATCGAGTCTATTGGGGATGTTCGAAAAGCCCCTAGACTAATTCTAATACCACTATTATGAATTGCATCAAGTGGTTTGAGATATGATTTCCTTGCAGAACCGTAAACTATACAACCGTAATCTAACTTTGATCGAACAAGAGATCTATACAGATGGAGCAAAGTTTTTTGGTCAGCACCCCAATCAGTGCTACCAACAACCTTCAGTAGGTTCAGTGCTCTCTTACATTTAACTTTTAGTTGTTTTATGTGCGAAGTGAAATTCAGTTTATTGTCAAACAACAAACCTAAGAATTTCACTTCCTTAACAACTTTAATAGGACTGCCATCAATTTTCAGCTCCGGATCGAGGTGATGTTTCCGGAGTTTGCAAAAATGAACGCAATTCGTTTTTGTCTTTGAAAATTTAAAACCATTTTCGTTAGCCCATTTTTGAATCCTATTTAAACACAGCTGAAGTTTGCGCTCTATAGCATTCATCTTTTTGCTGCTGTAGCAGATCAAAAAGTCATCGACATACAATGACGAATCTACCATATTCTCAATTGCGTCGATGATACTATTAATTTTAAATGAAAAGAGGGTAACGGATAAAATACTACCCTGAGGGACCCCCAATTCCTGCTCATGAGGATCAGATAACGTTGACCCAACACGAACCTGAGACTGGCGGTCCTTTAAAAAGTTTTCAATAAAAAGAGGCATACGCCCTCTCAACCCCATGTTAAAAAGATCTTTTAAAATCCCATACGTCCACGTTGTGTCATATGCCTTTTCCAGGTCAAAGAAGATGGCGACCACATGCTCTTTTCTGGCGAAGGCATTTCTTATAAACGTTTCTAATCTAACCAAATGATCCACAGTACTTCTCTGGTTTCTGAAACCACACTGAACATTCGCAAGTAGATTGTTCGATTCCAGAAACCAGACAAGTCGATCATTGATCATCCTTTCCATGGTTTTACACAGACAACTTGTTAAAGCAATAGGCCTATAATTACTTGGGTTGCTGTGATCTTTATCAGGCTTTGGAATGGGAATTACAGTAGCATTATGCCAAGACGGTGGAAACTGGCCAGTCACCCATATGTCATTGAAAACTGACAGTAAAAGTTCAAGTGATGGTTGTGGCAGATGCTTTAAAATTTTGTAATGTATTTCATCGGGTGTGGTGGCAGTATCCTTTGCTCTATGCAAAGAGTTATTTAACTCTTCCATAGAGAAAGGTTCATTATAATCTTCTAAATTGTTAGAGGTAAATTTGAGCTTTTGTTTTTCTTGCTGTTTTTTAATTTTGAGAAATTCTGGATTACAGTTTTCAGACGACGAATGTTTCGAAAATGTGGATGCCAATTTGTTTGAAATTTCTTTTTTTGATGTGATAAACGTGTTGTTGCCTTTCAGATGTTGTACAGTTGATTTGGTTTCTTTGCCTTTAATTTTTTTAATCATTTTCCAAATTTTGTTGATGGGGGTGTTTTGGTTAAGTTTAGAAACATAAGTTTCCCATGAACTTTTCTTTTTTTGTTTAATTAGTCGGCTTGTTTTTGCCCGATTTATACGTAATTTATCTAAATTAATTGTGGATGGTGATTTGTTGAATTCCCATTCAGTTTTCTTGCGATCCTTTATAGCCTGTTTACATTCGTTATCAAACCATGGTTTGGTGAAACGTTTAGGATTTGTCGAGGTTTTAGGAATGACTTGGCTTGCAATGTCAAGTAACTCTGTTGTAAAATGTTCAATCTGGTCAGCACTTTCACTAAATTTCTCCAATGTGAGGCGTTCAGAACAGAGCAAGATGAAGGTCCCCCAGTCAGCCTTTTTAAAGCTCCACTGGGGCACCCTCCCATCCTCTGCCGGAACCACACTCTCCAACACAACCGGAAAGTGGTCACTCCTGCACAAGTCGCCTTCCACCTTCCAAGAATAATCGAGAAAGAGTGAAGGGCTTGCAATTGAAAGATCAATTGAAGTATAAGAACCAGATGCGGGGTGAAGATAAGTGTCTGACCCATCATTGAACAAGCACAAGTCATATTTTGTAATAAACTCTTCCACAGTTTTTCCTTGTACATCCTCTTGACTGCAGGAATTACTCCAAAGGGGGTTATGAGCGTTAAAATCACCCAAAAAAATGTATGGAGTAGGGAGCTGTTGGACCAGTAGCTCAAGATCATTCAGTTGTAGGGCTTTACTTGGTGAAACATAAATAGAACAAAGTGTAACTGTCTTCTCTAAAGTTAGGCGTACCGCCACAGCCTGTAAATTTGTATTCAAAGGTACAGATCTGTGAATGATATCGTCTCTAACTAAAACAGATGTTCCACGAATATGAAGGTCATTATCATCTGCCCAGGCATTATACGAAGTGTAATGCTTAAAAGCTGAATGATCGTGAGCCTCGGGTTTCTTTAAAAGAGTTTCCTGCAGGCAAAAAGCTGCAGGTTTATATTTTTGGCTTAAAAGACCCAGTTCATTAAAATTTGCTCTAAAACCTCGACAATTCCACTGTATAAAACTCTCTTCGAGTGTATTATCCATGTTTGAGAGGTGATTTTGAAGGTGGACGTATGGGCGAAATTGCCCCAGTGTTTCTTTTTGGTGATGTTTTACGTGGGGACTTACTACCATGTGAACTATTTTAGTGCACTTTGGAAGAAAACGTGTCGTCAATGCACTCATCGACTGACATGTCTTCAATGCCGTCAAACATGTTGCTCGTGACAACATTTTGAAGGCGTTTAAGTAGTCTCTCAGGCTCCTGTTTCTGTTTCTCCTTTTTCTTTGTGTCTTTTGCTTGTTGTCGTCTCTGACTCTGACTCAGATTTTGTTGGGATCTTTGTTGTGCGTCTGGTTTAGATTTGTTTGACTTATCATTCTTTTCCCCTTTTGTGTTTTGTTGTGTTTTACGTTCCAATTGATGCATGTCTTTTGTTTGGTCTGGGTTTTGTCTGGCGTTTGGGATTTTCTCAGTTGTTTGTGTAGTTGTATTTGTTTGTGTGGACGATGATTCTGTCTGGTCTATTGTGAAGGATTTCACTTAGGATGGGATTGTTCCTGTGAGCCACGTGTATTCAGTTTGACATTCTGCTGACTTTGTTGGTAATTTTTGTGATACTTTTGTAGCATATGACGGCGAAGAAGTATTCATACCAGGCATTGATGCTACAATTTCTCTTGCCTCTTTGAAACTAATTTGCTTTTCGCATTTTATTTTTTGTATTTGCTTCTCTTTTTTCCAAATGGGGCAGTCCTTCGAAGCCGCTACATGGCTACCCTGGCAATTGCAACATCTAACGGCATTAGTACAAGGGTCTTGGTGTTCTTGACCACATTTGAAGCAAATAGTTTTCCCCCTACAATTGTTTTGTCTGTGACCAAACTTCTGGCATTTGAAACATCGAAGTGGATTTGGGATATACAAATCCACTTTGATGTTCATGAAACCAACTTTTATAGATTTAGGTGGCTGAGAGAAATCAAATGTAAGAATATATGTGTTTGTTTGTATTGTGGACCCATCTTTTTTAATTTCAATTCTTTTAACGTCATTGACACCTTGTGATTCAAGTTCTTTCCTGATTTCGAGTACATCCATGCCCGCTAACTCCCTTGTTCTAACCTCACCCTTGCTGATATTTAGGGTTCTGTGTGGGAACGTATTCACATCCATATCTGCCAATCTCTGAGTGTTTACTAAATTTTTAGCTTGTATTTCTTTCTGACATTCTACAAGTAATGCACCGGACCTAAGTTTTTTAACATTTTTAACGGTGCCAGCGATTCCCTTGATAGCCTTCTCCAATGCAAAGGGATTAATGTTGGAGGCCTTTTTGCTCTCGTCAGCCGCGTAAATGATAATAAATTTTGGCCAGTTGTTGGAATTTGAAATGTTCTGATCTGAGTCAGAATCAGAGTCAATAGAAAAATCTCGACCACGTTTCTGTTTTTTGTTTTGTGTGTAATCCATGTTTTTGTTTTAGTCGTTCATTGCTCTGGCTCCCACCCACCACGGAGTCCAACAAGGGGTAGGGTTACTGCTATGCAGTGAACCCACCGGATTGCCGGTATTCCCACATACCTGGTATGGAGCAATATACTCAGCCAGTGTTGATACCGAAGTATGCCACTGGCTGATTGGCCTGTGTGTGGAAGTGCCATGTCTTCAGATGGCAATCATCCAACCAATCACTTTATAAAACACCGTAATGAAGGTCACCACGTGAAACTGAAACAAACAGTGCAGCAAAACTAAGTATTTGATTAAAATATGTGTTTAAAAACAGTACACAATGGCAATTATGATAAATGATTAAAAGAAATGACTGATTGAATGACCACCAAATGCCCCCCGACGTGACACCCAGTACTTTTTGGGGTGGGGGCTCCCGATTGGCCAGAACGGACCATCCGACCATCCTTCTACTCCCGAAATTGGGGCCAAAGCAGTGTGTTGGACATTATCTGAAAAAATGGAGACCAGGGCCAAAGAGAGTTTACGACCTGATCTCCATCCTTGGAGACTGCCCTAACCGGGGCCACGAGTCCTCAACTTCAGGATTCCTTCTTCCGGGGCCTTCGGAACGCACCTCAAGGGAGAACAAGGTGCCTGCAAGATGGAATTAGCAGGATTATCCATTTTGGTCCGGGGCTGCGTATTTTACATATTTCTCAGCGAACCAACTCAATTGAGCAAACCTGCTAATTAAAAACCAGAAAACCTGCCAATTGAGCAGGCCGTCCTCTATCCGCCACCTGAGGACCCGCCTAGTAGGGGATGATCAAACCCCCCTAGGACTCCCATCTGTACATCATACCAAAGTTACATATAAAATCTGAAAAAAATCTGGTGAGAGGTGCAGTCTATAGGGTCTACTAAAGGAATTGTTGACAATTTATATGTCAAATCCAAGATGGCAACTGCCAGCCATTGGGAAAAAGTCCCCTATTTTGACCCTATAGACACCCAAAAGAATCTGTGAGAATGGACTCACTCTGGCAGTGATTTCTTGTAAAGTCATAGATTGTATCAGCATCCAAAACATTACTAGAAATCACTGATCTGCCACTAGGGTTATGGGCTAAATTCTGGAAAGCTGTCCCCTCCATTGAGAGCTGACAATCATAACATGGCTGCTAAAAATGGGGAGGCCTCTGTGCATAAAGGTGGCCGGGGAGAACAGGAAATTGTTGGAACCCAAGTAGTTTGGTTCCAATATGGAAGCTAGAGCTGGGCGGTTTTTCAATTTTCTGGTTTGGTTTGGTTTTTGTGGCAAACTGGAGAACCAAACCACCTGACTCAGCAGAAATTGTCCATATTGTTTTACTGTGTTTGTGCATAAACATATCAAACTACCTTACTGGGAAGGAACTGGACTCTCTTCATTTGTTACTCTAATTTACATGTTCTACTGCCTCAAATAAGCTTAGCAACTGATCCCCTAGAACCCCAAAGAATGGACAAAGGGGGTTAGAGTGAAAATAATAGAGATATTTACAGAAGGGTATTTTGTGGTGAATGGTGTTGAACAAACTATTGCATTTTTTTCCAAGTTAAGGAGTCAGAAGTTTTGTTTACTATTATGTTCATATTCTCCATACAGAAAAACTGAACCAAAACCAAGGCGATTTCCTGAAACACTGAATCTGAGAAAGCAAAACCTTCCAGCTCTAGAAGCATATGCTGGTCTCTAGAAAATGATAAATTCATAGTAATTTGTATATTTTTATACAGTAGAATCCTCTTAATCGAATATCCATTTTGCCAGTGAAAATTATTCAATTAACAGGAGTATACAATTAACAGGGATTTGGTCAGTTTCCTGTGTTCTGGAAGTAAACTGAGTATTTATTCTATTTTATCTTGTTTGACAGAGCTCATAGAGCTCTGTCAAACAAGATATAATAGAATAAATGCCTGTATTGGATGTAGTGAGGCCAAAAAGGTTGATAAATAAGGGGAATTTGGTGCATGTCACAGTAATTTTTTCGACATATTACAAAAATTTATGTACAATTAACAGGAGTTTACTCTACAACCCATATGCAATTAAGAGATCAAATTTGTACTGAAGGTATGGTAAATGGTTTTGTGTTTGAAAATTATATTCAATTAACAGGGATATACAATTAAGAGATATCCAATTAAGTGGGCTCCACTGTACTTACCAATGGCCAAGACATAGCTGGTGCTAACTCTAAAATACCTAGGGCCAAACACAAATTTTGCCCCCCAGTCCCCAAAATTTGCATGCAAAACCAAAAATTAGAAGTCCTATTTGGTCCTCCATACATTTACCCTCTGTGCATTCGCAGACGCCAGGAAGTGACCAGAATTGGTGCCAACACCATTCTTTGTGATAGAGAGTATTACATAATAATTCAGCGGGGAGGTATGAGTGCCCACTCATGGGAGGGCCATTCCCGTCTGGGCCATTGGTAAGTATAAAAATATACAACCTACTATGAATTTATCATATTTTTACACAGTAACCAATGGCCCAGACATAGTTGAATCATAAATAGGTGGAGGGCCTAAGACTTCTGAAATAATTCCAATCCTGCAATCCATGATGAAGGAACTTAGAATAGTTAGAAATTACATGTATGTCTCTCTATACAATAATAGAGGAGACATATTCTAAACAAGGAGCCCAATTTAAGAAATTCCTTATTGTAAGTATGAAGACAAGTTCCTAATTTTCCAAGGCTAGCCCAGACTATGCCCCAAAAATTAGGATGGCGTATCTGAGAATAAGAGAAAAATCTCCCACAAACATATGCCTTACAATAGCATTTCAGCTGTATGCAGGATATAAATACGGGTAATACAGCATCCTTCAAAGATACATACATTTTAAGCCAGATTATGGGTAACCCCCCCCCCCCCCCCCCCCCCACACTTCAAAAGAAAAAGGGGAGAGCTCTAGAAACAATAAGAGCGGTACCCAAAAAACAATATAAATAATCGTCGAACAGGCACTCAGGTATTAATTCAAGATTAATAAATGGTGCTTAATGTTACTTCAGAAGTTACGGCTATAGCGACAATCCTGGTAATTAATATATCACACTAAATAACATACACCGCAGACGACGTACACAGATACGTCGAAAACCGGTGACATATAAAAATATAACATACACATATCCAATCAAGCCACACTGAATGATTCCTGAAATGAAAACACACTTCCTACGTAATCCATAGGTGGCCACTGTACAGTAAATTCCAGTAACAACACTCTCCAACGTGTATAATCCGATATCTATGATCGTAAAAGCATGTGTAAGATGAGTACAAAACAAAATAGAAACTTGGATCTAGAGATGTACGTAGGTATAATTAACAGGCTCCTACACGGACTGCACCCAAAATATATTATTATTTCAAGGTCCACCAAATACAATAAAGCATTAGCCTAATAATAATAATGCGCGAGAGCATTTATATTTAGCACGTAATCATCTGAATACAAGTTAACTGGTTATGCAGCCTGCGAGGTACTCAAGAGTAGCAATTTAATTCTGATGATTTATAAATAAATGCTTGTATATAACAAATCAACAAAAATAACAGGGCATTAATTCAGCTGAAAAGCAGATGAGCCCATGAGGTCGCCATAGAACACGACATAAATGCACAGTATGCATGTATTAAATTATATGAGGCCTGCGGGAAGAAAACTAAGTCTTACCCGGTAATTGCCTCTAACACATAAAGCAGTGTGTGTGGGTGTGGAGGGGGGGGGGGGGGGGATTCAAAGTCATAACGAAATCTCCTCACCGGCATTATTTAATCGTTCTTGTGTCAGTTAACAGAAAAATATAGGAACCACGATGGTTCCCTCACGTCTAACCGACTCCATTATGCCACTATGGACAGAGAAGGACGTGAAGAATAAAACTTCCCCTGAAAGAAGACCCTCTCATGGAGAAAGCTTCTGGTTCCTGATGTACGCTACCACTATTGAGTTGTCCAACAATATCTGAACAAGCGCGTACGCAATGATGAAAGGCTAACAATATTGACATCATTCTTGATGATTATATGTTTCTGCAGGAACCGAGGGTCCAAGACCCCTGCATTTAGAGTCTGTCGGACTCAGGGTCGTGCCCCATACTATTGACTCATACCAGTCATAATCGTGAAAGCCGGATCTGACAGTAGCAGCGGAATTCATGTGTTAACCACTGAATATCTGCCTCAATATGGACCCTTTTATTTACTATAAAACAATACTGGTCCTGAGCGAATGTGTTATCACACTCCAGTTCTGGGTAAGAATAACTGGAGGGGACGTGTGCGTAAGCGACCCATCTAAACCTGATGCATAGCCACTCAGCACAACCCCATCAGTCGCATAAAACTAATTTCGTTCTGGATAATAGCAGACGAACCAGATTGTTATGAGACATTACCAAGTTAATATTTGAGTGACAGCGCAGGGCGTGATCTTCAGACCGAAGCTATCCTTAGATCTATGCTTATAGCATAGTCAATCGAACACTCATTTTAACCACTCTCTCTCCGGACATTCCGATATATGAGGCCTCGTCTTAGCTACTGAATAGTGCTACTTTCGAGGTGTCACAGCATTCTGATTCTCAGAAACAAACTCATGGAAGTATCGATGCATAAGTGCAATCGCCACCCTGTGTTGTTCCAAAAGGGAAGGGTAATTCCCCTCCAAATCCCTTTCATCATACAACAGAATCAGATTATACTCACGGTCATCGGTATCTGAATGCGCAGATGACTGAAACGAGCCAGCAACCCTCCGACAGCTCAAGTTCTGAGACTGCCGTTGTCTGCTTCTGCATTTTCTGGGATGCTGTGATGAGCTGCGCAATCTGCGGCAGCAAGTCCATTACAGAGGTCTAAGGAGCAGCGGTCTTCTGTTGCATGGCCGCTGGCTGCTCCTGGGACAGTGTGTCCGAGATGACTCTTTTCTGTGGACGTCCCGATAAATGAGGCCTCGTCTCCTTGGCTACTGTATGGTGTGACTTCTCTGATGAAAAGTGACTTTCTCGGAGATACAGGCTGGATATCAGAAGTCACGTAGCCAAGGTGTGGTCGTGTGTGCTTGGTAGACGCTAAAGAAGAAGCCGTAACTATAGCCGACCTCCATTGTAAACTGAACGGAGCGTCCTGGACGGGAGGCGTGGACGTATACTCTGACTGACTTAAGTTCCGAACCATAACATCTGGCCCCAGATGATGTAATAAAAGAGAGAGGGGGGACTTGCTTGCAGTCCTTCAAACCTCGCCGAGCTTCCTGCTGAACTTGCCAGCTTCTTCCTCTCCGTCGTCGCAGGGTGAGCCTTATATTGATATTATATTATAGTGCTCGCTTTACCCCTTCTATTCTCCTTGACTGCAGTGGACACACACGGCATCACGGTATGCTCTGGCGGTGTACCGCTTCACCGGTCGAGCTAGCTGGTGACAGCGATTTGAAACCACACTGTGGTTTATTGCCCTGACTAATATTCATGAGCACTTTTGCCGCTAGCTCTGATTGACAATTAAATGCGATGACAGAAGCACACTCTCTGATGGCGTCACGTAAACATCACCATGTTCTTCTGTAAATAGAAACTAAAAAACTAGAGCAACCTTAGGGTGAGAGGACTGGCGGCAGCCTCTCATCGCGAGAGGACCGGCAGTGGCTCCTTGCTTACAATGTACCGTGACACCCGTCCGCAACGTTTGTCATCCCATGCGACACATTTTGAGCAAGAATTAGTGGAAGTACATCGACTACAAGCAAGGCAACCTACGTGAAAATAAGAGGAAAGACTTCCTCGCCTTGCTTATTGAGCAATATGCTTACATAATGAAGCAAACTAAGTCGATCGTACTCCCACCAACTCGCCATTAAATAAAATAAAAAGATACATAACAAAAACATTCAAAATATAAATCGAAAAATAGTTTATACAAAAAAAATTTTGACAAGAGCCCATGTTTCCAAAGGGAACAAAGTGCCAAATGTATCCCAAAAGGGCCCAAGTGTGGACAAAATTAATTTTTTCATCCAAAAAGTTAAAAAATTTATAGTAATTTATATATTTTTTATACTTACCAATGACCCAGACTTAGCTGGTGCTAACTCCACAAAAACCAGGGCCAAACACAAATTTTGCCCCCCAATCCCCAAAATTTGCATCCAAAACAAAAAGAAATCATGTCCTAAAGGACCTCCATAGTACGACTCTACTGCGCATGCGCAGTGACGCAGTCGTCCCGAAATTGGCGCCAAATATCATTCTTACTGGCAGTGCCTGGTCAGCGCTATGTACTCAGCGGGGAGGCAAGAGTTCCCAACTCAGGGAGGGCCATCCCCGTCTGGGTCATTGGTAAGTATAAAAAATATATAAATTACTATAATTTTTTTAACATTTTTATACTGTACCAATGACCCAGACTTAGCTGAATAGTAAACAGGCTGGAGGGCCTAGGACATAGAGGAAAATCCAATAAGCTCAATTATAAAATAAAGAGGTAACCCCTTAAGGAGAAAAGGAGTATTAGGCTTTACATGTATCTTTCTTATTTAATATTTAAATTAGAAAGATACACTACCCTTAATAATTGAGCACAATAACATTCATGTTCTCTATTAACATCCAGTATAACCCTTATACTAATTATTTTTAAAGCAAGCCAATAAATAAAGTAGTCCAGAGAATTGAGACTCTTTATAATCATTTAAAAGTGTCCGAGTATTGTATATTAAAGCCCGTTTGACACTTGACATATACAAATGCTTCACACCGAGCTACACTTTAAAAATAAGACATGAATGCAATTAAACATTAATATTACACTTTAAAACCATCCCGGAAGCGACTCAGAAATACTGTCTTGGAGGAGGCATTCCCTTGCTTTTCACTATAAAGCAGGTGACCTAAGGGAACACCCGCCCCCCCCCCCCCCCCTTCCCCTTGCCCTGGGTCACATAGCCCAGAGCGAAGAGGGCAGTCGGACGGAGTCACTGCCGGAACAGAAAGCCTGCATAACTATAGTTGCAACTGTTTAGTGGACGACATTCTGAGCAACAGATAACGGACCTAAACAATGCAGGTCTCCAGAAATGGACTCAATATTTCTGAGATAAAAATTAGTAAATGTGGATGGCTGAGACCAATAAGCAGCCTTCATTAAATCTGTAATAGCAACACTATTAGCATAAGCCCAGGAAGTAGAAAGAGCTCTTACTTCATGAGCCGAAATCTTAAGCACAGACTGCTGAGAAGAAGATAAATCTTCATACGCAGTACGGATAGTTAACTGAATCCATCTAGCAATAGAATGGACTGAAATGTCCTTTCTATTAGGCATCAAAGACAGAAAGAAACGTTTCCGTCCCTTTCTGATAAACTGAGATCTCTGTTTATAGATACGTAGTGCTCTAACAGGACAGAGTAAAGGCCTACGCCCGTCTGAAGACGGAAGAGCCTTAATAACAATAGGTTCCGGATATTTATTAGGAGCCTGATTCTTAGCTAAAAAACCGACATTAGTAGTGAAGGTGATAGTGTTCCCAACACTACGATAATGAGAATCATCCACCGATAGTGCATGAAGCTCACTGACTCTTCTGGCAGAAGAGAAAGCTAAGAGAAAAGCTGTCTTATAAGATAAGAATTTGAAATCTACTGCCCCAAGAGGTTCAAATGGCTTTTCCTTCAATTTAAGGAGAACCCAAGCTAAATTCCACTTAGGAATTAATCTAAGAGTTCTGGGTCTATTTATCGAAAAGTTTCTAACCAATTTCGATAAAGAGACATTAGATCCAATTTGTAAACTATCATGATGTGCATAGGTATCAGATAACATAGATCTATAACCCTTTATAGTAACAGGTTGCAGTTTGATTTCGTCAAACAAGTATACTAGAAAGTTAGCAATGTCTGGTATAGAGGGATCAAATATATCAACAGAATGATCCCTACACCAATGACGGAAAACCTTCCACTTAGCCGCATAGTTTAGCGAAGAGGAGGTCCTCCTACAGTTAGAAATCACGTCCACTGCTCGTCCTGTAAAGTGCTTGCCATGCAAGAAGGAACGCACAACGGAAAAACGTGAAGGTTGAGACCTTGCGGGTTGTGATGTAGTTGGCGCGATTTCCCCTGCCAAAGAAGATCCTCTCGTGGAGGGAGCTTCCGCGGTAGGTCCCACAACAGACACCTGAGCAGATTTATCCACGGTCTCTGTGGCGACAGAGATGCTACCAACAGAATCTTGCACTGAGATTGTTTTATCTTTAGCAATACTTGTTGAATTAACGGCGCTGGAGGATACGCATATCCTATCATTCCGTCCCAAGGGATCGACAGAGCGTCTACTGCAAATGCTCTTGGATCCGGACACGGGGACACATACGTTTGCAAATGATTGTTGAGATGTGTCGCAAATAAGTCTATCATTGGCCGTTCCCATTGGTAGCAAATCTGATTGAATACTTGTTTGTTGAGAGTCCACTCCGACGGCAACAAGCGACCCTTTCATGAAAGGGAGTCTGCTAGCACATTCAGACGACCCGGTATGTGACGGACCGAAAGAAGAACGTGATGTTCCAACGCAAACAGAAGGATTCTTTCCGTTAGATTGAACAACGGAACTGAATGAGTGCCTCCCTGATTCCGTATATACGCCACTACTGTCATATTGTCGGATAGGATTTGGACATGAGCATCGTGAATAATGTCCATCCAGTGACGTAACGCAAGCCAAATTGACATCATTTCCTTGATGTTTATGTGCTTGCACAGGAATTGCGGATCCCAAAGACCCTGGCATCTCGAATCCGTTGGGATTAATGATGCACCCCAACCTGTTTGACTGGCATCCGTCATAATGGTAAAACTCGGATCCGGCAACTGCGGAACTCCTTGAGTTAACCACTGAATGTTTGCCCAAGTCTGAATCTCTTGTTTCACTTGATCTGACAAGAGAACGTCTACATCGAGCAAATGAATTTTCACACTCCAATTCTGAGTCAGGAAAATTTGAAGAGGCCGTGTGCGTAGCCGTCCCATCGGAATGAGATCCGCGGCGGCTCCGCACAGACCTATCAGTCTCATAAATTCTCTCGCCGTGACTTTGTCTGTATTCAGACAATAGCGAGCGTAACAACTGACTAATTTCGCTCTGGTTAACGGCAGACGAACGAGATTGTTGTGCGTCTCGAAGCTCATTCCCAGATGAGTGAATGACTTGGACGGCACCAGATCCGACTTCTCCTCGTTTACTATGAAACCGAGACGTCGGAGCAATAGAAGAAGATTCTGAACATCGTTCTGAAGCGTTAACTCGTTGCCGTACCTCTGAAGAATGTCGTCCAGGTAGGCCGACGTTACCGCAGACGAATGAGCTCGGAAGTAGATCATTACCGAGTTCATTACCCGAGTGAAAGCCCAGGGTGCTAGATTCAATCCGAAGCACATGGCCCGGAACTGATACACCACTCCTAGGACTGCGAAGCGTAGATACTTTCGGAATGTCGGATGTACCATGACGTGAAAGTACGCATCTTTGAGATCTATGCTCGTTGCATAATCGTTCACCCGAATACTCGCTCTGACCGATCGAATCGTCTCCATATAAAACTTCGGAGCGACGATCAGCTTGTTTATCCAGCTCAAATCTATGACTGGACGGAACGAGCCGTCTGGTTTCGGAACCAGAAACAGATGGCTGTAGAATCCCAGCGATTCCTGGTTTTCTACGACCTCTACCGCGTTCTTCATTAAAAGAGACTGCACCTCTGATAGCAGAGCGTCTCTTTTCTGAGGGTTTGACGGAAGATGAGTCCACTTTGGACTTCGAGTTAATGGAGGCTTTCGTTTGAAGGATATCTTTAGACCTTCCGAAGTCACTCCTCTCACCCACGGGACGTCCGTAATCGACGCCCACTCTTGAGAAAAACTCGACAACCTTCCGCCAACCGGAACGCGATAGAGGTTTAAGCCATCACCTCCTGGATCTGCGAGGCCTGCGGTAGGAGAAACCACGTCTTCCACGACCCGCACCTCGCCTCGTCGACCTCGGGGCGTCCGACCGATTGTCCCGGCCTGAAGGACGTCCCGAACGAGAGTCACTATCCTGACGGTCTCTCGAATAAGAGCTAGAGGACGCACCGGAACCTCTATAGGAACCTCTCTTGGGCGGATAAGACCCAGAAGTGCCCGCCTTATTCGTGTCTGTTGTATCCGACCTTTTAGGAGCGGATCTAAACAACAGAGAATCACTAGCTTTCTTTTTAATATTATCATAAATAGCGGAAAGCTTGCCGTCAAAGAGAAGATCTCCTGAGACCGAAGCGACTCTAAGAGAGTTCTTCACCTTAGAATCCACTAGTGTGGATGTAGACAGGGCTGCGTCACGTCTAACCAACTCCAGATTTGCCACTGAAAGGGCGGAGTTACACGTGGAATAAGCTACTGCCCTTGAAAGAAGTCTTAAGGAGGATTGTATATCCTGAAACTCTTCCCCTTGAAGACGCAGTGATAACGCCTTAGTAAGGTGATCTGCGTAAGATAAGGCATCTAAATTGGCTCTGTTAGACGCAATAGCTGTTTCCAACACTGCGGTTGGAATAGAAGCTGACGACGGTAATGATAGCTCTAAGTCTTCCGCCTCGTCGTCCATACGCAGAGGAACTCTCGGTATACCCTGACCTGCCGTGTCGAATTTATTCCTTGCATTAATGAAAGGCAGGTTGAGAGTATTTGCGGACAAGAAGCCTGCTTTCCCCGTCCTGGAAGCAAGTTTAAAAATAGCGTCGTTCAATAATTCAAATGTTCTTGCAACATTATTGGACTGCGACGGAAACTCGGGAGCGATGTCCCTGAACCGCTCGAAAAAATCAGAGTCCAATGACGCTATAATTCTCCTGTCCGGAAGCGCAGCAGTCTGGCCCGACGGAACAACCTGAGGAAGAAAGTGCCGGATGAAGTCCACGGGAGCTTTGTGTTGTTCCGAAAGGGATAGCTCCAATTCATCCGTATCCCTTTCACCATCCGGTCGGACCTCCCGATGTTCCCGGTCGTCCGCCCCCGATGCTTCGGCGGAGCGTACCGACCCAGCGCCGTCGGATAATTCTCGATCCGACACCGTTTCTGTCGGCTGCTGGGATGCTGCGATAAGCTGTGCTATCTGCACTAGAATGTCCGACGTCGAGACCTGCGGAGGAGCGGTCTTTCGCTGCTTCGCCGAGGGCAGCTCCGCATCAGATGGCTCCCGCATACTTTTCCTATGCGAACGTCCGGAGTCCATCGGTCTCGAATCCCTGGCTGCCGGATGGTGTGACCTGGTCGCCGAAGAATCCTTCATCGGCGAAGCTGGCAAAATATCGGAGGTCACGCAGCCAAGGTGCGGTCGTGTGCGCCGACGAGAAGAGGAAGCCTTAACAGTCTCTGCGGACTGCTTATACAACGGAGCGTCCCGAGCGACGGACGTATGCTCCGCTAAAGACACATTTTGTACCACAACATCTGGTCCCAGATGTTGTTGTACGAGAGAGGGGCCTCTCTCGCTCGCGGCCCGGCTGGACCTGGACGAGCTAGGAACCGGACTAAAAGGCTTCCTCCGTTCTCGTTCACTATCCGCCGTCACTGGGTGTGCATCTATTATTTTTATAGTGCTCGCATCACCCAAAATTTCCTCTTGGACCGCATCGGACGAACCCGGCTGCCGAACCATTCGGTGAATGGACGCTACACCGGGCGAGCTAGCGGACGACATTTGTCTAATCTCCATGAGCACTTTTGCCGCTAGCTCTGTATTTATTTGTGACGACGGACGCACACTTGAAGAAGATAACATGGAAACATCACCCTGTTCTGGTTCCTCTGAAATAGAAACTGAGAGAGTAGAGTGACCTTGTGGAGAAAGAGCCGGCATCGCTCTTTCTCCAGAAACAACATATCGTGACACACGTTTCCAATGTTTCTCATCCCAATGTTCACATACAGGACAGGGATTAATGCGAGAACACTGACTACAATTAATGCAATAATCATGAAAGTCAGAGGAAGATTTCTTCCTATTACAATTTGAACAAAGTCCCTTCATTGTGAAAGAACAACAATAAGTCCTAGTTACTCGCAAAAACCCCTGACACAAAGATACATAATAACATGATCCATTAATAAATGAAAAAACAATTGCAAAACAAAATAATTTTGAAAAAATATTTTTTCAGAGAAGCCCAAGTTGCTGAAAAGTAACGTTGAGCCCCGATGGATCCGATGGCAAAGTGTGGTCAAAAATTTTAAAATTATATAAAATAATTAATGAGACACTTTCGGATAATATAAATGTATCTTATAATGAGATAAACTACCACAAAGGCAAACAGCCCCCCTCAAAAAAGGCTGTTGCCAATGAAAACAAACAATGTAAACACAGTAGAAAACATGACTCCAGGCACTGAAAAAACTGGCCCGGAATCAGTCATCAATTACACTCTATCTGATGCAAAACAGAGACTCCCAGGGGAGAATCTGCAGAACATCAGATGGAAGATGCAGAACACAAACGTTATACACCCATGGGTGAAAACGTAACTATGGGGAAAATAACAGAAAACATTCTGTAACCAAGCAACTCTCCCAGGGAATTTTTAGAAATGAAACTTCTCAAAAATATGCCAAAAGCATGGGAGAATTGCAAGGGGGGACTTTAGAAGGTTAGGGGAGAGGAAACACTGAATAAGCAGTGCAACAATTAGCAAGAATGACAACAAGAGGCGTTTGCCTCGAAAATAGGCAACTTAACATAATTTCAACAAAAAATTTTAAGTACAGCCCTGATTATTTTTTGCCACTTCTTTTTTCCTCTCCTCCTTCTATCCTCCTTAGAATCACATTTTCTCCAAGAATTACGTGTCTGGCATCCTTTAAACTGAGATTTACAAGCACAAAGATCAGTGAGATGTTGACTGATGAAGGGCCAAACAGAGAATGATATTTGGCGCCAATTTCGGGACGACTGCGTCACTGCGCATGCGCAGTAGAGTCGTACTATGGAGGTCTAGGACATGATTTCTTTTTGTTTTGGATTCAAATTTTGGGGATTGGGGGGCAAAATTTGTGTTTGGCCCTGGTTTTTGTGGAGTTAGCACCAGCTAAGTCTGGGTCATTGGTACAGTATAAAAATATTAACTGCCACACTTCGGGACTGTATAATGTATCTTACAACAGACCTACCATATAGAATAAACTTTCTGTGTAACATTTTAAACTCCCAAGAAATTTTATAAAAATTTTTTCAAAAAAACAAGCCAAAAAGCTTCGGAGTTTAAGTGTGTGGTGGGGGGGGGGGGGGGGGGGGGGATAAAGGGAGGGTAGGGAAGGAGTACTTAACCAACAGTGGAAAAATCATTATCAACAATGATGACAACAGGCCCATGTACTGAAATTGGGGAACATGAACTAATTTTTATAAATATTATAAAATTACAGCCCTGAACGTTTCAAACCACCGTTTCTTCCACCTTTCATCCAGTTGTGTCCTTGGATCCACCAAATGAACCATTGATTTGTGTCTGGCAGCATTATTAATTGAGATTTAAAAAGCACAAAAGTCAGTTTGTTGTTACCTGACAAGAGCCAAACAAAGAATGGTGTTGGTGCGAATTCGGGTCACTTCCTGACATCTGCGCATGTGCAGAGGGTAAATGTATGGAGGACCAGTTAGGACTTCTAATTTTCGGTTTTGCATGCAAATTTTGGGGATTGGGGGGCAAAATTTATGTTTGGCCCTAGATATTTTAGTTAGCATCAGAAAGGTCTGGGCCATTGGTAAACTGTGTAAAAATATTATGGATCTAAAGAAACCAGTTAGCCCTTTACCCAATATAATACCCAAAACCTGCCAGCGTTGTTCACAAAACTTACCATTCAATTTTCATTATTTTCATTTTTCTCAAAAACATAGCCTATGACTTCTCATTGGAATGAACTCATTGAGCTCATTCCAATGAGGGGGCTATAAGCTATTTTTTGACACAAAAACTGAAAAATTTCATTATTCAAGAATTTTGTTTGCTTTTCGTGTTAGGTGAATGAGATAACTCAAAGTTAGAATTTTTTTATCAAATTATTTTGGACACAAACCTTGTCAAACAAAGTTGAAACTCAACATTTTGTAGATATATACAGTACATTAGTGGGGACAAACTGTATCAAAATCCAAATTAACCCTTTACCCAATGCAGACAATATCAAAATTTATTATTTTAAATATCATTTTTTTCAAAAAATTTCAACAAAACCATATCATGTGACCTATGGTTTTGTTGAAATTTTTTGAAAAGTTAAAAAATTTATAGTAATTTATATATTTTTTATACTTACCAATGACCCAGACATAGCTGGTGCTAACTCTAAAAAATCCAGGGACAAACACAAATTTTGCCCCCCAATCCCCAAAATTTGCATCTAAAACCAAAAGAAATCATGTCCTAAAGGACCTCCATACTTTGACCTTACTGCGCATGCGCAGTGTCAAGGACGTTCCGAAATTGGCGCCAATTATCATTCTTACTGGCAGTGCCTGGTCAGCGCTATGTACTCAGCGGGGAGGTAAGAGTTCCCAACTCCTGGGAGGGCCATCCCCGTCTGGGTCATTGGTAAGTATAAAAAATATATAAATTACTATAAATTTTTTAACATTTTTATACTGTACAATGACCCAGACATAGCTGAATAGTAAAAAGGCTGGAGGGCCTAGGACATAGAGGAAAATCCAATAAGCTCAACTATATAATATAGAGTCAACCCCTCAAGGAGAAAAGGAGTATTAGGCTTTACATGTATCTTTCTTATTTTATGTTAAATTAGAAAGATACAATACCCTCATAATTGAGCACAATAACATTCATGTTCTCTATTAACATCCAGTATAACCCTTATACTAATTATTTTTAAAGTAAGCCAATAAATAAAGTTAGTCCAGAGAATTGAGACTCTTTATATTCTTTAAAAGTGTCCGAGGATTGTATATTAACGCCCGTTTGACACTTGACATATACAAATGCTTCACACCGAGCTACACTTTAAAAATATGACATGAATGAATTTTTAACATTAATATTACACTTTAAAACCATCCCGGAAACGACTCAGAAATACTGACTTCGGAGGAGGCATTCCCTTGCTTTTCACTATAAAGCAGGTGACCTAAGGGAACACCCTCCCCCCCCCCCCCCCTTCCCCTTGCCCTTGGTCAAATAGCCCAGAGCGAAGAGGGCAGTCGGACGGAGTCACTGCCGGAACATAAAGCCTACATAACTATAGTTGCAACTGTTTAGTGGACGACATTCTGAGCAACAGATAACGGACCTAAACAATGCAGGTCTCCAGAAATGGACTCAATATTTCTGAGATAAAAATTCGTGAATGTGGATGGCTGAGACCAATAAGCAGCCTTCATTAAATCTGTAATAGCAATACTATTAGCGTAAGCCCAAGAAGTAGAAAGAGCTCTTACTTCATGAGCCGAAATCTTAAGCACAGACTGCTGAGAAGAAGATAAATTTTCATAAGCAGTACGGATAGTTAATTGAATCCATCTAGCAATAGAATGGACCGAAATGTCCTTTCTATTAGGCATCAGAGACAGAAAGAAACGTTTTTGTCCCTTTCTGATAAACTGAGATCTCTGTTTATAGATACGTAACGCTCTAACATGACAGAGTAAAGGCCTACGCCCATCTGAAGACGGAAGAGCCTTAATAACAATAGGTTCCGGATATTTATTAGGAGCCTGATTCTTAGCAAAAATCCCACATTAGTAGTGAAGGTGATAGTGTTCCCGACACTACGATAGTGAGAATCATCCACCGACAGTGCATGAAGCTCACTGACTCTTCTAGCAGAAGAGAAAGCTAAGAGAAAAGCTGTCTTATAAGACAAGAATTTGAAATCTACTGTCCCAAGAGGTTCAAATGGCTTTTCCTTCAGTTTAAGAAGAACCCAAGCTAAATTCCACTTAGGAATTAATCTAAGAGTTCTGGGTCTATTTATCGAGAAGTTTTCTAACTAACTTAGATAAAGAGACATTAGATCCAATTTGTAAACTATCATGATGTGCATAGGTATCAGATAACATAGACCTATAACCCTTAATAGTAACAGGCTGCAGTTTGATTTCGTCAAACAAGTATACTAGAAAGTTTGCAATGTCTGGTATGGAGGGATCAAAAATATCAACAGAATGATCCCTACACCAACGATGAAAAACCTTCCACTTAGCCGCATAGTTTAGCGAAGAGGAGGTCCTCCTACAGTTAGAAATCGCGTCCACTGCTCGTCCTGTAAAGTGCTTGCCATGTAAGAAGGACCGCACAACGGAAAAACGTGAAGGTTGAGACCTTGCGGGTTGTGATGGAGTTGACGAAATTTCCCCTGCGAAAGAAGATCCTCCCGTGGAGGAAGCTTTCGCGGTAGGTCCCACAACAGACACCTGAGTAGATTTATCCACGGTCTCTGTGGAGACAGAGATGCTACCAACAGAATCTTGCATTGAGATTGTTTTATCTTTAGCAATACTTGCTGAATTAACGGCGCTGGAGGATACGCATATCCTATCATTCCGTCCCAAGGGATCGACAGAGCGTCTACTGCAAATGCTCTTGGATCCGGACACGGAGACACATACGTCTGCAACTGATTGTTGAGATGTGTCGCAAATAAGTCTATCATTGGCCATTCCCATCGGCAGCAAATCTGATTGAATACTTGTTTGTTGAGAGTCCACTCCGACGGCAACAAGCGACCCTTTCGTGAAAGGGAGTCTGCTAGTACGTTCAGACGACCCGGTATATGACGGACCGAAAGAAGAACCTGATGTTCTAGAGCAAACAGAAGGATTCTTTCCGTTAGATTGAACAACGGAATTGAATGAGTGCCTCCCTGATTCCGTATATACGCCACTACTGTCGTATTGTCGGATAGGATTTGGACATGAGCATTGTGAATAATGTCCATCCAATGACGTAACGCAAGCCAAATTGACATCATTTCCTTGATGTTTATGTGCTTGCCCAGGAATTGCGGATCCCAAAGACCCTGGCATCTCGAATCCGTTGGGATCAATGATGCACCCCAACCTGTTTGACTGGCATCCGTCATAATGGTAAAACTTGGATCCGGCAACTGCAGCGGAACTCCCTGAGTTAACCACTGAATGTTTGCCCAAGTGTGAATCTCTCGTTTCACTTGATCTGACAAGATAACGTCTATGTCGAGCGAATGAATTTTCACACTCCAATTCTGAGTCAAGAAAATTTGGAGAGGACGCGTGCGTAACCGCCCCATCGGAATGAGATCCGCAATGGCTCCGCACAGACCTATCAGTCTCATGAACTCCCTCGCTGTGACTTTGTCTGCGTGCAGACAACAGGGAGCGTAACAACTGACTAATTTCGCTCTGGTTAACGGCAGACGAACGAGATTGTTGTGCGTCTCGAAGCTCATTCCCAGATGTGTGAATGACTTGGACGGCACCAGATCCGACTTCTCCTCGTTTATTATAAAACCGAGACATCGGAGCAATAGAAGCAGATTCTGCACATCGTTCTGAAGCATTAACTCGTTGCCGTACCTCTGAAGAATGTCGTCCAGGTAGGCCGACGTTACCGCAGACGAATGAGCTCGGAAATACATCATTACCGAGTTCATTACCCGAGTGAAAGCCCAGGGTGCTAGATTCAATCCGAAGCACATCGCCCGGAATTGATACACCACCCCTAGGACTGCGAAGCGTATATACTTTCTGAATGTCGGATGTACCATGACGTGAAAGTATGCATCTTTGAGATCTATGCTTGTTGCATAATCGTTCACCCGAATACTCGCTCTGACCGATCGAATCGTCTCCATATAAAACTTCGGAGCGACGATCAGCTTGTTTATCCAGCTCAAATCTATGACTGGACGGAACGAGCCGTCTGGTTTCGGAACCAGAAACAGATGGCTGTAGAATCCCGGTGTCTCCTGGTTTTCTACGACCTCTACCGCGTTCTTCATTAAAAGAGACTGCACCTCTGATAACAGAGCGTCTCTTTTCTGCGGATTTGACGGAAGTTGAGTCCATTTTGGACTTCGAGTTAATGGAGGCTTTCGTTTGAAGGATATCTTTAGACCTTCCGAAATCACCCCTCTCACCCAAGGGTCGTCCGTAATCGACGCCCACTCTTGTGAAAAACTCGACAACCTTCCGCCAACCGGCACGCGATAGAGGTTGAAGCCATCACCTCCTGGACCTGCGAGGCCTGCGGTAGGAGAAACCACGTCCTCCACGACCCGCACCTCGTCCCGTCGACCTCGGGGCGTCCGACCGGTTGTCCCGGCCCAAAAGACGTCCCGAACGTGAGTCGCTGCCTTGACGGTCTCTTGAATAAGACCCAGAGGACGCACCGGAACCTCTATAGGAACCTCTCTTGGGTGCATTAGACCCAGAAGTGCCTGTCTTACTCTTATCTGTCGTGTCCGACTTCTTAGAAGCAGATTTGAACAGCAGAGAATCCGAAGCTTTCTTAGTAATTTTATCGTAAATTGCAGAAAGCTTGCCGTCGAAGAGAAGTTCTCCGGAGACCGAAGCAACTCTGAGAGAGTTCTTCACCTTACTATCCACGAGTGTGGATGTAGCTAGGGCTGCGTCACATCTAACCAACTCCAGGTTTGCCACTGAAAGGGCGGAGTTACACGTGGAATAAGCTACTGCCCTTGAAAGAAGTCTTAAAGAGGATTGTATATCCTGGAATTCTTTCCCTTGAAGACGCAGTGATAACGCCTTAGTAAGGTGGTCTGCGTAAGATAAAGCATCTAAACTGGCTCTGTTAGACGAAATAGTCGTCTCCAACACCGCGGTTGGAATAGACGCAGACGACGGTAATGATAATTCTAAGTCTTCCGCCTCGTCGTCCATATGCAGAGGAACTCTCGGGATACCCTGTCCTGCCGTATCGAATTTATTCCTTGCATTAATGAAAGGCAGGTTGAGAGTATTGGCGGACAAGAAACCCGCTTTTCCTGTTTTGGAAGCAAGTTTGAATATAGCGTCGTTCAATAATTCAAATGTTCTTGCAACATTATTGGACTGAGACAGAAACACGGGAGCGATGTCCCTGAACCGCTCAAAGAAATCAGAGTCCAATGACGCTATAATTCTCTTGTCCGGAACCGCAGCAGTCTGGCCCGACGGAACAACTTGAGGAAGAAAGTGCCGGATGAAGTCCACGGAAGCTTTATGTTGTTCCAAAAGGGATAGCTCCAAGTCATCCGTATCCCTTTCACCATCCGGTCAGACCTCATGATGCTCCCGGTCGTCCGCCCCCGATGCTTCGGCAGAGCATACCGACCCAGCGCCGTCGGATAATTCCTGATCCGACACCGTTTCTGCCGGTTGCTGGGATGCTGCGATAAGTTGTGCTATTTGAACAAGCACGTCTGACATCGAGGCCTGCGGAAGCGCAGTCTTTCGATGCTTCGCCGAGGGCAGCTCCGCATCTGGTGACTCCCGCATACTCTTCCTATGCGAACGTCCGGAGTCCACAGGCCTCGTGTCCCTGGCTACCGGATGGCGTGACCTGGTCGCCGAAGAATCCCTGATCGGCGAAGCTGGTAAAATATCGGCGGTCACGTAGCCAAGGTGCGGTCGTGTGCGCTAATGAGAGGAAGAAGCCTGAGAAGTCTCCGCGGACTGCCTATACAACGGAGTGTCCCGAGCGACGGACGTGTGCTCCGCTTGCGACACATTTTGTACCACAACATCTGGACCCAGATGTTGTTGTACGAGAGAGGGGCCTCTCTCGCTCGCGGCCCGGCTGGACCTGGACGAGCTAGGAACCGGACTCGAAGGCTTCCTCCGATCTCTCCTACTATCCGCTGTCACTGGGTGTGCACGGTGAATGTTTATAGTGCTCGCATCACCCAACATTTCCTCCTGGACCGCATCGGACAAACCCGGCTGCCGAACCATTCGGTGAATGGACGCTACACCGGGCGAGCTAGCGGACGACATTTGTCTAATCTCCATGAGCACTTTTGCCGCTAGCTCTGTATTCATTTGTGACGACGGAAGCGCACTTGCGGAAGATAACATGGAAACATCACCCTGTTCTTGTTCCTCTGAAATAGAAACTGATAGAGTAGAGTGACCCTGCGGAGAAAGAGCCGGCATAGCCCTTTCTCCACTAACAACATATCGTGACACACGTTTCCAATGTTTGTCATCCCAAAATTGACATATAGAACAGGGATTAGTGCGAGAACACTGACTACAATTAATACAATGATCATGAAAGTCAGAGGAAGATTTCTTCCTATTACAATTTGAACAATATCCTTTCATTGTGAAAAGTCAACAACAAGTCCTAGTACTCGCACAAACCCCTAACACAAAGATACATAATAACATGATCCATTAATAATGAAAAAACAATTGAAAATCAAAATAATTTTTGAAAAATATTTTTTCAGCGAAGCCCAAGTTTCTGAAAAGTAATGTTGAGCCCCAATGGATCCCAAGGCTAAGTGTGGTCAAAAATTTTAAAATTATATTAAATAATTAATGCAACACTTACGGATAATAATAATGTATCTTATAGTGAGATAAACTACTCCAAAGGCAAACAGTCCCCCTCAAAAGAGACTGTTGCCAATGTAAACAAACAGTGTAAAAACACCAAAAAACATGACTCCAGGCACTGACAATACTGGCCCGAAATCAGTCATCAAAATTACACTCTATATGATGCAAGACAGAGACTCCCAGTGGAGAATCTGCAGAACATCAGATGGAAGATGCAGATCACAACGTTTATACACCCATGGGTGAAAACGTAACTATGGGGAAAATAACAGAATTCATTCTGTAACCAAGCTAACTCTCCCAAGAGAATTTAGAAATGATCTTTCTCAAAAATATGCCAAAAGCATGGGAGAATAGCAAGGGGGACTTAGAAGACCAGGGGAGAGGAAACACTGAATAAGCAGTGCAACTTTATAGCAAGAATGACAACAACAGGCCCATGCCTCGAAAATAGGCAACTTAACATAATTTCATAAAAAATTTTAAGTACAGCCCTGATTATTTTTTGTCACTCCTTTTTCCTCTCCTCCTTCTATATCCTCCTTAGAATCACCATTTCTCCAATAATTACGTGTCTGGGATCCTTTAAACTGAGATTTACAAGCACAAAGATCAGTGAGATGTTGACTGATGAAGGGCCAAACAGAGAATGATAATTGGCGCCAATTTCGGAACATCCTTGACACTGCGTATGCGCAGTAAGGGCAAAGTATGGAGGTCCTTTAGGACATGATTTCTTTTGGTTTTAGATTCAAATTTTGGGGATTGGGGGGCAAAATTTGTGTTTGGCCCTGGATTTTTTAGAGTTAGCACCAGCTATGTCTGGGTCATTGGTACAGTATAAAAATATAATTTTTTAACTGCTGAATTTGCATATTACACGGGCGGATGCGGCCGATTCATTGGGTAAAGAGTTAAAACAAATAATCCATACCTTGTGATGACCCATATACCATGCTCCCATTGAAACAAATGTAAAATACATAGAGAAACTGCTGGGTAGATAGGCTGTACAAGATATAAACATCCCTGAACTGAATAACAGAAACCACAGTGTCAGTCTGCCAGTATTAGCACCAAACTGTTTACAAACACCCCTAAAAAAATAAACACACAACATTCATAAACATAAATATATTCAGGAATTCTTCTGCCCTCTTTAGGAAAGCGCCTGGGATCCATACCTTGGGGAAAATTTGTGTCATGGGGGCACCAATTAGGAATTTCTTTTGGAGGGGAAAAACATATTGAGCAGAGAACATTAAGTCTGATGCCAAAACAACTGCAGATTTTTTACAAGTAGTTTTGTAACAAACAATCATATGGAATAGAGCTGTAGGTTTTTAAAAATCCAGTTCGGTTTCGGTTTTACCCCACGTACTCTGTCTTCTATGTAAGTTGTGCACATTTCGGATCCTAACGATACTGGAATTGGCGCAAAGGACAGTTTGACTTTAGAGATTCAATGTGGGAAAATAATGGACAATTGGACATACTTTGACTGTTGTTTGGTAAATTGATTTGGTTATTTGCTATTTAACCTTTTCATGAATGTTTGGAGGTGGAAACGACAAGTTGTGTTTTATAATTTGTGGGTATTTTAAAATGTATAATTATTGGATTTCTGTACTGGGATGTGGTTAAATTTTCGGTAAAGGAGGTAGGCCAACATTTTGCTCTCATTTATTATTTAAATTTTTCTGCAATGTCATGAAAAGTGTGGTTAAAATGCGTGGAGGCCCGTTTGGGTAAAAATGTGTGGAGGCCAGTTTGGGTAAAATTGTGGAGGCTGGTTTGGGTGAAATTGTGGAGGCCAGTTTGGGTGAAATTGTGGAGGACGGTTTGGCTGGAGGCCGGTTTGGGCGTAATTCGGTGGTTGTCAAGGTTACGGGTAATAAACTTACTTTCTGTTTTACACGCTTCTGTTTCAATGCCTCTTCATGCTCTTTTATTTCCACAAATTTCTGTTTGTGGTGCACAGACAAGTGCCTTCGCAGATTTGAGGTATTGCCATGTTCAGCAACAACTTCTTTTTTACAGATACTGCACACACAAACCCTTTTATTAAGTCTTTGGAAGATGTCAATGACAGAACACATTAGTTTTGTTTTCTCTGCCATATTGGCAGTCTGCGATCAACACTAAACTGTCAAATTTAACGCTGTCATAGACTATGTGACAATGGTGGGGGCATTTTATACAAAAACCGAAAACCGTACAGTGCACATTTTTTTGGTTCGGTTTTCGTTTTTTTGTAAAAACCGAAAACCAAACCAAAATTTCGGTAAACCTACAGCACGAACATGGAATCATGTTCATGCAGTCTCTGTAGTCTCTATTAAACTGTTCTTGTACTATTAAAGAACTTGTCATTTGCCTTTGAATTAAGAGACTTCATTAGCCAATCAATTTAAATTTGATGTATAATTGGTGTCCTGAATTGGGTGGAAATAAGGCCTCAGAAAACCAGTGGGTTTTCTGAGGCTTTATGACTATCCAGTTCAGGGCACCATTTGCACATTAAATTTTTGTTTGAGTGGAATTATTTATTGTTGTTTAAGGTCACATACTTCTGCACAATGGCTAATCATGACCACAACATGGAGATAAAGTCAAGGTCATCAATCGTTTATACCCCATGTTGCCTATTTTAGAGGACTCGCACCCCAAGCATTAGTGACTGGGTCCTATTTTACCAGTGAAACAGAGTTTGTTTACCACAGTAAACAAGCACTGCTTCACTTCGCGGGGTTCCCACGGGGTGTTTGAGTGGAAACTGAGATTGGGAAATTTGAGGGTTAAGAATTGGGAAAAAAATCATGCCCAAATGTCATTGGGAAAGGGTCTCATAAATGGACCCTGTAGATACTCAAAAGAATCCCTGTATATCAATTATCTTTACAGTTTTAAGACAAGAAAATTCAATTCAATGACTCCACCAGTCCTTCATCAATCATGTTTTGAACAAAATAGTACTATTCCCTTTAATTTAAATACAGGATACCTTCTGTTTCTGAGTAGATACCAGATTTATCTCATTCATAGCTGAAATGAAATATAAGATTTCACCTATTTGTGAAAACTAAGATTTCCTTGCAGTCAGACACAGGTAATTCTGGTACCAACACAAAAACAGAAGTAATGCTTTTTCTTAATTACCATTAAAACACCCAAACTTTGAAAACCAACAGGGATATCAATCTAACCTCAACCTTATAGTTTTACGTACGACATTTCCAGAGAGATATTATCTTTTATTAAATGCTAGGATGTGAATTATTGCAAATTATTTAAAAGATATTTCTCGATATCCATCGACTTGATGGATAATGAGGAATATCTGTCAGTAGCTTCCTAAATAATGTCACACTTCGGCACATCATTTCACCTTTGATACTGTTACAAGTGATTCAGTGCCTGCTTTACCAGCAGTACCATAAGTTCATACTATTCCAAGCAGTGCAGGTGATTCTATGACTCAAAAATTAGATGTATAATAATAATAAAATAATAAAGTAAAATAATTATATGTACTGAAACTGACTCTGAGAGTGATATTGAGCCTTGAACTGGTTAACTTTTGCGAAAAACCTTGCTGATAAATTTGCCCAGGAAGTCTTTTATTATTCTTATTTGCAGTATCATAATTATCAAATTTCATCTGTGGGTTGAACAATTAGGTTTTTTTTGGCTTGAGTGATTTGGGTAGTACAGGCTTGAAAGAACGATCAGCTCATCTTTGTTATTGTTTTGAAACATATGTGTTTGCAGTTGAATTAGGTTGAATATTGCACAGCAAAATGTCATGTTGCATATAGTAAAAAGAAAATCTAAGCTATTTTAATGAATATCGGGAATTATCTCACTCTTGTGGACCTGAAAATATTACTTTCACGAGCGCTTGACCTGAAAAAAATTATTTTTCCCTCGTACAAGCACTCTCATGAAAAATAAAACTTTCTGCTACACACTCAAGAGATAATTCCCGATATTCACTAAAATCGTGCAGATATCATCTATATATCTATTGTGATAATAGATATCAAAAACTATTTGAGAGTTATTTCCATTATCTGATAATAGATTTTATTATACCACACCTCCTGTGTGTATACGATGTTACCCGATATGATACAGGAATTAAGAAATGTACTAGGTACATCATGCGTTGAATCCAGCCTACATGAATATCATGTAACAATGAATATATTTGGTCATTACCCATCTGAGTGATGTTATGACGTGAATGAAACGTTTTGACACAAAACAGTTTTAAGTAAGAAAGTTTAAAGACAACCGAAGATGATATTCCTCTTTAAATATATCAGCTTCGTTCACTCAAATCAAGTTTAATCATGGCATAAATACAGAACACAACTCGGGTAGAGTTCAGGCAACAGGAATCAATGACTTTACCTGAGCTGAATGAGCTCTGTTAAACACAATTTAGTTAGGTCTATAAACAAACATTTCTTGCTTCTCAGGCCATTTTTCCTCAATTTTATGAGGGTGGGAGCCTTTTTTTATTCACAAAACAGTTCTGAAAATGAAAAAATTTAAAGTAATTTATACATATATTTTTTATACTTACCAATGACCCAGACTTAGACAAATTTTGCCCCCCAATCCCCAAAATTTGCATCCAAATCAAAAAAACTGATGTCCTATATGGTCCTCCATACTTTTGCCTACTGTGCATGCACAGTGTCAAGGAAGTACCGAAATTGGCACCAAAGCCTCATTCTTCCAACTAGTGCCTGCTAAATGTTATATAATCAGCGGGGAGAGATGAGTTCCCAACTCATGGGAAGGCCATCCCCATCTGGGTCATTGGTTAGTATAAAAAATATATAAATTACTTTAAATTTTTTCATATTTTTATACTGTACCCAATGACCCAGACTTAGCTGAATAGAAAAAAAGGCTGGAGGGCCTAGGACATAAAGGAAAATCCAATAGGCTCAATTATGCATAAAGATTAATCCCAATAAGGAGAAAAGGAGAGAAGGATTTACATATGTCTTTCTTGTTTATTAAAAATAAGAAAGACACATCACCAATCAATAATTGAGCCGAATAACATCTATGATCTCTGTTAACATCCAGTATAACCCATTATACTAATTCCTTAAAGGAAAGCCAATAAATAAAGATAGTCCAGAGAATGAGACTCTTTATACTCATTTAAAAGTGTCCGAGGATTGTATATTAACGCTTGTATGACACGTGACATATACAACTGCTTCACACCGAGCTACACTTTAAAAATATTACATAAATGAGATAAACATTAGCTTTACACTTTAAAACCATCCCAGCACCGACTCGGAATTACAGACTCAGGAGGAGATATTCCCTTGCTTTTCACTATAAAGCCGGTGATATAAGGGAACACCATCCCCCCCCCCACCTCCCCTTGCTCTGGGTCAAATCACCACAGAACGAAGAGGGCAGCAGGACAGCGTCACTGCTGGGATAGAAAGCCTACATAACTATAGCTGTAATCGTTTAGTGCGTTTAGTGGACGACCTTCTGAGCAACAGATAACGGACCTAATAAACTAAGGTCGCCAGAAATAGACTCTATAATTCTAAGGTAAAAATTAGTGAACGTAGAAGGCTGTGACCAGTAAGCAGCCTTCATGAGATCTGTAATAGCAATACTGTTAGAATAAGCTTAAGATGTTGACAGCGCCCTAACTTCATGCGCTGAAATCTTAAGCACAGACTGGTGATTGGAAGATAAACTCTCATAAGCAGTACGAATAGCTAACTGAATCCATCTAGAAATAGAATGAACAGATATGTTCTTTCAATTGGGAATTAAGGACAGAAAGAAGCATTTACGTCCCTTTCTGATAAATTCTGATCTGTGTTTCAGGGACAAGCCTAGGGGGGGATTTTAGGGAGACTTCATGTCTCCCTCCAGAAAAAATAGGGAGACTGCAGAGTCAAGTAGGGAGACTGCATAGGCAAGTGGGGAAAATTAAGAATATTTATGCACTATCCCTTCATATTTTCAGCTTGTGGTCCTCCATTAACATCCGAATAATCCAGGTCCAGTTACCTATGATGCATCTATGTCAGGTTAAAAAATCACAAAGTAATTATTGACTAAAAATCCCCCACTGCTACCCCACCTTCATTACCCCATCCCCTCTTCTTCGTGCCATGCTCCCCCCCCCCCCCCCCCAGCACCCTCCTGTGGTTGCCTTTCACCAAAGTCAACTAAGCTAATAATTTCCTAAGTCTGAAAGTGTGAACAGGACCAGATGTAAGAAGGTTGCTTGGAAGGTACTTTGTTAGTTAATAAACAAAATACATTCTAGGGTCCAGTATTTTGTAAAATTAATGTCATCCCACATCATGGATCTGGACATGGCGACACATACGTCTGCAGCTGATTGTTGAGATGTGTCACACACAAGTCTATCATTGGTCGATCCCATTGGTAGCAAATCTGATTGAACACTCGCTTGTTGAGAGTCCATTCTGATGGTAACATGCGACCTTTCCGCAAGAGCGAGTCTGCTAGAACGTTCAGACGACCCGGAATATGACGGACCGACAGAAGAACATGATGTTCTAGAAGAAACAGAAGAATTCTTTCCATTAGATTGAATAACGGAATCGAATGAGTGCCTCCTTGGTTCCTGATGTAAGCTACTACCGTCGAAATATCCGACAGTATTTGAACATGTGAATTATGAATTATGTTCATCCAATGGCAAGCCAAATTGACATCATCTCTTTGATGTTTATGTGCTTGTTTAGGAACTCCGGTTCCCAAAGGTCCTGGCACTTGGAGTCTGTTGGGTTCAATGTCGCACTCCAACCTGTTTGACTCGCATCTGTCATAATCGTAAAAACCTGATCCGGCAGTTGCAGTGGAACTCCCTGAGTTAACCACTGAACATCTGTCCAAGTCTGAATCCTCAGTTTTACTTGGTCCATTAAAACGATGTTTGTTTCGAGCGAATGAACCTTCACACTCCAAACTTGAGTGAAAAATATCTGGAGTGGACGTGCGCGCAAGCGGCCCATTGGAATGAGATACACCGCCGCTCCGCACAATCCCACGAGTCGTATGAATTCTCTCGCTGTTACTACGTCTGAGTGTAGACAAAAGTGAGCATAACAACTGACTAACTTCGCTCTGAGTAACGGAAGACAAACTAGATTGTTGTGAGTCTCGAAGCTCATTCCCAAGTGAATGAATGACTTGGACAGAGCTAGATCTGACTTCTTTTCGTTTACTATGAAACCAAGATGTCGGAGCAATTGAAGCAGACTCTGAACATCGTTCTGAAGAATTGTTTTGTTGCCGTACCTCTAAAGAATGTTGTCCAAGTAAGCCAACGTTACCACAGACGAATGAGCTCGGAAATAAGCCATTACCGAGTTCATTATCCGAGTGAAAGCCCAGGGTGCTAGATTGAGTCCGAAGCACATCGCTCGGAACTGATAGACGACTCCTAGGATGGCGAAGCGAAGGTACTTTCTGAATGCCGGATGTACCATGACATGAAAGTATGCATCCTTGAGATCTAATCTTGATGCTAGTCATTCACTCGAATGCTCGCTCTCACTGATCGAATGGTCTCCATATAAAACTTTGGAGCCACAATCAGCTTGTTTATCCAGCTCTGATCTATAACTGGAGGGAACGAGCTGTCTGGCTTCGGTACCAGGAAGAGGTGATTGTAAAAACCCAGGGATTCCTGGTTTTCCACGACCTCTATTGCATTCTTCTCCAAAAGAGATTGCACCTCTGCTAGAAGTGAATCTCTTTTTTGAAGATTTGACGGAAGCTGAGTCCGGTGTGGACTTCGTGTTAGCGGAGATTTGTCTCGGAAAGATAGCTTTAGGCCATCCGAGATAATCTCCTTTACCCAATGGTCGTCTGTAATTGACAACCAAAATTGGTCAAAAACTTTGTCTTCAGCCCACCGGACTGCAATAGAGGTCCTGACCATAACCTCCTGGACCTACGACTCTTACGGGAAGAGAAACTACGTCCTCCCCATCCAGTGCCTCGTCCTGTCGACCTAGGGGCATCTGACCGGTTGTCTCGGCCAGAACCACGTCCCCTACTACTACTACTCTGACGGTCTCTAGAGTAAGAGCTAGAGGATTTTTTATATCCTTTATAGGAGCTTCCTTTAGATTTACTCGCACTAGAAGCTCCTGTCTTACTCTTCTCTGCTACGTCAGGTTTTTTAGAAACCGATTTAAAAAGCAGATAATCTGAAGCTTTCTTGGTAATCTGATCATAGATAACTGCAAGCTTACCATCGAAGAGAAAATCTCCGGAAACCGGAGCGACTTGAAGAGAGTTTTTCACCTTTGAATCCACTATAGTGGATAAAGCCAGGGCCGCATCACGTCTAACCAACTCCAAATTAGCCACTGATAGGGTGGAGTTGTACGTGGAGAATGCAATAGCCCTCGAAAGAACTCTTTAATGAGGAACAAACGTCCTTGAATTCTTTACCATCGAGATGTTGCGCTAACGTTCTGGTAAGGTGATCTGCGTATAATAGTACGTCTAAATTCGCCCTATTAGACGAAATCATCGTCTCCATAGTACTAGGGAGGATCGAAAAAGACGAAGGCAGAGATAAATCCAAATCCTCAGCCTGACTATCCAAACGCAGAGGAACTCTCGGTATGCCCTGTCCTGCCGTTGCAAATCTATTATTACTATTGATGAACGGCAGATGCAGAGCAGTTTGTGATAAGAAACTGTTTTTGTCTGTCTTAGAGGCTAAATTAAAAATAGCATCATTCAGCAATTCAAACACCCGTGAGACATTGCTGGACTGGATATTCAGGAACATCTTCCCTAACCCAGCTAAAGAAGTCAGTATCCAGTGACGCTATCAGTCTCTTATCCACTGTCGCAGCAACCTGGTCCAATGGAACAACATCAGGAAGGTTTTGACGGATAAACTCCATCGCCACCTTATGTTGTTCCCAAAGGGAAAAATCCAGCTCCGTTATTTCCCTTTCTCCATCCAAGTGGAGCAGATGAGAATCTCGGTCGTCCCTGTCTGACCTAGCATAGGAAAGAACCGACCCAGCTTCATCCGACAGTTCCTGATCTGAAACCGTTGTAGGATGTTCCGTAGGATGCTGGGATGCTGCGATGAGCTGTGTTATCTGTGATAGCAAGTCTGTCACGGAGGCCTGTGGAGCAGCGGTCCTCTGTTGTTTAGCCGCTGGAAGCTCCTGGGATGATGTGTCCAACATAATTCTTTTATGTGAACGTCCCAACTGATGAGGCCTCGAATTCTTGGCTACTGGATGGCGTGACCTAGACGACATGGAATCCTTTGTAGGAGAAGCAGGCTGGATATCTGAGGTCACGAAGCCAATGTGCGGTCGTGTGTGCTGATGTGTGGAAGAGGAAGCTGAGGCCGGCTGAATATAAGACGGAGCGTCCTGAACAGGTGTGGACGTATATGCTCCGACTGACAAACATTATGAACAACAACATCTGGTCCCAGATGCTGTTGTACGAGAGAGGGGACTCTCTCACTCGCAGTCTGTGATGACCTGAACGAGCTTACTACCGAAGTGAGTGGCTTCCTCCGTTCCGTCATCGCAGGGTGTGCGTCATCCGAGATTATAGTGCTCGCAACACCCGTATTCTTCCCCTGGACCGCAACGGACTTACCCGACGCCACACCACCCATTTGAGGGGTGATGCTAGCTGGCGACAAGGCCGTAAATCCCTTTTGGGACCTAGGCATTTGTCTAATTTCCGACAAGGCCATAAATCACTTTTGGGGCCTAGGCACTTGTCTAATTTCATTAAGCACTTTTTTCTGCTAGCTCTTCATTACTTTGCGACGACAGCAGCACACTTCCTGAAGACATCACGGAAACATCACCATGTTATTTTTCCTCCGTAAAAGAAACTGAAAAACTTGAGTGACCTTGTGGTGAGAGAACAGGCATCGATCTCTCACCACTAAAAATGTACCGTGACACACATTTCCAATGTTTGTCATCCCAATTGGCACAAACAGAACAAGAGTTAGTACAAGTACAATGACTACAGCAGATACAATGAGTATGAGAATCAGAGGAAGACTTCCTCGAACTACAATTTGAACAAAATTCTTTCATAATTTTATTAAGCCGTAGGACTCGCACTAACCCTTATAATACAAACATACATGAAATAATACAATCCATATCAAAATTTCGAAAAATAATTAAAAAAAAAAGAATTTTCGAAAAAATTTTGACGTGAGCCCAAGTTCCCAATGGGAACGATGAGCCCAAATGGATCCTAAAAAAGCCTAAGTGTGGACAAAAATTTTTAAACCATCTAAAAAATTAATGTAACACTTACGGAGTAAATTAATGTATGTGACTACATATATATCCTAACAGATCACAAGTAATTACTAAGGAAAGTAACCACTGTCAACGTAAACAAATAATAATAAAAACCGGAAACAAGACTCCAGGCACTGATAAACACGGCCCGAGGTCAGTAACAGATTCTTAAAACTATCTGATGTAAAACAGAATCTTCATCTGAGGAAACTTGAATACAACAGATGGTAGATGCATGACTAACAACGCCTAAACACCCAAAGGATGAGGAGGTAACCATGGGGATAACAGAATAAACATTCTGTAACTAAGTTAACTTCCAAGAAATTTTCCAGAAAAAAATTTCAAAAATTATTCCAAAACCATGGGAGATTAACAAGGGGGGTTTCACGGAAAGGGAGAGAGGAAACACTTTACAAACAGTGGAGATTTCATAGCAAGAATGAGAACATGAGGCCCATGCCCCGAAATTAGGGAACATGAAATAATTTTGTATAAAAGTTAAAAAATTTATAGTAATTTATATATTTTTTATACTTACCAATGACCCAGACATAGCTGGTGCTAACTCTTAAAATTCTAGGGCCAAACACAAATTTTGCCCCCCAATCCCCAAAATTTGCATCTAAAACCAAAAGAAATCATGTCCTGAAGGTCCTCCATACTTTGCCCTCACTGCGCATGCGCAGTGTCAAGGACATCCCGAAATTGGCGCCAATTATCATTCTTACAAGCAGTGCCTGGTCAGCGCTATGTACTCAGCGGGGAGGTATGAGTTCCCAACTCCTGGGAGGGCCATCCCCGTCTGGGTCATTGGTAAGTATAAAAAATATATAAATTACTATAAATTTTTTAACATTTTTATACTGTACCAATGACCCAGACATAGCTGAATAGTAAAAAGGCTGGAGGGCCTAGGACATAGAGGAAAATCCAATAAGCTCAACTATATAGAGTCAACCCCTCGAGGAGAAAAGGAGTATTAGGCTTTACATGTATCTTTCTTATTTTATGATAAATTAGAAAGACACAACACCCTTCATAATTGAGCATAATAATATTCATGTTCTCTATTAACATCCAGTATAACCCCTTATACTAATTATTTTTAAAGTAAGCCAATAAATAAAGTTAGTCCAGAGAATTGAGACTCTTTATATTCTCTTAAAAGTGTCCGAGGATTGTATATTAACACCCGTTTGACACAAGACATATACAAATGCTTCACACCGAGCTACACTTTAAAAATATGACATGAATGAATTTTTAACATTAATATTACACTTTAAAACCATCCCGGTAACGACTCAGAAATACTGACTTCGGAGGAGGAATCCCCTTGCTTTTCACTATAAAGCAGGTGACCTTAAGGGAACACCCTCCCTCCCCCCTTCCCCTTGCCCTGGGTCAAATAGCCCAGAGCGAAGAGGGCAGCAGGACGGAGTCACTGCCGGAACAAAAAGCCTGCATAACTATAGTTGCAACTGTTTAGTGGACGACATTCTGAGCAACAGATAATGGACCTAAACAATGCAGGTCTCCAGAAATGGACTCAATATTTCTGAGATAAAAATTAGTAAATGTGGATGGCTGAGACCAATAAGCAGCCTTCATTAAATCTGTAGTAGCAACACTATTTGCGTAAGACCAAGATGTAGAAAGAGCTCTTACTTCATGAGCCGAAATCTTAAGCACAGACTGCTGAGATTAAGATAGATTATCATAAGCAGTACGGATAGTTAATTGAATCCATCTAGCAATAGAATGGACCGAAATGTCCTTTCTATTAGGCATCAGAGACAGAAAGAAGCGTTTTCGTCCCTTTCTGATAAACTGAGATCTTTGTTTATAAATACGTAAGGCTCTAACAGGACAGAGCAAAGGCCTACGCCCGTCTGAAGACGGAAGGGCCTTAATAACAATAGGTTCCGGATATTTATCAGGAGCCTGATTCTTAGCTAAAAATCCAACATTAGTGGTAAAGGTAATAGTGTTCCCGACACTACGATAGTGCATGAAGCTCACTGACTCTTCTAGCAGAAGAGAAAGCTAAGAGAAATGCTGTCTTATAAGACAAGAATTTGAAATCTACTGTCCCAAGAGGCTCAAATGGCTTTTCTTTCAGTTTAAAAAGAACCCAAGCTAAAATCCATTTAGGAATTAATCTAAGAGTTCTGGGTCTATTTATCGAGAAGTTTCTAACTAATTTAGATAAAGAGACATTAGATCCAATTTGTAAACTATCATGGTGTGCATAGGTATCAAATAACATAGACCTATAACCTTTAATAGTAACAGGCTGCAGTTTGATCTCGTCAAACAAGTATACTAGAAAGTTTGCAATGTCTGGTATGGAGGGATCAAAAATATCAACAGAATGATCCCTACACCAACGACGAAAGACCTTCCACTTAGCCGCATAGTTTAGCGAAGAGGAGGTCCTCCTACAGTTAGAAATCGCGTCCACTGCTCGTCCTGTAAAATGCTTGCCGTGCAAGAAGAACCGCACAACGGAAATACGTGAAGGTTGAGACCTTGCGTGTTGTGATGAAGTTGATGCGATTTCCCTTGCGAAAGAAGATCCTCTCGTGAAGGAAGTTTTCGCGGTAAGTCCCACAGCAGACCACAGCAGACACCTGAGTAGATTTATCCATGGTCTCTGTGGAGACAGAGATGCTACCAACAGAATTTTGCATTGAGATTGTTTTATCTTTAGCAATATTTGCTGAATTAACGGCGCTGGAGGATACGCATATCCTATCATTCCGTCCCAAGGGATCGACAGAGCGTCTACTGCAAATGCTCTTGGATCCGGACACGGGGACACATACGTTTGCAACTGATTGTTGAGATGTGTCGCAAATAAGTCTATCATTGGCCGTTCCCATTGGTAGCAAATCTGATTGAATACTTGTTTGTTGAGAGTCCACTCCGACGGCAACAAGCGACCCTTTCGTGAAAGGGAGTCTGCTAGCACATTCAGACGACCCGGTATGTGACGGACCGAAAGAAGAACGTGATGTTCCAACGCAAACAGAAGGATTCTTTCCGTTAGATTGAACAACGGAACTGAATGAGTGCCTCCCTGATTCCGGAGGATACGCATATCCTATCATTCCGTCCCACGAGATCGATAGAGTGTCTACTGCATATGCTCGGGGATCCGGACATGGTGACACATACGTCTGCAACTGATTGTTGAGATGTGTCGCAAATAAGTCTATCATTGGCCGTTCCCATTGGTAGCAAATCTGATTGAATACCTGTTTGTTGAGAGTCCATTCTGACGGCAACAAGCGACCCTTCCGTGAAAGGGAGTCTGCTAAAACATTCAGACGACCCGGAATATGACGGACCGAATGTAGAACTTGGTGTTCTAGAACAAACAGAAGGATTCTTTCCGTTAAATTGAATAACGGAACGGAATGAGTGCCTCCCTGGTTCCGGATATACGCCACTACTGTCGTATTGTCGTATTGTCGGACAGGATTAGGACATGTGCTTTCTGAATAATGTTCATCCAATGACGTAATGCAAGCCAAATTGACATCATTTCCTTGATGTTTATGTGCTTGCTTAGAAATTGCGAATCCCAAAGACCCTGGCACCTCGAATCCGTTGGGATCAATGTTGCACCCCAACCTGTTTGACTGGCATCCGTCATAATCGTAAAACCCAGATCCAGCAACTGCAGTGGAACTCCCTGAGTCAACCACTGAATGTTTGCCCAAGTCTGAATCTCTTGTTCACTTGATTTGACAAGAGAACGTCTATATCGAGCGAATGAATCTTTACACTCCAATTCTGAGTCAAGAAAATTTGGAGAGGACGAGTGCGTAACTGCCCCATCGGAATGAGATCCGCAGCGGCTCTGCACAGACCTATCAGTCTCATGAACTCCCTTGCTGTGACTTTGTCTGAGTGAAGACAATAGCGAGCGTAACAACTGATTAACTTGGCTCTGGTTAACGGCAGACAGACGAACGAGATTGTTGTGCGTCTCGAAGCTCATTCCCAGATGAGTGAATGACTTGGACGGCACCAGATCCGACTTTTCCTCGTTTATAATAAAACCGAGACGCCGGAGTAATAGAAGCAGATTCTGCACATCGTTCTGAAGCGTTAACTCGTTGCCGTACCTCTGAAGAATGTCGTCCAGGTAGGCCGACATTACCGCAGACGAATGAGCTCGGAAATGTATTCATTATTCGAGTGAAAGCCCAGGGTGCTAGGTTCAATCCGAAGCACATCGCCCGGAATTGATATACAACTCCTAGGACTGCGAAGCGTAGATACTTTCTGAGTGTCGGGTGTATCATGACGTGAAAGTACGCATCTTTGAGATCTATGCTTGTAGCATAGTCGTTCACCCGAATACTCGCTCTGACCGATCGAATCGTCTCCATATAGAACTTCGGAGCGACGATCAGCTTGTTTATCCAGCTCAGATCTATGACTGGGCGGAACGAGCCGTCTGGTTTCGGAACCAGAAACAGATGGCTGTAGAAACCCGGTGATTCCTGGTCTTCTACGACCTCTACCGCGTTCTTCACCAGAAGAGACTGTACTTCCGATAAAAGAGCATCTCTTTTCTGCGGATTTGAAGGAAGCTGAGTCCAATTTGGACTTCAAATTAATGGAGGCTTTCGTTTGAAGGATATTCTTAGTCCTTCCGAAATTACCCCTCGGACCCAGGGGTCGTCCGTAATCGACGCCCACTCGTCTGTAAAACTCGATAACCTTCCACCCACCGGAACACGATAGAGGTTCAAACCATCACCTCCTGGACCTGCGAGGCCTGCGGAAAGAGAAACTACGTCCTCCACGACCCGCACCTCGTCCCGTCGACCTCGGGACGTCAGACCGGTTGTCTAGGCCTGAATAACGTCCCGTACATGAGTCGCTGCCTTGACGGTCTCTAGAATAAGACCTAGAGGACGAATAAGAACCTCTACAGGAACTTCTCTTGGGCGTACTTATCCCAGAAGTGCCTGTCTTACTCTTATCTGCTGTATCCGACTTTTTGGAAGCGGATTTAAAAAGCAGAGAATCCGAAGCTTTCTTAGTTATCTTATCATAGATTGCTGAAAGCTTGCCGTCGAAGAGAAGTTCTCCGGAGACCGAAGCGACTCTGAGAGAGTTCTTCACCTTACTATCCACAAGTGTGGATGTAGCTAGGGCTGCGTCACGTCTAACCAACTCCAGGTTTGCCACTGAAAGGGCAGAGTTATACGTGGAATAAGCTACTGCCCTTGAAAGAAGTCTTAATGAGGCTTGTATATCCTGGAATTCTTTCCCTTGAAGACGCAATGATAACGCCTTAGTAAGGTGGTCTGCGTATGATAAAGCATCTAAGCTTGCTCTGTTAGACGTTATTGCCGTTTCCAACGTCGCGGTTGGAATAGACATAGACGACGGTAACGACAATTCCAAGTCTTCTGCCTCGTCGTCCAGACGCAGAGGAACTCTCGGTATGCTCTGTCCTGCCGTTTCGAATTTATTCCTTGAATTAATGAAAGGCAGATTGAGAGCTTTGCCTGTTTTGGAAGCAAGCTTATAGATAGCGTCGTTCAATAATTCAAATGTTCTTGTGACATTATTGGACTGTGTCGGAAACTCAGGGATGATGTCTCTGAACCGCTCAAAGAATTCTGTGTCCAATGACGCTATCAGTCTCTTATCCGGCATCGCAGCAGTCTGGCCCGACGGAACAACTTGTGGCAGGTAATGCCGGATGAAATCTACGGCAGCTTTATGTTGTTCCGAAAGGGATAGCTCCAAATCCTCGGTATCCCTTTCGCCATCCTGTCGGACCTCGTGATGTTCTCGGTCGTCCGTACCCGATGCTTCAGCGGAGCGTACCGACCCAGCGTCATCGGATAATTCTTGATCCGACATAGGTTCCGTCGTTTGCTGGGATGCTGCGATAATTTGTGCTATTTGGGATAGCACGTCCGTCACTGAGGACTGTGGAGTAGCGGTCTTACGCTGCTTAGCCGCTGGAAGCTCCGTGTAAACTGACTCCTGCCTATTTCTCTTATGCGAACGTCCGGAGTCTACAGGCCTCTTATCCCTGGCTACCGGATGGCGTGACCTGGTCGCCGTGGAATCCGTGATTGGCGAAGCCGGCTGGATATCCTCGGTCACGTAGCCAAGGTGCGGTCGTGTGCGCTGCTGAGAGGATGAGGAAGCATTTTGGACAGTCTCTCCGGACTGTCGAAATAACGGAGCATCCCGAGCGGCGGACATATGCTCCGAATGCGACACATTTTGTACCACAACATCTGGTCCCAGATGTTGTTGTACGAGAGAGGGGCCTCTCTTGCTCGCAGCCCGGATGGACCTGGACGAGCTAGGAACCGGACTACTAGGATTCCTCCGTTTTCTCCTCTTATCCGACGTCACTGGGTGTGCACCTTGAATATTTATAGTGCTCGCATCACCCAAAATCACTATTGGAAGACATCACGGAAACATCACCCTGTTCTTGTTCCTCTGAAATAGAGATTGATAAACTAGAGTGACCCTGCGGAGAAAGGACCGGCATGGCCCTTTTCCCGCTAACAACATACCGTGACACACGTTTCCAATGTTTGTCATCCCAATATTCACATACTGAACAGGAGTTAGTGCGAGTACACTGACTACAATTAATACAATGATCATGGAAGTCAGAGGAAGATTTCCTCTTATTACAATTTGAACAATATCCTTTCATAGTGAAAAGAATACAAAAAGTCCTAGTACTCGCACGAACCCCTGAAAACAAAGATACATAATAACATAGAAAAAATAATTGAAATCAAAAAGAAATTTTAAAAAAATATTTTTTCAGCAAAGCCCAAGTTTCTGAAAAGTAACGTTGAGCCCCAATGGATCCCAAGCCTAAGTGTGGACAAAAATTTCAAACATATATTAAAAAATTAATGCAACACTTACGAATAATAATAATGTATCTTGTAATGAATTAAACTAGTACAAAGACAAAAAATCCCCCTCACACAGAGACTGTTGCCAATGTAAACAAGAAGTGTATAAACACCAGAAACATGACTCCAGGCACTGGTAACCCTGGCCCGAAATCAGTTACCAATAATACACTATCTGATGCAAAACATAGACTTTCAGGGAAGAAACTGCAGAACATCAGATGGTAGATGCAGAACACTACGCCTAAACACCCATGGGTGAGAACGTAAACATGGGGAAAAGAACAGAATTCATTCTGTTACCTAGCTAAATCTCCCAAGAAATTTTAGTAATAATATTACTCAAAAATATGCCAAAAGCATGGGAGAATAGGAAGGGGGGACTTAAAGGAAAAGGGGAGAGGAAACACTGAATAAGCAGTGCAACTTCATAGCAAGAATGACAACAACAGGCCCATGCCTCGAAAATAGGCAACTTAACATAATTTCATTAAAAAATTTTAAGTTACGGCCCTGAATATTTTCTGTCACTCATTTTTCCTCTCCTCCTTCTATATCCACTTTAGATCCACCATTTCTCTAATATTTATGTGCCTGGCATCATTTAAACTGAGATTTACAAGCACAAATATCAGTCAGATGTGAACTGATGAAGGGCCAAACAAAGAATGATAATTGGCGCCAATTTCGGGATGTCCTTGACACTGCGCATGCGCAGTGAGGGCAAAGTATGGAGGACCTTCAGGACATGATTTCTTTTGGTTTTAGATGCAAATTTTGGGGATTGGGGGGCAAAATTTGTGTTTGGCCCTAGAATTTTAAGAGTAGCACCAGCTATGTCTGGGTCATTGGTACAGTATAAAAACATTATAAGTTACAGCCCTGAACACATCCATCCACTGTTTCTTCCTCTCATCCTCTTATTGCTTCCTTGGATCCACCATTTCCATCATGATATTGTGTCTGGCATCATTTTAACTGAGATTTATAAGCACAGAAATCAGTGAGATGTTACTGACAGAAGGGCCAAACAAAGAATGAGGCTTTGGTGCCAGTTTCGGTACTTCCTTGACACTGCGCATGCGCAGTAGGCAAAAGTATGGTGGACCATATAGAACATCAGTTTTTTTTATTTGGATGCAAATTTTGGAGACTGGGGGGCAAAATTTGTGTTTGGCCCTGAATATTTATGAGTTAGCACCAGCTAAGTCTGGGTCATTGGGTACAGTATAAAAATATAGTTGGAATAAGAAATTTAACTACTTCCACTATTATGTGGCAAACCAATGTTAATGTCCTACAATGTACAAATGTAGTTGAAAATTTAACCAACTGTATCTTGTTTGACAGTGAGCTCTGTCAAACAAGGTATAGATGGTTAAATATTTGTCCTACAAGTGCAAAATAGTGTAACAGAAGATATTTCCACGTGAAAAAAAGGTTATGAGGCTGATTTTCTATAATGAGGGAGATTCATGAGAAACAAGAATTTTTTTTTATTAGCCTTAGTGGCATTATGGTAAGAATTTGCACCTTGAAATCTTTAAATTTCTATATCAGTGTGTAAAGGATTAATGAAAGGTTAACAAAAACTCATCGGACAAAATTTCTAAATTTTCTTTTGGACTCCATTTATTATCCCAAATTGATTTAAAGCTTACCTATAGAAATACAATTCTGAAAAAGCACAACCAATCCCTAAACAACATCTTAGAAAGTAAAACAAAACAACCTGTAAAGAAAAAAAAAGATTTCCAAATTCCTTGTAATGTTTTGGGTAATTGTATGGTGTGCATCATTTGACTCGTTAAATTTAACATCATGCAGAACTCTCACTCCCTCTAACACTTCAAGAAAAGTACAACACAAATTCCATTGTAATTCAGATAATGCAAACGGAAGAAGGTTGTGAAAGAAGATAGCTGGTAAAGAAAATTTAATAACTAGCCCAGAATAATTCCACCCTTCGATAAATATCTCATCTGTCCAGCTTTATAGGCAACAACCATGTAATACATGGAACTAGTATTAATTTTAAGATTTTTTTAAACATAGTTTATCCCCCTGCACACTGATGTCAAGTATCAAAATTCCAAGCAGCAACTTTTTACCATAATGCAACTACATGTAGGAATTTAATCAATAGCATCTTGTTTGGCAGAGCTCAGTGAACACTGTCAAATAAACTGAACTGACTAAACTTCTTGTTGCATTTTGAAAAATTTTCATCTGAAGCACAACCTTAAGTTTCAGCCATGGAGACCCACTGCCACAAAACAATGGTCAATTTTCTTTTGCTTTACCCAAAGCACACGTTATTAAAATTTATTATTTTGATTATTGTTTTTTTTTAATTTTTCAAGAAATTCTCAACAAAACCATATCACATGACCCCCTCAATGGAAGGACTTAGCAAGCTCTTTACAATGAGGGGTGGCATGATATGGTTTGTTGAATTTTTTTTAACTGCTAAATTTGTAAATTATGCAGTTGATTGATCAGGTAAAGAGTTAACCTTTTAGCTTAGTTGATGGGCATAACCAGCCAGCACTATTTACAAAAATTTTCATTCAAATATTTTTTCAATATTCTGCCTCAAAAACATAACTTAAGTTATGACTCCCAATTGAAACACACTCAAATTTGTTCCATAGGGATTATAAGCTACGTTTTTCAGGCAAAAAATGAAAATTAGAAGTTTTTTCAAGCAGGGATTCTTCTACCCACTTTGGGAAAGAGTCCAGAATCCATGCAACTGGGAAAATTTGCAACGTGGGGGCTTCAATTGGGAATTTGTTTGGAGGGGAACAAACATACAAAGACTAAGAAATTTTACATTTGAATTGAACAGGGAACATTAAGATCGATGCCTAAACAACTGCTTGTATACTACAGTATAACCTGTCTTGAGAGACCACTGTCTTGAGAGACCACCTGTCTTGAGAGACCACATCTACCAAGGCACCGATTGGTTTTACTCTATAATGGACCTGCTACGGGAGACCACCTGTCTTGAGAGACCACTGTGACCTGGTACCAACTTGTATTTTTATGCCATAATGGACCTGTCTTGAGAAACCGCCCCTTTGAAGACTGAAATCATGACAAAAACTTTTTACCTGTTCTGGAATTGGAAAATCCATTATGGTTATACTAACATAATTAAAAGTATTAAAAGCTCTTAATTGGGTTTCAATTGCTATCTCATTAAAGATTGAGATGTTTTTATAAGACCCCTGTGAAAAGATTAGGATTATTGCTGAATAAACAATTTCATACATGCCTAAAATGTGACAGATAGGAATAAAAATAAATTTGTGTTGAAAATCTTCAATGAAGATTTTCAACACTAATTTATTTTTATAATTTTTATAACAGTCCATTTCAATTTGCTACAAAAACTTCATAAAAAAGAACAACTACAAAGTAATTACAAAAATCCATTCTTCCCCATTTCTGAATTTGTGGTTGGTTATTCACTGACTTGAGAAAACCTGAAACCTGTTATGAGAGACCACCTGTCTTGAGAGACCACTTTTGTGTGGCCCAAAGGGCGGTCTCTCAAGACAGGTTCTACTGTACAAGTAAGTTTTTTAACAAACAATCACATGAAATCATGTTCACACAATCTGTGTAGTCTTTATTAAACTGTTCTTATTCTACTGAAGATGAATGCCTTTGAATTAAGAGACTTAGGCAAGCATTTAAATTTAACGTACAATTGGTGCCCTGAACAGGGTGGTCATGAGGCCTCAGAAAACCACTAGTTTTCTTATGACTACCCAATTCAGCACACCAGTTGTGCATTAAATTTTTGTTTAACCCTTTACCCAACGAATCGCCCGCATCCGCCCACGTAATATGCAAATTCAGCAGCTGAAAAAAAAAATTTTTTCGCAAAAATTTCAACAAAACCATATCATGTGACCCCTCTTTGGAACGAGCTCGTTCCAAAGAGGGGTCATATGATATGGTTTTGTTGAAATTTTTTGAAAAAAATTAAAAAGTTAAAAAATTTATAGTAATTTCTATATTTTTTATACTTACCAATGACCCAGACATAGCTGGTGCTAACTCTTAAAATATAGGGCCAAACACAAATTTTGCCCCCCAATCCCCAAAATTTGCATCTAAAACCAAAGAAAACATGTCCTGAAAGGCCCTCCACACTTCGCCCCTACTGCGCATGCACAGTGTCAAGGACGTTCCGAAATTGGCGCCATTAATCATTCTAATAACCAGTGCCTGGTAAGCGCTATGTACTCAGCGGGGAGGCAAGAGTTCCCAACTCCTGGGAGGGCCATCCCCGTCTGGGTCATTGGTAAGTATAAAAAATATAGAAATTACTATAAATTTTTTAACATTTTTATACTGTACCAATGACCCAGACATAGCTGAATAGTAAAAAGGCTGGAGGGCCAAGGACATAGAGCAAAATGGAATACGCTCAATAAAATAAAATAGAGTCATCCCCTGTAGGGAAAAAGAAGTAATAGGCCTTACATGTATCTTTCTTATTTACGATAAATTAGAAAGATACAACACCTTCCAAAATTGAGCTTCATACATCCATGTACTCTATTAATATCCAATATAATCCTTATACTAATAATTTTTAAAGTAAGCCAATAGATAAAGTAAGTCTAGAGAATAGAGACTCTTATACTCCTAAAAGTGTCTGAGGATTGCATAATCATGTCCGTTGACATATGCAATATTCAAAAGCTATACTTTAAAAACTAAGACTTGAATGAATTTTAAAAACCTAAACTTCTCACTAAACAACCATCCCAATAACAGCTCAGAACTACTAACTCCGGAGGAGGTATCCCCTTGTTTTCATAGTAAAACAGGTGACCCAAGGGAACACCCTCCCCCCCCCCCCCCCTTTTTCTTGCCCTGGGTCAAATAGCCCAGAGCGAAGAGGGCAGCAGAACGGAGACACTGCCGAAACAGACAGCCTACCAAGCTATAGTAGCAACTGTTAAGTGAATGACATTCTGAGCAGTAGATAATAGACCTAACAATAGAGGCCTCCAGAAATGGACTCGATATTTCTGAGATAAAATTCATGAATGTGGATGGCTGAGCGCAATGAGCGGCCTTCAAAAATCTATAATAGCGACACTATTAATGTAAGCCCAAGAAGTAGAAGAACTCTTACTTCATGAGCCGAAATCTTAAGCACAACTGCTAAGTCAATGATATACCATAAGCAGTACCGATAGTTAATAGAATCCATTAACAATAAAATGGAGCGTAACGTCCTTCTACTAGGCATCAAAGACAGAAGAAGCTTACGCCCATAGTAATAAACAGATATCTGTTTATAAATACATAAACTGTACCCGGAAAGAGTAAAGGCCTATGCCCATACGAAGACGGAAGGACCTTAAAATAATAGGTTCCGGATAATAGGAGCCTAACTCTTATGCAAAAATCCAACCTAAATAGTAACGGAAGTAGTGATTCCGAAACTACGAAAGTGAAAATCATCCATCGATAGTGCATGAAACTCACTGACTCTACAGTAAAAGAGAAACCAACAGAATTACTGTCTAAAAGGTCAGAATTTGAAAACTACTGTTTCCAGAGGCTCAAATGATTACTTAGCTAAATAAGAACCGAAGTTAAAATCCATATAGGAATTTAATCTAAAGATTCTAAGTCTATTTATCAAAAAGTTACTAACTGACTTAGATAAAGAGACAAAAGACTCAATTGTAAACTATCGTAGAGTGCATAGGTATGAGGTAACATAAACCTATAACCTAAATAATAACAGGCTGCAGTAGATCTTGTGAAACAAGAATACTAAAAAATTGCAATGAGTAGTATGGAGGGATCAACAATATGAACATAATGATCCCTACACCAACAACGGAAGAGCCTCCACTTTAGCCGCATAGAATAGCGAAGAAGAGGATCTCCTATAGTAAGAATTCGCGTCCAAAGCTCGTCCAGTACAGTGCTTACAATGCAATACGGACCACACAACGGAATACATGAAGGTTGCGACCTTGCGGGTTGTGATAAAGATGACACAATTTACCCAGTGAAAAAAGATCCTCACATAGAGGTAGATTTCACATTAAGACCCACAGTAGACAAGAGAGTAAATTACCCATGATCTCTGTGAAGATAGAGATGCTATCAACAGAAATGTATTGTGGTTGTTTATCTTAGCAATACCTGCTGAAACAACAGCGCCGGAGGATACGCGTATCCTATCATTCCATCCTATAGATCAATAGAGCGTTAACAACATTAGCTCAGAGATCTGGACAAGCCAACACATACGTCTGCAATTGATTAGCAAGCTGTGTCGTAAATAAATCATCATTGGGCGCTCCCATAGATAGCAAATCTGATTGAATACTTGTTTCTTGAGAGTCCATTCTGACAGCAACAAGCGACCCGTAAGAGAACGGGAGTCCGGTAAAACAATCAGACGACCCGGAATATGACGGACCAAAACAGAACTTGGTGTACTATAACCAACAGACGGATTCTTTCCATTAAATTGAATAACGGAAACGAAAGAGTGCCTCCCTGGTTCCGGAGATACGCCACTACTGTCGAATTAAAGGACAGGATTTGGGCATGCGTTTCTGAATAATGTTCATGCAATGACATAAAGCAAGCCTAAAAAACATTATTCCGCTGAAGAAAACTGATTGCTAAGAGACTGCGGAACCCAAAGACCCTGGCACTTCGAATCCGTAGGGATCAGTATTATATCCCAATCTGTTTGACTGGCAATCGTCATAACAGCCACACTCGGGTCCGGCAACTGCGGTGGCACTCTCTGAGTCAACCACCGAATGTTTGCCCCAGTCTGAATCTCTTGTAACACTAGATAGACAAGAGAACGTGTAAATCGAGCAATTCATGGATTGCCGAAAAGTTGCCGTCGAAGAGAAGCTCCTCCGAGAACGAAGCGACTCTGAGAGAGTTCTTAACCTTACTATCCACGCGTGTGGATGTAGCTAGGGCTGCGTCACGTCTAACCAACTCCAATCAGCCACTGAAGGGCGGAGTTATACGTGAACAAACTACTGCCCTCAAAAGAAATTACATTGAGAATAATATCCCGTAAATCTTTTCTTGAAGACGTAATGATAACGCCTCAGTAAGGCGGATTACGTATGATAAAGCGTCTAAGTTAAGTCTACTATACATCATGTCGTTTCCAACATTGAAATTGGAAAAGACATAAATGGCGAAAAAGAATATATGCAGTCTGTAACCACACCGTCTAGACGCATATGAACTCTCGGTATGCCCTGCTCTGCCAAAATAAACTATTCGTATAAATGATAAAATGGCAGAAATGAGCAACGCGGACAAGAAACTAAACTATCATGCTTGGTAGCAGGCTTGTATATATATATATATATATAGCGTCGAAAAATAAAACACATGTTGTAATGACAATATTGGACTGCGTCGGTAAGTCAGGGACAATGTCCCTGAACCGATCGAAAAATCCGAGTCCAATGACGCTATAAGTCTCTTATCCAAGATCGCAGCAATGAAGTCCGAAATAACAATCACTGGAAGATAATGCCAGAAGATATGAAAGGCAGCTTCCGATACTACTAAAGGGAAAACTCGAAATCTTTCGAATCCCTTTCGCCATCCTGTCGGACCCTATAAAGCGTTCGGTCGTCCGTACCTGATGCAACCGCGGATCGCACCGACCCAGCGCCGTCGGATAATTCCTGATTCAACCGAGAAACTGTCAATTGCTGGGATGCTGTGAAACAACTGTGCTAACTCGGATAGCACGTCCGTCACTGAGGCCTGAGGAGAAGCGGTCTTACGATGCATTGCCGCTGGAAGCTCCGTGATCGTTACCCCGTGCATACTACCAATATGCGAGCGAACGGAGTGTATAGGCCTCGTGTCCCTTGGCTACCGGATGGCATGACCTATTCGCCGTGGAATCACTGAATGACGAAACTGATCGGATACTCGAGGTCACGTAGCCAATGTGCGGTCGTGTGCCCTGCTGTGAGGATGAGGAAGCATTAAGGACAGTCTCTCAGACTGTCAATATAACGGAGCGTCCCGACCGACGGACATATGCTCCGAATGTAAAATATCTGAACCACATCATGCGGTCCCCTAGGTTGTTGGACGAGAGAGGGACCTCTCTCGCTCACAGCCCAGACAGACCTGGACAAGCCAGGAACCGGACTAACAGGCTTCCTCCGATCTGTCCTCAATCTGCCGTCACTGGGAGAGTACTAAAGTAATTAAAGTGCTCGCATCACCCAAATCTCCTTCCTAGACCGCAACGGACGAACCCGGCAGCCGAACAATTCGATGAATGTACGCTACACCGGGTGAGCTAGCGAATGTCACTCCGTAGGCGATAGACATATTCCATGAGCACTTATTGCCGCTAGCTCTTCATTAACTATGACGACAGAGGCACACTTTTGAAAGACATCTCCGTAACTCTGCGAACAAGAAACCAGAAATGCTTGGTTATAGCAAGCATAAATAATATATATAGCGTCGTTCAATAATTCGAAAGTTTGTGTGACATTATTGGACTATGTCGGAACTGAGGGACGATGTCCCTGAACCGAACCAAAAATTTCTAAGTCCACCGACGCTATCAGTTTCTTATCCGGCATCGCAGCATTCTGGTCCGACGAAAGAAGCTGTAGAAGACCAAGTCAGATGACATACACAACAGCATATGTTGTTCCGAAAGGGAAAGCTCGAAATCCTCCAAATCCCTTTCGGTATCCCGTCGGACCGGATGAAACTTTCGGACGTCCGTATCCGCTTCCGCGGAGCGTCCCGACCCAGCATCGTCGGATAAAATATATGCGAAAGATTCAGTTGATGCTGGGATGCTGCGATAAACTGTGCTATTAAGGAAAGCACGTCCGTTCCCGAGGCCTGTGCAGTAGCGGTCTTACGATGCATTGCCGCCGGAAGCTCCGTGTACGTTGACTCCCGCACACTTCCTATGCGAACATCCGGAGTCTGCAGGCCTCGTGTCCCTGGCTACTGGATGGTGTGACCTGGTCGCCGAAGAATCCTTGATCGGCGAAGCTGGTAATATATCGGCGGTCACACAGCCAAGGTGCAGTCGTGTGCGCTGACGAGAAGAGGAAGCCTTAGCAGTCTCCGCGGACTGCCTATACAACGGAGCGTCCCGAGCGACGGACGTATGCTCCGCTTGCGACACATTTTGTACCACAACATCTGGGGCCAGATGTTGTTGAACGAGAGAGGGGCCTCTCTCGCTTGCCGTCCGGATGGACCGGAACGAGCTATGAACCGGACTAAAAGGCTTCCTCCGTTCTCCCTCCGATCCGCCGTCACTGGGTGTGCATTAGGTTAATTTATAGTGCTCGCATCACCCCAAAATTCCTTCTAGACCGCAACGGACGAACCCGGCTGCCGAACCATTCGGTGAATGGACGCTACACCGGGCGAGCTAGCGGACGTCAAAGGCCGTCGAACCTACTAGGGTCCTCTTAGGCAACTGGCGTATTTACATGAGCACTTTTCCGCTAGCCCTTCATTAATTGTGACGACGGAGGCACACTGTTGGAAGACATCACAGATACATCACCCTAATCTTGATCGTCTGAAATAGAAATTGATAAAGTAGAGTGATCCTGCGGGGAAAGGACCGGAGTGTCCAAATCCCCAATAACATACCGTGACATACGCTTCCCATATTGTCATCGAAATCATACGATACAGAACAGGAGTTAATGCGAGTACACTGACCACATATAGAATGATTATAAAGTCAGAGGAAGACTTCCTCTTAATACAATTGATCAATATCCTTTCAATGTGAAAAGAAAACAAGTCCTGGTACTCGCACTAACCCCTGGCAATCAAAATACATAATAATAATATGATCCATTAATATAGAAAAAATAATTGAAATCAAAATATTTTGAAAAAATATTTTTTCAGAACAGCCCAAGTTTCTGAAAAGTAACGTTGAGCCCCAATGGATCCCAAGCCTAAGTGTGGACAAAAATTTTAAAAATATTTTAAACAATTTATTCAACACTTACGAACAATAATAATGTATCTAGTTATGATTAAAATAACATCAAGATATTATTTTCCAGAAATCCCCCCCTCACACAGAGGGCTGTTGTAAATGTAAACAATGAGTGTAAAAACACTAAAATAAGACTCCAGGCACCCAGGCCCGAAATCAGTTACCAAAAATACACTATCTGATGCAAAACAGAGACTTCCAGGGAAGAAACTGCAGAACATCAGATGGTAGATGCAGAACACAACGCCTAACCACCCATAGGTGAAGACGTAAACATGGGGAAAAGAACAGAATTCATTCTGTTATTCAGCTAAAACTCCCAAGAAAATTTAGTAATAATAATTACAAAAACTATGCCAAAAGCATGGGAGAATAGCAAGGGGGGAAGGACAGGGAGAGAGAAAAACACTTAAAAAACAGTGTAACTAAATAATCAGAATGACAACAAAATGGCTGCTGCCTCGAAAATAGGTAACTTAACATAATTTCATTAAAAAATTTTAAGTTACAGCCCTGATAATATTCTGTCACACATTTTTTTCCTCTCCTCCTTCTCTATCCTCCTTAGAATCACCATTTCACTAATATTTATGTGTCTGGCATCATTTAAACTGAGATTTATAAGCACAAAGATCAGTCAGATGTTAACTGATGAAGGGCCAAACTTAGAATGATTAATGGCGCCAATTTCGGAACGTCCTTGACACTGCGCATGCGCAGTAGGGGCGAAGTGTGGAGGGCCTTTCAGGACATGTTTTCTTTGTTTTTAGATGCAAATTTTGGGGATTGGGGGGCAAAATTTGTGTTTGGCCCTATATTTTAAGAGTTAGCACCAGCTATGTCTGGGTCATTGGTACAGTATAAAAATATGATATATAAAATAATAAATTTTGAAATCGTCTGCGTTGGGTAAAGGGTTAAGTGGGAACTGAGATTGGGAAATTTGAGGTTAAGAACTGGAAAAAATCCTGCCCAAATGTCATTGGGAAAGCGTACAATAAACAGCCCCTGTAGATACCCAAAAGAATCCCTGTCAGGAAATTTTTTTCAAGTCTTATCTTCTATTTATGTTAGGTAAAGGGTTAAAATAATTCAGCAGTCATTGAAATTGCACAAAGTGGGTGTTTTAGTTGTACTCTGCTCACCATGTTCTCAGACCAGCACAAACAGGGTGAATGGTCATTTTGTTCGCCTATTGTTCACCTCAAAAGAATTAGAGACTCTGACAAACAGTGTGAAAGTTTACACAAATTGCACTTCATACTCATTTGTCATCTCTTTCAGATCTATGATGCATTTATTATGATGACAGAATATAACGCCCTTTGATTCTGTCTGTGAAATGCTGTAATTTAATCCTTTGCACTCTGATGTCAAAATACCAAAGTTTTCAGCAGCCCATTTTTAATACAATGCAACTGAGAATTTAAAAAATTATATCTTGTTTGACAAAGAGCTGTCAAACAAGATATAATCTGTAAAATTGTTCATGCTGTATGAGCAATATGGAGGCAATGACTAAGATTTTGAAATACTACAAGAGTGCTGGAAGTTAATACACTATTAGAAAGGGCTTTGTGAGCCCTTTCCAACATTTTATCTAACAATCATATAGATTTTGGCTTGAAAACCAAGAGCAACAGTACGTACATGTATCACATAATGTGTTCCAATTCTGTATCATATAGATGACTCATTCTGATTCTGTATCTTATAGATGACTCGTTTCCAGTAATGCGAGGGCTATCATAACAGGTGCATTAATACATTCTATGTGCATTTAAGTGATCGACTCAGTCGATCGCTTACAAAACAAAACAAAATTCCTTACAGTTAGCGACAGAACTATTAATAGCCACTGATACCCCCCCCCCCCCCACCCCATCCCACACTCACAATAAATAGAAACTGCACAATTCAACATTACACATACCCAGTTCCCGAGGATGTGCCCACATCGCACACTCATAAATTCAAGTGGATCATCATAGGAAGTGACAATGACAGTGAATAATTTGACAACACAACTTTGAAAATTGCGGTGATCGCACTACTTATTGTTTGTTAGAGTACACAATAGTGTTGAACTAACGATTGGAATCGGCCATCCCAATCGGCCGATCGTGGGCAATCGAATGTTAACAGCAATGGCTCCTGGAACATCGATTGTTGCCAAGCGTTGTTTTGTGATGATTCATTAATCACATTTTATCATCTTCTGCAATTGATCATATCAATGATACCATTCAATAAAGCTGAGAAACAACCACAATGTGTATTCTTAATTTCTCTAGATGCCCTTTTACAGAATATACAAGTTAAACGACACGTAAAGCTTACAATTGAGCGTACTTACAGCAATCGCCAGTTCATACCTGAAAAAGTGAAGGATGCACCCGACTGACTCAGGTCGCAGTAAAAATTACCAGTTGTGTGCACTTGGGTGGTAAACGAGGCTCTGAGAGCCACGTTTACCGCACAAGTGTTCGCGACTGGTAATTTTACTGGACCTGAGTCAACGGAGTTTTACGTGAAATATGTTCAATTTAATGTAGTTCTTTCGAGTCTCGACTTATCTAGCAGTGAACAGACTGTAAACCCATAAAATAAGTTCAATTTAATGTAGTTCTTTCGTACCTCGACTTGTCTAGTTGTGCACAGTATTACAATCGGAATCGGAATTGGTAGATTGTGAGCTCAAATAACCTGTAATTGGTCAGCGGCCATTTTTGGTAATCGGTTGTACACTAGTGCACAACAATATAGCTCCATAAAATATGGGGGTTTTTTTTAACTTTTTCTCGCCCAACATTATGTCCAAAAACTGTATTAATAATTTAAGATTTAATCTGTGTATGTGACAGAATTGTTAGATAAATGAATTATCATGACAATATGCATGTCCTGTGATTTGCATCAGAGTCTCGGTGGGGTCCAAAAATGGAATCACAACTCACCGGCAAAGCCAGCTCATTGAGATCCCATTCTGGACACCACCTCGAATCTGATACAAATCACATTATTATATTATTTATTGGTGTTTAAGGTCACATACTTAAGCACAATGGCTAACTGTGACCGCGACAGTTTTACTGGTGAAGGAAGACGGAGTAGCTGGAGAGAACCACCAAGCATCGACGAGCAACTGTCAGCTCCTCAACATTCTAACTCTGTTCAAGCTCTGCTCAAGCAGGGTTACAGCGGTTGAAGACATGTGCACTATCGACGTGCAGTACGCCTTAGTACAAAGCGTCATTGTGCCCCCATGTGCCCCATAAAGTGCCTTGCCCAAGGACATAACGAGGGTCATCCCGGATGGAGATCAAACTCGGGACCTCTAGCATAGAAGTCCAACAGTCTACCACTGAGCCATTGCGCCCCCGATACAAATTACAGGACATGCACATAATCATGATAATCTGTATGTACAAGAATACTGCATGTCAACCAAATGAATAAAACTTATGAAAAGAGCTTCACAATTTGCAATGACAAGAGTATACATATCAGTATCACTTTACAATTTCTCTCTTACTCTCTCAAGAAAAGGGCCAGGCCAAGATTTAAAACCACATCGAATCTCAATTCAAACCCACCTTCCAATTGTTACGATACTATGACTGTCTTACTAGTGCTGTCTATCTTCCATGTGAGTGCAGTATCAATAATACATACTGGTTAGACTATTTCGTACCATCAAACTACAAGTACAAGTCAATGGAACTATCACTCAAGCCAGAAAATAAGCAGACTGTCATCTGCAAAATGAGGTCCCCAGAGGGTGAATTTAGTGATGTTACCCTGCATAGCAGGGTAGCATCACTAAATTTACCCTCTGCGAACCTCATCTTGAATCAAGGTCTCTAAACTAAACACAAAGAGGTACCCAGAGAATAAATTGGCCCACTGTATGGGATAGCATCATCAAATTCACCCTCTGGGGATCTCATTCTGCAAATGTCAGATTGCTTATTTTCAGGCCTGCTATCATTTCCAAAATCAGTATTTCTATTTTCTGTTCTTAATATTCTAACAACTTGCCCTGTGGTTTTCTTACCAATGGAACTTGATTCAAATGAGAACTGACCAGGTATCAGCAAGGTGGACGAAGAAAAAGCTGTATATCATCTTTGAGTGGACCAAGGTGCTATCTGCAATGCTTTAGCATGTGGTCCACTCAAGGGGCGATATATGTGTAAAGTAGATGCTACACGACCTCTGCTACTGCTTCAAATAACATTTTAAGGATTTTTTTGACTAAATTTGTGTTATTTATAGTTAGACTGGATATGGTCAACATTGTTCTTTGGAAAACTGCAGGATGAGTTGTTATCTTCATAATGTCAACAATAATCCAAAACTCTCCAGGATTCTAATTTTTTTCAAAATCAAGACGGTTTTGAATCAACTTAAATCAGAGAAAAGATTCGAAACCAATCGAATCTTGAATGTTTGCCGAGCCCCAAAAAAGGGTTATTTGAAAAACTAAGGTAACTTTTTTTGGGGTCACTTTGAAGTCTGATTGGCACAAGCTTGATGTACTGCAATAGGCTTACCTTGTTTCCACCAAAAAGAGAATGGTACAGTCTCATTGGAAGTGAGTGTAGCCAGAGATATGAATAGGATCTTATTGCATATTGTGGTGAGTACTCCCATGTCTGGAAACCTTTACCAAACATTAAGAAATGCGTCTGAAAATAAAAAAAGAAATAGAAAAATAGCAAGAATAGGTTCTAATGCATTACCACTATGAATACAAACATTGTTAACCTTTACCAGGGCATATGCGCAAGCCTGGAAATAAACAATCTGTCATTTGCAGAATGAGGTCCCCAGAGGGTACATTTGCTGATGCTATCCCATAGACTGGGCCAATTTATCCTCTGGGAACCTCTTTCTCTTTAGGCTTGAAACCTTCAGTCAGATTGTGGTTCACAGAGGGTAAATTTAGTGATGCTACCCTACCGTCTAGGATCCTCATTTTGCAAATGACAGTCTGCTTATTTTCAGGCTTGCATGTGTGACACAGCCAAACCAATGTAGGTGAATAAAATGATGAGTTACTGTAATCCAGCAATTTTATGTCTCAGAAAAATAGGCCGATGAAATCGTCAGATGTGTACCCATCCGCACAACTAGTAGAAAGCTGTATGACGGAGGGCCACCCTGGATGCCGACAATATGTACACCATACATGGTATGGGTACATATAGAAATGGATTGGAGGAATGCCTAATTTGATGGATAAAGGGTTAATATCTCTGGATCAAATTATTAGATTTACATAAAAAAACTATACAGCACAGCACATCAGTAACCTGAATACATCTATAAAGTAACCAGATAATCGGATTAATATTTTTTGAGTTATCGCATGCCGAAGAACTGGATTGGAGGAGTTCTCAATTTGAAGGATAAAGGGTTAATATCACAGGATCAAATTATCAGATTTACACCAAAAACTATACAGCTCGGCACATCAGTAACCTGAACACATATATGAAGTAACATGACAATCGGATTGATATTTTTTTAGTTATCTCATGCCAAAGGGATTGGAGGAATTTTCAATTTGAAGGATAAAGGGTTAATATCTCAGGATCAAATTATCAGATTTACACCAAAAACTATACAGCTTGGCACATCAGTAACCTGAACACAAATATAAAGTAACTTGACAATCCAAGCAATATTTTTCAAGTTATCGAATGCCAAAGGGATTGGAGGAATTTTCAATTTGAAGGATAAAGGGTTAATATCTCAGGATCAAAATAACAGATATTTACACCAAAAACTATACAGCTCGGCACATCAGTAACCTGAACATAAATATAAAGTAACTTGACAATCCAAGCAATATTTTTCAAGTTATCGAATGCCAAAGGGATTGGAAGAATTTTCAATTTGGAGGATAAAGGGTTAATATCTCAGGATGAAAATAACAGATATTTACACCAAAAACTATACAGCTCGGCACATCAGTAACCTGAACAGAAATATAAAGTAACTTGACAATCCAAGCAATATTTTTCAAGTTATCGAATGCCAAAGGGATTGGAGGAATTTTCAATTTGAAGGATAAAGGGTTAATATCTCAGGATCAAATTATCAGATTTACACCAAAAACTATACAGCTTGGCATATCAGTAACCTGAACACAAATATAAAGTAGCTTGACAATCCAAGCAACATTTTTCAAGTTATCGAATGCCAAAGGGATTTGGCGGAATTTTCAATTTGAAGGATAAAGGGTTAATATCTCAGGATCAAAATAACAGATTTACACAAAAAACTATACAGCTCGGCACATCAGTAACCTGAACACAAATATAAAGTAACTTGACAATCCAAGCAATAATTTTCAAGTTATGGAATGCCAAAGGGATTGGAGGAATTTTCAATTTGAAGGATAAAGGGTTAATATCTCTGGATCAAATTATTAGATTTACACCAAAAACTATACAGCTCGGCACATCAGTAACCTGAACACAAACATAAAGTAACTTGACAATCCAAGCAATATTTTTCAAGTTATCAAATGCCAAAGGGACTGGAGGAATTTTCAAATTGAAGGATAAAGGGTTAATATCTCAGGATCAAAATAACAGATTTACACCCAAAATTATACAGCTCGGAACATCCGTAACCAGAACACAAATATAAAGTAACTTCACAATCCAAGCAATATTTTTCAAGTTATGGAATGCCAAAGGGATTGGAGGAATTTTCAATTTGAAGGATAAAGGGTTAATGTCTCAGGATCAAATTATCAGATTTACACCAAAAACTATACAGCTCGGCACATCAGTAACCTGAACACAAATATAAAGTAACTTGGCAATCCAAGCAAAATTTTTCAAGTTATCGAATGCCAAAGGGATTGGAGGAATTTTCAATTTGAAGGATAAAGGGTTAATATCTCAGGATCAAAATAACAGATATTTACACCAAAAACTATACAGCTCGGCACATCAGTAACCTGAACAGAAATATAAAGTAACTTGACAATCCAAGCAATATTTTTCAAGTTATCGAATGCCAAAGGGATTGGAGGAATTTTCAATTTGAAGGATAAAGGGTTAATATCTCAGGATCAAAATAACAGATTTACACAAAAAACTATACAGCTCGGCACATCAGTAACCTGAACACAAATATAAAGTAACTTGAAAATCCAAGCAATATTTTTCAAGTTATGGAATGCCAAAGGGATTGGAGGAATTTTCAATTTGAAGGATAAAGGGTTAATATCTCAGGATCAAATTATCAGATTTACACCAAAAACCATACAGCTTGGCACATCAGTAACCTGAACACAAACATAAAGTAACTTGACAATCCAAGCAATATTTTTCAAGTTATCAAATGCCAAAGGGACTGGAGGAATTTTCAAATTGAAGGATAAAGGGTTAATATCTCAGGATCAAAATAACAGATTTACACTCAAAATTATACAGCTCGGAACATCCGTAACCTGAACACAAATATAAAGTAACTTCACAATCCAAGCAATATTTTTCAAGTTATCGAATGCCAAAGGGATTGGAGGAATTTTCAATTTGAAGGATAAAGGGTTAATGTCTCAGGATCAAATTATCAGATTTACACCAAAAACTATACAGCTCAGCACATCAGTAACCTGAACACAAATATAAAGTAACTTGACAATCCAAGCAATATTTTTCAAGTTATGGAATGCCAAAGGGATTGGAGGAATTTTCAATTTGAAGGATGAAGGGTTAATATCTCAGGATCAAATTATCAGATTTACACCAAAAACTATGCAGCTTGGCACATCAGTAACTTGAACACAAATATAAAGTAACTTGACAATCCAAGCAATATTTTTTCAGTTATCGAATGCCAAAGGGATTGGAGGAATTTTCAATTTGAAGGATAAAGGGTTAATATCTCAGGATCAAAATAACAGATTTACTCCAAAAACTATACAGCTCGGAACATCCGTAACCTGAAGATATATATAAAGTAACATGACAATTGGATTGATATTTTTTGAGTTATCTCATGCCAAAGGGATTGGGAGAATTCTCAATTTGAAGGATAAAGAGTTAATATCTCAGGATCAAATTATCAGATTTACACCAAAAACTATACAGCTCGGCACATCAGTAACCTGAACACAAATATAAAGTAACTTGACAATCCAAGCAATATTTTTCAAGTTAACGATTGCCAAAGAAATGGATACGGACGCCGGACGAACAGATGGACGGACGGACGGACGTTCCAACATTTCGGGTTTATGGGCTACCAAAAAAACATTTTGTAAGTCCAAAACCTTATTTTACTCAGAACCCCACCCCCTCCACCCTAGAACTTATGTTTAACCCTAACCCCACCCCTCCACCCAAAAACCACACTTTAATCCTAATCCTACCCCACCCTGACCCTAAACCCTAAAAGCCCACCCCTGACCCTAACCCCCATCCACCCCCGGGACCTAACCCCCCAACCTTAAGCCCTACTCTGGGGCTACCCCTAACCCTAACTCCACCCCACCCCTGACCCAACCCCACCCTAGCCAAACCAATAGGATTAGGAGCTATTTTTCGGTTTTGGGGCTACTAAAACTAAAACCCCACCCCTGACCCCAACCCTAACCCCCCCCCCCCCCTTCAGGACCTAACCCTCACCCAACCTTAAGCCCTACTCTGGGGCTACCCCTAACCCTAACCCCAACACTACCTTAATTTGGAGGTAGCCCCTAATAAAAATATTCCCTAAGTCCCCAATGTTGGCCCGGATGGACAGACGGACGGACAAAGAATGGACCCCAGATGCAGGCATTATGTGCACCACACATAGTATTGGTACACATAAAAAAATCATATTACTCAAATAAAGAATGTTCCAAGCAATGACAGAATGTAATCCAGTGATTTTATGTTTCTCATGTCTGGGTGGCACATGTATGGGTGTAATCCAGGTAGCAGATGTCCATACAGGCCTTGTGCCCCTGGGTAAAACATTTAATCCTGATTGGCAGTTGCCAAGGTGGGGGCATGGTGGCACTGTGTACTAAGGCATACTGCACATTGATCATACATTTGTCTTTTACAAATGCTAAGCCTGCTTGTGTGGTATGTAGGGGATCTGACAGTTGCTCGCAACTGCTCGGTGGTTCTCTCTCTGGGTACTCTGGCTTTATTTTTGGCTGAACTGTAAATAGAATATTATTTAATCAACTGTGATGAAATTTGATATTTGGTCAAAACAGAAAGCTGACTTACTGGTTCCCAATAATTGTAGGTTTCATCACAATCAGTGATAATATTCCACACAGCTGCACAAAGTCGTGCAGACATCAACAACTTGAATGCTGTTTGTGGAGCTGGAGCCCAGGGCTCATTTGCTTTCACCTTAACTGCATCCTCCTTTCTGGAAGAAAAAAATAACATGTACTGATACAATGTACACTCTGGCTCTGAACTGCATATACACTAATTGCATCAATCATTCTAAAGGATGTCCAGGGTGGGCTTGGGACCTCTATCAGACAGCAGAACTATTATTCATGCACAGTCATAGATTTGATATTGCTGGGGTCTATGTAGGAAATATCTAAAACAAGAGGCCCCAGGGGGCCTGTGGGCGCTCACCTGACATGGTAGCCTACATATCAACCCAGAGAATTGATTTCCACAAGTTGCATCTGCTCCTCTTAAGAAAAGCTGAAACCAAATATCCAAATATTCTGACCAGTGGATCTAAAAAAAGATTTTTAAAGAATATTCCTCATATTGAACTAAGTCATAATTCGGGCTCCCACAGGGAGCCCATATATGAACCCAGGGACTTGGCTTTAACAAACCTGAATCTCACACCCCTAAGGATTCTGCACATCAAATATCAAAACATTCCGACTGCTGGATCTGAAGAAGAAGATTTTTAAAGAAAATTCCTCATTTTGAACCAAGTTACAATTCGAGCTCCCACAATCAGCCCAAATATGGACCTAGGGACATGGCTTGAACAAACTTGAATCTTACCCCCCTAAGGATGCTGCATAAAAAATATCAAAAGCATTCATCTGCTGGATCTGAAGATTTTTAAAGAAAATTCCTCATTTTGAACTAAGTTGTCATTCAGGCTCCCATACTGATATGATAGTGAGCCCAAATATGAACCAAGGGACTTGGCTTGAACAAACTTGAATCCCAGCCCCATAAGGTTGCTCCATGCCAAATATTAAAACGTTCCAACTGCTGAATCTGAAGAAGAAGATTTTTAAAGAAAAATTCCTCATATTGACTAAGTTATAATTTGGGCTCCCACAGGGAGCCCAAATATGGACCCATGGACTTGGCTTTAACACACTTGAATCTCCCCCTCCCTTCCAAGGCAAACCATTCCGACTGCTGGATCTGAAGAAGAAGATTTTTTAAGAAAATTCCTCATTTCGAACAAAGTTACAATTCAAGCTCCCACAGTGAGCCCAAATATGGACCTAGGGACATGGCTTGAACAAACTTGAATCTCACCCCCCTAAGGATGCTGTATACCAAATATCACAAGACTCTGCCTGCTGGATCCTGAGAAGAAGATTTTCAAAGAAATTTGCCTGAAATGCACTAAGTTCGAATTTGGGCTTCTATAGTGAGCCCAAATATGAATCCAGGTGGCCGATTTGAACAAACTGGAATCAGATCCACCCCACAATGTTGCATACCAAATATCAAAAGATTCTGCCTGCAGGATCTGGAGAAGAAGATTTTTGAAGAAATTTGCCTGAAATGCACTAAGTTCGAATTCGAGCTTCTATAGTGAGCCCAAATATGAATCTAGGGAGCCGATTTGAACAAAATAGAATCAGATCCACCCCACAATGTTGCATACCAAATATCAAAAGATTCTGCCTGCTGGATCTGGGGAAGAAGATTTTTTAAGAAATTTGCCTGAAAATCACTAAGTTCAAATTTGGGCTCCTATACTGAGCCCAAATATAAACCCAGGGAGCCGATTTGAACAAACTTGAATCAGATCCACCCCACAATGTTGCATACCCAATATGAAAAGATTCTGCCTGCTGGATCTTGAGAAGAAGATTTTCAAAGAAATTTGCCTGAAATGCACTAAGTTCAAATTTGGGCTCCTATACTGAGCCCAAATATAAACCCAAGGGGCCGATTTGAACAAACTTGAATCAGATCCACCCCACAATGTTGCATACCAAATATCAAAAGATTCTGCCAGCTGGATCTGGAGAAGAAGATTTTCAAAGAAATTTTGCCTGAAATGCAGTAAGTTCAAATTTGGGCTCCTATACTGAGCCCAAATATAAACCCAAGGCGCCGATTTGAACAAACTTGAATCAGATCCACCCCACAATGATGCATACCAAATATCAAAAGATTCTGCCTGCTGGATCTGGAGAAGAAGATTTTTTAAGAAATTTGCCTGAAATGCACTAAGTTCGAAATCGGGCTCCTATACTGAGCCCAAATATGAACCCAGGGGGCCGATTTGAACAAACTTGAATCAGATCCACCCTCCAATGTTGCATACCAAATATCAAAAGATTCTGCCTGCTGGATCTGGAGAAGAAGATTTTTTAATGTTTTTCCCATTGCCTACAGTGTTAAAAAGTGCTGACTCAGCACTTTTTCAAAAGTCCCGAAACTGTACCCTATGATAAAACCGATGGCAATTTTTTTTTACCAATTCTTTCTGTTGGTCCTAAGGAAGCTTCACACCAAATAAAAATTCTCGGTGCCGTGCAGTTTTGGAGATATGGGCATTTTAATTTTTTTCTATTTTTAGCTCCTGTGGTTCCCATGGGGCTACGGGGGAAAAAAAATCAGCATAAATTAGGTACTTATGACCCAATAAGCCCTCACATAAAATTTGGTTCAAATCAGCCTCTCGGTTTGGAAAATAGAAATTTTGGGCGGGGCCAAAAATTTTGCCCCTCCCATAACGACGCCAAGTATAGCCCCACAAACTTCTCTTGAACAAATCTGAGTCTACACCTCAAAAGGAAGCTGCACACCAAATATCAAGTCTCTGCTACTGCTGGTTCATGAGAAGAAGATTTTTTAAGATTTCAGCACACTTTTTGGGTGTGGCCCTACCCACGGGCAAGGCAACTTGATTTGAACAAAATCAAATTGCGATGTCATAGCAAACTATTATCTCAAATATCAATTAAATTGGTTCAGCGGTTTGGGAGGAGAAGACGCAAACACCATGTTCACGGACGACGGACGACGAACGACACGACGGACGACGGACGGTGAGTGATCACTATAGCTCTCCTGACTGAAAGTCAGGTGAGCTAAAAAAATAAATCAAATTTGCAGTAAGTGGGGTTATTTAGAAAATTTCCTTTAAACAGGTCAGCCATGAGATTTATTTAGGGAATTTCTAAAAATAGACCAAACTTGGACCTTAATGCAGTAACTCAAAAATTAATAGACTGAACTCAAGTTATCACTGGAAAATAGTTCTGCTGTGGAATTAACTGGTTGAAGGCTACATTATTTTTGATGGTTTGAATTTGTTCATCAAAATTTGTTTTATTTGAAATTATTGAAGAGTGCCCTCAGGCACTCTTCAATAATTTCTGATAAAACAAATTTATATAAACAGAACATTTGTGTTTGACTGAGTATGAAACATGAGCAAGGCAAACATTGGCTTTTGCTCTAGTATCCTCATGTTTTTCAAACCCCTGATAGTGGCTTCTAGCACTCAACCAGTTAAGAGATCTCTTTAAGAAAATTAAAAAATTAGATTGACTGTGGACTTAGAGGGTTCATTGAGCAAGTTTCTGAACATAGTTTGCAGTTCGTATGTCAAGCTAAGCATTTGATTGTCCTGAAAATATAGTTCACACCCAGTGTTCATGCTGGCATGTGTCAAATGCACATTTTTTAAAAATCTGGCACATAAATGTTTGTGTTTGGCATAAAAATGTGGCACATAAATTCAAAATCACCAACCTGGTATATTCTTGATTTTCGTCCAACCTTTGACCTAATGTCAGCCATTTCTGACTTTGCAAAACTGGGTATATAATATTGCATTTTCTCCTAGTAAAGCGAACAAATGATAAGTTAAATATATCAATATGAATGCCTGCATTATAAATTACAAAAAAGTAAACTCGTCCAACGGTGTACATAATGACCAGTAAGTCTCCAACTGTCCTTATCGGTGACCTTGGTTTAAGAAATTGTGTAAACAACACATGCTAGTGTTTCTTCACCAGCAAACAACAGACCAGGTTATCACTTGTCTTTAATTGTTGGTGGTTCTTTCCCCATTGACCTAAATCAAAGATTAACACAGTAATAAAATGACAAAGGTTTCAATTCCACATGTCAATCAGTTACCCTATAGATCGTTGAAGTGTGAATTTCTATTGACCTGCAATATGTTGGACTTTTTATATTTCATGATATTTTATTATATGTTCCGTTTTAGGTTATATTCGGTTTTATGTAGTTTTATGCTTTTGATCTTTCTTGAATAAAATATGAAAAAAAGGTTTTCTAATTCTCCCACATAAAATACCCATGGCACAAAAAATTCTCATTTGGCACAAAAAATATGCAGCTTCAGCACATTAAAATATTGAGCCAGCATGAACACTGTTCACACCTGAGATAAGAAAGAAATGAAAGAGTCAATGACACTGCAGTTCAACTTGTCCAAGAAGGGAGTGAATTAACCCTTTACCCAACGCAGACGATATCAAAATTTATTATTTTAAATATAATTTTTTTAAATTTTTCAAAAAATTTCAACAAAACCATATCATGTGACCCCTCGTTGGAACGAGCTCGTCGAGCTCGTTCCAACGAGGGGTCACATGATATAGTTTTGTTGAAATTTTTTGAAAAAGAATGTTTTTTCAACCGCTGAATTTGCATATTACGCGGGCGGATGCGGGCGATTCGTTGGGTAAAGGGTTAAATAGAAAGATCCAGTAATGCCAAGTCATTCACTCAAGTTTCTACAGAAAAGACATCACACCAAAGCTACATATGAACTCTGAAAAAGCAAAATAATGCTGTTCATGCTGCAAATACTTTTTCGCTAAAGTCAGGAAAACAGCCAGAAAACGAGACATCATGTATTTCACTTGTTCATGATTACAACATTTTCTGTGATGCTTGCTGTCTAATTGATGCTCTGATCTTCACTGACAAAGGAATGTACATATCATGATCCTAATTCTTGATGCCATTTCTATAGAATGGTTGACGACTGTCGGAAACTATTTCTGTGACTTTGGAGATAAAAGGTTTTAGGAATCAGGTCACTGACCAGAACATTTTACCTTTTCCGTGCCAACATTCAAGTTTTTTGGGGGAGGGAAATGGGTCTGGTCAACGGCTGGTCTGCCAGCCTAGTGGAAACACTGTATATAGCTTTGGTGTGATGTCTAGATGAGTGCTATCAAATTTATCTGAACTCCATTCAAAAACATGCCCGCCAGAGGCCATCTTAGATTTGGCATATAAGTTGTCAACAATTCTGTTAGCACACCCTCCAGGCTGCATCTCTCACCCAATCTCTTTCAAATTTCATATGCAGCTTCAGATTGATATTGAGATGGGAGCTATTGAATTTTTCTGAATTTTGTTGACCAACATGGCAGCCAGCAGCCATCTTGGATTTCAATATAAATGGTCAACAATTCCATTAGTACATCCCACAGGCCACATCTCTCACCCCATCTTTTTCAAATTTCATGTGTAGCTTTGGTGTGATGTCTGGATGGGAGCTATAAAATTTTTCTGAATTTTATTGAAAAACATGGCGGCCAGCAGATTTGGTTATAAACTGTCAACAATTCCATTAGCACACCCTACAGGTCGCATCTCTCACTCGAACTTTTTCGAATTTCATATACAGCTTTGGTGTGATGTCTAGATGGGAGGAATACAAGTCAAAACGTAACCACACCAAAATGTAACATTTCACTTTGGTCAAAACATAACATTTTTTGGTCAAAACATAACATTTTTTAGTCAAAACATAATATTTTAATTTGGTCAAAACGTAACATTGTTTGGTCGAAATGTAACTTTATTTAGTCAAAACCGTTTACGCAACATTTTGTTTATCTGCAATACATTGTGGATTAAATTCTGGGAAAGTACCAATAGGCTTCAGGCCAAACAAATTTTATCCAGAAGCATATATGAATTTCAATGTACCACACTAAAATCAGCTCTTTTATCCTGAGCTCCAAATGCCCCACAAGCTCATAAAGCACAAAATGTATAGTTCAGTCTCTTTCAGTCGGGGGATAATATCCCCCCGTTTGATGATAGTTACTTACTTTGATAATGGTATGAGCCTAATAATTAAAATGCACATTCCTCCAACAATGCAGCTAGCTCATACTGACAGACCATTTAGAACGGTCATATTTCATGTTGGAAACTGATATGATTTTATATACAAAACATTGTACCGACCCAATAATAGGGCAGCATCAATTTATTGGAAACATTAACAGCCCTGGCTAGAACAGTCATATACCATGCTAGAAACTAATACGAACTTATATGCAAAATATTATACTGACCTTATACGGCAGCATCTATTTATTGGAAACAATAAAAGCCTTGGCGTCGTCTTATTCAAAAAGCACATGTATTCAACAATTTAGCATGCATCCACAAATGTGCCTTAGAGCAAGGGCTAGGGGTGGATGGAGGAAACGGGTAGCTAAGTCATTCACCCTTAGTCTTCCACCAGTGCCATCAACTATTACGCATGCCAGATACTGATATGATGTCACAAATAAAACATATTACATGCCGTCATAATATAGGTTGAGTCGCTTAGTGAAAAACACAAGCGACCATACAGTAATTACTCGAGACCCACAAACCACACACCATACCAGTCGAGTAACATGGGCTTATCTTATTCATCCTAAATTACAGGTGCACCTAATGCCTATATCACGGGTAATAAACCACCAATTGTATCAAGGTCGCCGATATACATCACGTCAGCCGAATAACGTGTGCTTGTCTTCTTCACTGTAAATTACAGATGCACTTAACGCCTATTTCACAGTCAACTGACCACCAATTGTATAAAGGTCGCCAATAAATTCTCACTCATTAATTGTACCACCAATGTGAGTCTGAATTACCAAATTGTCTTCAGACAAATACACTTTAATGTATTCATGATTTTACAAACTATAAAAAACTGTACTTGGTCAAGGGTTAAAATAAATACCTACACTCACCGAGCCAGTAACAAGTCGTTTTTACTTGAGATCCAACTTGCATACAACTGTGGACTGGTGGCTTTCACAATGAGTGTAACAACACCAATGTTGACCCCAATTAGGGTGTTAGAAGGCCCCAGTAAGGACGTTTTTCTCTGAGCGAAACAATACCACACTCGACAAACACCTGCACTCATTGAGCCAATAATGAGTTGCTCTTACCATGAGATCTGAATTCCCTACAATTGTGATCATTGTGTATCATTCAGTAATTTAATCATGGAGATTATTATTAGTAATAAGGTGGAAAAAAGTTGTTATTTAATAGATAGATGTACACGAAAAAGGCAGAAAGTTAAAAAATTTATAGTAATTTATATATTTTTTATACTTACCAATGACCCAGACATAGCTGGTGCTAACTCTTAAAAATCTAGGGCCAAACACAAATTTTGCCCCCCAATCCCCAAAATTTGCATCTGAAACCAAAAGAAATCATGTCCTGAAGGACCTCCATACTTTGCCCTTACTGCGCATGCACATTGTCAAGGACGTTCCGAAATTGACGCCAATTATCATTCTTACAAGCAGTGCCTGGTCAGCGCTATGTACTCAGCGGGGAGGTATGAGTTCCCAACTCCTGGGAGGGCCATCCCCGTCTGGGTCATTGGTAAGTATAAAAAATATATAAATTACTATCAATTTTTTAACTTTCTGTACCAATGATCCAGACATAGCTGAATAGTAAAAAGGTTGGAGGGCCTAGGACATAGAGGAAAATCCAATAAGCTCAACTATATAATATAGAGTCAACCCCTCAAGGAGAAAAGGGGTATTAGGCTTTACATGTATCTTTCTTATTTTATGATAAATTAGAAAGATACAATACCCTTCATAATTGAGCACAATAACATTCATGTTCTCTATTAACATCCAGTATAACCCTTTATACTAATTATTTTTAAAGTAAGCCAATAAATAAAGTTAGTCCAGAGAATTGAGACTCTTTATATTCTTTAAAAGTGTCCGAGGATTGTATATCAACGCCCGTTTGACACTTGACATATACAAATGCTTCACACCGAGCTACACTTTAAAAATATGACATGAATGAATTTTTAACATTAATATTACACTTTAAAACCATCCCGGAAACGACTCAGAATTACTGACTCCAGAGGAGGAATTCCCTTGCTTTTCACTATAAAGCAGGTGACCTAAGGGAACACCCTCCCCCCCCCCTTCCCCTTGCCCTGGGTCAAATAGCCCAGAGCGAAGAGGGCAGCAGGACAGAGTCACTGCCGGAACAGAAAGCCTGCATAACTATAGTTGCAACTGTTTAGTGGACGACATTCTGAGCAACAGATAACAGACCTAAACAATGCAGGTCTCCAGAAATGGACTCAATATTTCTGAGATAAAACTTCGTGAATGTAGATGGCTGAGGCCAATAAGCAGCCTTCATTAAATCTGTAATAGCAACACTATTTGCGTAAGCCCAAGAAGTAGAAAGAGCTCTTACTTCATGAGCCGAAATCTTAAGCACAGACTGCTGAGAAGAAGATAAATTTTCATAAGCAGTACGGATAGTTAATTGAATCCATCTAGCAATAGAATGGACCGAAATGTCCTTTCTATTAGGCATCAGAGACAGAAAGAAACGTTTTCGTCCCTTTCTGATAAACTGAGATCTCTGTTTATAAATACGTAAAGCTCTAACAGGACAGAGTAAAGGCCTACGCCCGTCTGAAGACGGCAGCGCCTTAATAACAATCGGTTCCGGATATTTATTAGGAGTCTGATTCTTAGCTAAAAATCCAACATTAGTAGTGAAGGTGATAGTGTTCCCGACACTACGATAGTGAGAATCGTCCACCGATAGTGCATGAAGCTCACTGACTCTTCAAGCAGAAGAGAAAGCTAAGAGAAAAGCTGTCTTATAAGACAAGAATTTGAAATCTACTGTCCCAAGAGGCTCAAATGGCTTTTCCTTCAGTTTAAGAAGAACCCAAGCTAAATTCCACTTAGGAATTAATCTAAGAGTTCTGGGTCTATTTATCGAGAAGTTTCTAACTAACTTAGATAAAGAGACATTAGATCCAATTTGTAAACTATTGTGGTGTGCATAGGTATCAGATAACATAGACCTATAATCCTTAATAGTAACAGGCTGCAGTTTGATCTCGTCAAACAAGTATACTAGAAAGTTTGCAATGCCTGGTATGGAGGGATAAAAAATATCAACAGAATGATCCCTACACCAACGACGAAAAACCTTCCACTTAGCCGCATAGTTTAGCGAAGAGGAGGTCCTCCTACAGTTAGAAATCGCGTCCACTGCTCGTCCTGTAAAGTGCTTGCCATGCAAGAAGGGCCGCACAACGGAAAAACGTGAAGGTTGAGACCTTGCGGGTTGTGATGAAGTTGACGCGGTTTCCCCTGCGAAAGAAGATCCTCCCGTGGAGGAAGCTTTCGCGGTAGGTCCCACAACAGACACCTCAGTAGATTTATCCACGGTCTCTGTGGAGACAGAGATGCTACCAACAGAATCTTGCATTAAGATTGTTTTATTTTTAGCAATACTTGCTGAATCAACGGCGCTGGAGGATACGCATATCCTATCATTCCGTCCCATGAAATCGATAGAGCATCTACTGCAAATGCTCTTGGAACCGGACACGGTGACACATACGTCTGCAACTGATTGTTGAGATGTGTCGAAAATAAGTCTATCATTGGCCGTTCCCATTGGTAGCAAATCTGATTGAATACTTGTTTGTTGAGAGTCCACTCCGACGGCAACAAGCGACCCTTCCGTGAAAGGGAGTCTGCTAGTACATTCAGACGACCCGGTATATGACGGACCGAAAGTAGAACTTGATGTTCTAGAGCAAACAGAAGGATTCTTTCCGTTAAAATGAATAACGGAACGGAATGAGTGCCTCCCTGGTTCCGTATATACGCCACTACTGTCGTATTGTCGGACAGGATTTGGACATGAGCTTTGTGAATAATGTCCATCCAATGACGTAACGCAAGCCAAATTGACATCATTTCCTTGATGTTTATGTGCTTGCTTAGGAACTGCGGATCCCAAAGACCCTGGCATCTCGAATCCGTTGGGATCAATGATGCACCCCAACCTGTTTGACTGGCATCCGTCATAATCGTAAAACTCGGATCCGGCAACTGCAGCGGAACTCCCTGAGTTAACCACTGAATGTTTGCCCAAGTCTGAATCTCTTGTTTCACTTGATCTGACAAGAGAACGTCTATGTCGAGCGAATGAATCTTCACACTCCAATTCTGAGTCAAGAAAATTTGGAGAGGACGAGTGCGTAACCACCCCATCGGAATGAGATCCGCAGCGGCTCCGCACAGACCTATCAGTCTCATGAACTCCCTCGCTGTGACTTTGTCTGCATGAAGACAATAGCGAGCGTAGCAAATGACTAATTTCACTCTGGTTAACGGCAGACGAACGAGATTGTTGTGCGTCTCGAAGCTCATTCCTAGATGAGTGAATGACTTGAACGGCACCAGATCCGACTTCTCCTCGTTTATAACAAAACCGAGACATCGGAGCAATAGAAGCAGATTCTGCACATCGTTCTGAAGCGTTAACTCGTTGCCGTACCTCTGAAGAATGTCGTCCAGGTAGGCCGACGTTACCGCAGACGGATGAGCTCGGAAATACATCATTACCGAGTTCATTACCCGAGTGAAAGCCCAGGGTGCTAGGTTCAATCCGAAGCACATCGCCCGGAATTGATACACCACTCCTAGGACTGCGAAGCGTAGATACTTTCTGAATGTCGGATGTACCATGACATGAAAGTACGCATCTTTGAGATCTATGCTTGTAGCATAATCGTTCACCCGAATACTCGCTTTGACTGATCGAATCGTCTCCATATAAAACTTCGGAGCGACGATCAGCTTGTTTATCCAGCTCAAATCTATGACTGGACGGAACGAGCCGTCTGGTTTCGGAACCAGAAACAGATGGCTGTAGAATCCCGGTGTTTCCTGGTCTTCTACGACCTCTACCGCGTTCTTCATTAAAAGAGACTGCACCTCCGATAACAGAGCGTCTCTTTTCTGCGGATTTGACGGAAGTTGGGTCCATTTTGGACTTCGAGTTAATGGAGGCTTTCGTTTGAAGGATATTCTTAGACCTTCCGAAATCACCCCTCTCACCCAAGGGTCGTCCGTAATCGACGCCCACTCTTCTGAAAAACTTGACAACCTTCCGCCAACCGGAACACGATAGAGGTTGAAACCATCACCTCCTGGACCTGCGAGGCCTGCGGGAGGAGAAACCACGTCCTCCACGACCCGCACCTCGTCCCGTCGACCTCGGGGCATCCGACTGGTTGTCCCGGCCCGAAGGACATCCCGCACGTGAGTCGCTGCCTTGACGGTCTCTTGAATAAGACCAAGAGGACACACCGGAACCTCTATAGGAATCTCTCTTGGGCGCATTAGTCCCAGAAGTGCCTGCCTTATTCTTATCTGCCATATCCGACTTTTTGGAAGCGGATTTAAACAGCAGATAATCCGAAGCTTTCTTAGTAATTTTATCATAGATTGCAGAAAGCTTGCCGTCGAAGAGAAGTTCTCCGGAGACCGAAGCGATTCTTGAGAGAGTTCTTCACCTTACTATCCACGCGTGTGGATGTAGCTAGGGCTGCGTCACGTCTAACCAACTCCAGGTTTGCCACTGAAAGGGCGGAGTTATACGTGGAATAAGCTACTGCCCTTGAAAGAAGTCTTAATGAGGATTGTATATCCTGGAATTCTTTCCCTTGAAGACGCAGTGATAACGCCTTTGTAAGGTGGTCTGCGTAAGATAAAGCGTCTAAACTGGCCCTGTTTGACGTGATTGTCGTATCCAACACCGCGGTTGGAATGGACGCAGACGATGGTAATGACAATTCTAAGGCTTCCGCCTCAGTCTCTTGTCCGGTACCGCAGCAGTCTGGCCCGACGGAACAACTTGAGGAAGGAAGTGCCGGATGAAATCCACGGCAGCTTTATGTTGTTCCGAAAGGGATAGCTCCAAGTCATCCGTATCCCTTTCGCCATCCAGTCGGACCTCATGATGCTCCCGGTCGTCCGCACCCGATGCTTCGGCGGAGCGTACCGACCCAGCGCCGTCGGATAATTCCCGATCCGACACCGATTCTGTCGATTGCTGGGATGCTGCGATAATTTGTGCTATCTGAGCTAGCACGTCCGTCATCGAGGCCTGCGGAGTAGCGGTCTTTCACTATTTAGCCGCGGGAAGCTCCGCATCAACTGACTCCCGCATACTCTTCCTATGCGAACGTCCGGAGTCTACCGGCCTCGTGTCCCTGGCTACCGGATGGCGTGACCTGGTCGACGATGAATCCCTGATCAGCGAAGCTGGTAGAATATCCGCGGTCACGTAGCCAAGGTGCGGTCGTGTGCGCTGGTGAGAGGATGAGGAAGCCTGAGCAGTCTCAGCGGACTGCCTATACAACGGAGCGTCCCGAGCGACGGACGTGTGCTCCGCTTGCGACACATTTTGTACCACAACATTTGTACCACAACATCTCGCGGCCCGGCTGGACCTGGACGAGCTAGGAACCGGACTAGAAGGCTTCCTCCAATCTCTCCTATTATCCGCCGTCACTGGGTGTGCACCTTGTATGTTTATAGTGCTCGCATCACCCAACATTTCCTCCTGGACCGCAACGGACGAACCCGGCTGCCGAACCATTCGGTGAATGGACGCTACACCGGGCGAGATAGCGGACGACAGCGCCGTCGATCCTACTCAGGACCTCTTAGGCAACTGTCGTATCTCCATGAGCACTTTTGCCGCTAGCTCTGCATTCAATTGTGACGACGGAAGCGCACTTTTGGAAGATAACATGGAAACATCACCCTGTTCTTGTTCCTCTGAAATAGAAACTGATAGACTAGAGTGACCTTGCGGGGAAAGGACCGGCATAGCCCTTTCTCCACTAACAACATACCGTGACACACGTTTCCAATGTTTGTCATCCCAATATTGACATATTGAACAGGAGTTAGTGCGAGTACACTGACTACAATTAATACAATGATCATGAAAGTCAGAGGAAGATTTCTTCCTATTACAATTTGAACAATATCCTTTCATTGTGAAAAGACAACAACAAGTCCTAGTACTCGCACAAACCCCTAAAAACAAAGATACATAATAACATGATCCATTAACATTGAAAAAACAAATTTAAATTCAAAATAATTTTGAAAAATATTTTTTCAGCGAAGCCCAAGTTTCTGAAAAGTAACATTGAGCCCCAATGGATCCCAAGGCTAAGTGTGGTCAAAAATTTTAAAATTATTTTAAATAATTAATGCAACACTTACGGATAATAATAATGTATCTTGTAATGAGATAAACTACTCCAAAGGCAAAAAGCCCCCCTCAAAAGAGACTGTTGCCAATGTAAACAAGAAGTGTATAAACACCAGAAAACATGACTCCAGGCACTGACAATACTGGCCCGAAATCAGTTATCAACAATACACACTATCTGATGCAAAATAGAGACTTCCAGGGAAGAATCTGCAGAACATCAGATGGTAGATGCAGAACACAACGTCTAAACACCCATGGGTGAGAACGTAAACATGGGGAAAATAACAGAATTAATTTTGTAACCAAGCTAATTCTCCCAAGAAATTTTAGTAGTAATCTTACTCAAAAATATGCCAAAAGCATGGGAGAATAGCAAGGGGGGACTTACAGGATAAGGAGAGAGGAAACACTGAATAAGCAGTGCAACTTCATAGCAAGAATGACAACAACAGGCCCATGCCTCGAAAATAGGCAACTTAACATAATTTTATTACAAAATTTTAAGTTACAGCCCTGAATATTTTCTGTCACTCCTTTTTCCTCTCCTCCTTCTATATCCTCCTTAGAATCACCATTTCTCCAATATTTATGTGTCTGGCATCATTTAAACTGAGATTTACAAGCACAAAGATCAGTGAGATGTTAACTGATGAAGGGCCAAACAAAGAATGATGATTGGCGCCAATTTCGGAACGTCCTTGACAATGCGCATGCGCAGTAAGGGCAAAGTATGGAGGTCCTTCAGGACATGATCTCTTTTGGTTTTAGATGCAAATTTTGGGGATTGGGGGGCAAAATTTGTGTTTGGCCCTAGATTTTTAAGAGTTAGCACCAGCTATGTCTGGGTCATTGGTGCAGTATAAAAATATAAGTCCACAATTTGATGGTGTTAACACGGGTTGCTTCGATCCCAAAAAGTCATGAGAGTAGAGGACGCCATGTTACAGTATTTTTAAATAACTGTCTTCACTATACTTATATTACATAACTCAGTGCGTGGGGGTGTGTTGTGGATGGATCATCAGTCAAGTGGAAATTCCACCCAAGCAATATTTGCAAATCTGTTGCAAAGCACGGTAAGAGCAGGCAAGGCTCCGGATAACGGACAGGCGGGTTGAACCCTGAGTCCTGTTGGCCAGAGTATTGCTTGTGCTGCATGTCGTAATGTTGTCATCAGTAATAAAGGTGGAAAAAAGTTGTTATTTGATGGACAGATGTACACGAAAAAGTCAGAAAATAAGTCCACAATTTGATGGAGTTGTTTTGGTAGAAATATAGTTTCAACTGTAAATCAATTGCAACCACAGGATTGGAGGTAATATAAATTACAATAAAATCTTCCAATATTAAAATTATTTTCTTTTGAAAACATCTTTTGGTGACCAGCAACTATGAATTTCAAAAGAACATGATAATTTGTCATTGTTAAAACAATGGATTTTGGGTCACATGCAACTTTAAATAAATAAATAAAATTAATTTGCTTCAATTTCAGGTTTTCCATATTCTTTGTATTTTGTCCCCAAAACAAGTACAGAAAAAATACCATTCCAACAAATTATTTCATTTCCATTTAATATCAGATGTGTGTTCTCTGTTGATATATCTATCTTTATCTGGCTATATATACTCTCCCAAAAAAGAAAGTGTGCATGCTAATAAATAACACTAAAAAAAGATATATATCATTTTCATTCATGGAAATTTTATTCAATCACAGATGAATCAATTTGTGATCAACACGAGAAATTTCATTACGCTACGACGAATACTCTTGGTGCCATGGAGAGTCAAAGACACTAAGGGTCCAACACAAAAGTCACACACTCAATATCTGGTTTGACCTCCGTCTGCATCGACTACTGCTGTGCATCTACGCCTCATGGAAGCGAACAAGTTAGCATGGAAGTGGTTTAGGGTATGGTTAGGTTAGGGTTAGGGTTAGGGTTAGGTTAGGGTTAGGGTTAAGTAAGGTTCGGGTTAGAGTTAGGGTTAGTTTAGGGTTAGGGTTGGGGTAGGGTTAGGTTAGGCTAACTCTAACCCTACTCTACACCACTGCAGTCGAGCACGACGATGACATAACGTCAAAATCGGACGAATTGCAGGTCTTCGAGGACGTAAGCCGTATTCTCTCAGGTGGTTGATTAATGTTTGAGGATGTATCCGTCTCAGGTTAGGGATGTTCCTGGCTGTCGTCGTTGCCGTTTGTTGCCGGTTCCGGAGATGGACGACACGGATATACCGATCTTGTGCAGGGGTGGTAACTCGGGGTCTCCCGGAGCGGGGTCGGTCTCGAACGTCATCATGTTGTGCATGTCGATGGACTAGCCTGTCTACAGTGTTACGGTGGCAGTTCAAATGCTGGGCAACCACTCTGCATGTTCTGCCAGCTCTAATCATACCCAGGGCAAGGAGACGTTGATTCATTGTCAATCTTGGCATGCTAATGTGGAGTCGTTTTAACAGCAGCGCAAGTGTGAATGTGAACAATAGGAAGGCCTTACTTTAGTGTTTAAATACCCAAGGATTCACACTGCTGCATGAATTTTCAGACTCTCCACGTGCAAAACATGCCTTTTCTCAAACGTGCAGCACGTCATTTAACGTTAATGCAATTTTACTGTTAAAGCTGTTTTTGTGTTCAATATACTTATTCATGAACAGGTTAACACTCTTTACACCTACGAAAATATTTTTTTGGAGTTTGATCAATTTCTGCAATGCACACTTTCTTTTTTGGGTGAGTATATATTTTTAATAAACATGTTTTATAACTTATACATTCTTTTTTTTCAATTGAGGGCATTTTGTCAGAGCGTATTTTATCTTTAAGGCCATTTTGTCCACCCATACATATTCCATGAGGGCATTTTGTCTGAGGTCATTTTGTTTGTGGGCATTTTGTCCACCCATACATAATCCATGAGGGCATTATGTCCTTGGACATTTTGTCTGGGTGGGATTTTGTTCGAGTGCATTTTGTCCTAAGGTGCATTTTGTCCAAAGGTGCATTTGTCCGGATACTATCTGGGACAAGCTGGGACAGAGAGACAAGTAAACTACTAACCTTAAAAACACCAAATATTGAAATAAACTCGAAAGTATACGCTAGATCATGCATAAATTTTATTCTGAAGATGGTTGTAATATCTTGATTTTACTCCATATTTTTCTGTGCTTAATGTCTGATAGAAAATCACATTTGGGGTCTCATTTTCAACCAGGCTGAGAGACACAGAAATTAAAAGAAAGCCCTTCTCTTTTAAGAGACAATTAAGAGGTTTTGCCAATTGTTATTAGGTGTGAATAACAATAAAAACTCCACTCGTCCTTTATCAGAACTTCACATGCACGGCAGAAAACAAATATAGAAATGGATTGGAGGAGTGCCTAATTTGATGGATAAAGGGTTAATATCTCTGGATCAAATTATTAGATTTACATAAAAAACTATACAGCACAGCACATCAGTAACCTGAATACATATATAAAGTAACCTGATAATCGGTTTAATATTTTTTGAGTTATCGCATGCCAAAGAAATGGATTGGGGGTGTTCTCAATTTGAAGGATAAAGGGTTAATATCACAGGATCAAATTATCAGATTTACACCAAAAACTATACAGCCCGGCACATCAGTAACCTGAACACATATATGAAGTAACATGACAATCGGACTGATATTTTTTGAGTTATCTCATGCCAAAGGGATTGGAGGAATTTTCAATTTGAAGAATAAAGGGTTAATATCTCAGGAGCAAATTATCAGATTCACACCAAAAACTATACAGCTCGGCACATCAGTAACCTGAACACAAATATAAAGTAACTTGACAATCCAAGCAATATGTTTTAAGTTATCGAATGCCAAATGGATTGGAGGAATTTTCAATTTGAAGGATAAAGGGTTAATATCTCAGGATCAAAATAACAGATTTACACCAAAAACTATACAGCTTGGCACATCAGTAACCTGAACACAAATATAAAGTAACTTGACAATCCAAGCAATATTTTTCAAATTATCGAATGCCAGAAGAAGAATTCTCAATTTGAAGGATAAAGAGTTAACATCTCAGGATCAAATTATCAGATTTACACCAAAAACTACACAGCTCGGCACATCAGTAACCTGAACACAAATATAAAGTAACTTGACAATCCAAGCAATATTTTTCAAGTTATCGAATGCCAAAGAAATGGACACATGTACGGACGCCGGAGGGACAGACAGACAGATGGACGGACAGACGGACGGACAAAGGATGGACGAACAACGGATGGCCACCTCGGATGCCAGCGTTACGTGTACCATACATAGTATGGGTACACATAAAAATAACTGCTATCAAGACTGACAAAAATGCAATTTTTTTATTATTAATGTTTTCCAGAAGTGAATCGACCTATAACACTTGCAATGGATATACACAGTACAGGACCAGTTTTTGTATTATTTTGACTTTGGAATAGCTCAAGGACTGGATTGGATTCCAATGAGTGGTGTTTTGTCATCTGTTTGTTTGTATTTGCTTTTAACGAGTACGGTACTGTGTCACACAGGGATTACAGCCCTTACTGAAAACAAATGTTTTTGTTTTGTTGGAATTCATCTCTGAAATGGCAGTTGATGACTTTCACCACATTAGCACGGCATCCATACATTACCAGTTTTTGGACTTGCATATAGAATTGATCGTATTAAATTGTTTAAAAAATGCACAACTTACAGGTCTCTCTCAAACATAAATACTGAGTTTAGGGAGGGAGGGAGGGAGAGACAGACCAATGGATGGACAGATGGAAGGATGGATGGATGGATGGACAGACAGATGGATGGATAGATGGATAGATGGACAGACAGATGGACAGACAGACAGACAGACAGAGGATGGGAGGGAGAGAGAGTGAGTGAGAGACAGAGAGCGACACAAACACACAGGCAGACAGACCGAGACAGAGAGAGACAGAGAGGCAGATACCGAGACAGAGCCAGAGACAGATCCCCATAGAGAGACAGAGAGAGAAATGGAGACACAGATAGAGAGAGTGAGAGACAGACATACAGACACAGAGAGAGGCAGAGAGTGACACAGACAAACAGATACACAGACAGAGACAGAGACACACAGAGGCAGAGCCAGAAGTAGGCAGGCAGGCAGAGAAAGAAGAATAATGAGAGAGAGAGAGGGGAGAGGCAAAATGGACATATTATATTGATGGTTATTTTATCAAGATGTCTTCTTGTCTTGACTTTACCCATAGAAACTACAAACAAAATGTTACGTTTTGTCTATCAGAATATTACATTTCGACCATAGGAATGTTACATTTCAACCATCGGAATGTTACATTTTGACCAGGAAAAAGTTATGTTTTGACCAAAAAAAGTTACATTTTGACCAAAAAAAAGTTACGTTTTGCCCAAAATATATTACGTTTTGACCAAAATATGTTACGTTTTGACCAAAATAAAATATTACGTTTTGCCTTGGTTACATTTTGACCAGACCTCGATGGGAGCTATCAAATTTTTCTGAATTTCGTTGAAAAACGTGGTTGCCAGTGGCCATCTTGGATTTTGCATATGAATTGTCAACAATTCCATTAGCATACCCTATAGGCCTCTCATCCCATCTTTTTCAAATTTCATTTGTAGCTTTGGTGTGATGTCCAAATAGGAGACACTGAATTTTTGTGAAAACATGACCGCCAGTGACCATTTTGGATTTGGTATATAAATCTATCAAAGTTGTTGACGGTCTCAGCAATAAGATCACTACAAAGACCTTGGCAATGTCTTGGATGTAACAGACATTCTAATCGATAGACCTGTCAGTCACCAGGCCAATCTGTCACTGTTATTTATCATTGGTGTGTCGTCAGTTGGCAGGCAAGAGTGGGAATTATGCAATACTTTATGGTGGACATACTTCCTCTTTTCATTTTAATTTGCAATTATTTATTTCAAAGCAACAACTGGTGCTTTGCAAAAAAAGTAACTGCAAAATAATTATTTTAAAGCTATATTGTAGCATAGATATTCCAATTCATTCTGTGTGTGTGTGTGGGTGGGGGGGGGGGGGAGGGTAAATATTGATAATTTCCATCAGTTATCACCATATGGCTCAATGCGAGATAATAATGAATAAGAAATAAATTTAATTGTTAAAAAACAAGAAAGGGTTGAAATCTCAATGGATCCAGACATCTGCATTTAATGAATTTCAATTCTTTTTTGTTTGCTTAATTTGAAGTTGCACCTGACATTGGAAATCACAGAGTGTGTTCATTCAGAATGTTTCCTGTCATTAAATGTTTTGAAAACAGCTTGAATGAATGCACTCTAAATACCTTGAGACCAACGAGTCTTTAGGCCTTTCACATTTCAGTCCATTGTTTTACAACTTTGTCTGTTGATGCTTTTGAAAACTTGAAAGCATCAACTCGAGTGTTGCAGGAAAAATCGATGACTCTGCCTTTTAGTCAAGTTTGTCCTGCATGAAAACCAATAACAATTATAGGAATTAGTGTCCAATGTTAGGACGGGATGTGATGTTATATTCTTCAGGGCATATTTTTCGGCCTCCCCTGAATGAGCAGTCATTGTTGAACTGGATCATGGACTGGTATTGTCAGCAAGTACTGCAATCTGTATGAATGATTTTTCAACTGAATTTTTCTCTGTTGGTCCCTTATTCATCCATAATTATCATCTCTCAGAATGTGAAAACCTACAAATATATTACTGTAAAAAACCTCAAAATATCCCTCAGATGCAAGGAAATGGGGGTTTTGGGACCGTGGAATTTAAAATTTTCCTACCACAGAAAAATAGCAGTCTTATTAGGACGATAAGAATGACAGGCGGGTCGAGTTCGAACGTATTTGGAAATGGGTGAACAAACGTAACAAAGAAGCAACCCACAGAGTATTAAGGTAGATGGCAGAGTTACAGACGAGCAAGACCAAATCACATTAGAACTAGTCAAGCACTGGGAAAAGGTAAACGATAAGCGATGGGGCATGCAGAACCCACCAGAGTGTCCGAACCAGGTCGAAGAAAATCTATCAAACTTCGTGTACAGCGAAATCAAAACGGAGGAAGTGCAAAGGGTGATCTCAAAATTAAGGAATGGAAAAGCGGGAGGGGTGGACGAAATTCCTAACTGGTTTATCAAAAAAGGGGAGAGGAACTCTTGGAAAGCCTAACTGCCCTATTCAATTTAGCCATAGAAAAACAAGAGGTCCCAAAGGAGTGGAGGGAAAGTAAAGTGACATTTATTCACAAAAAGGGGGGAAAAAGACGTCTTGGATAATTATCGAGGGATCTCTGGCAGAAGCAACATTGGAAAAGTCTTTTGTAAAGTCCTATATGGGAGATTAGAGGAGGTGATTGAAGAGAAGGGCTTTTTGGAAGAAATCCAGCATGGCTTCAGGAAGGGAAGGAGAGTCACTGACCATCTTTTCACGCTATTCCAAATGACAGAATCCGCGAAAGCAAAAAATAAAAAGATGTTTATGGCCTTTTTGGATGTTAAAAAGGCATACAATAGAGTATGGAGGGAGGGTATGTGGCGCAAGCTGGAGGCTCTGGGCTTGGGAGGCGAGTTTGTTGGGATTATGAAAGCATTATATAAAGATGTACAGAGTGAACTTAGCCTGGGAAATATTACAACAAAACGTGTGCCTATGAAGATAGGCCTAAAACAGGGGTGTATCCTTTCGCCAATTCTTTTTGCATTGTACATCAAAGGTTTAGGAGATGAACTCCTGCATAGTGACGAGGGGGTTGCAGTTGGGGACTTGAAGATCCCAGGGCTATTTTTTGCAGACGATATGGTGCTAGTGTCAGAAAGTGAAGAGGGGCTAGCGAAGATGCTGGGAATTGTTGGGAAATATGGGAGCAAATGGAGACTCAAACTTAATGAAAGCAAGAGCAAAGCTATACCTGTGGGCCGCAAAGTGGACCCCACTCGAAGGTGGAGAGTGGGGGAGTTCTGCATTCCGGAAGGTAGCAGCAAACTTCTTAGTGTAGGAGAGACTAGTGACTATGAGTACCTGGGGGTAAATATAAACATCACAGGAAGAGGCATCTACCAAAACCACACAAATAAATTGATTCTGAAGGGGAAGCGAATCCTTAACCAAATGAAACTTATAGGGAGAAACAGTTTCAGTAAGGTTTTCGTGGGGAAAACCATTTGGGAAATGTTGGGTCTGCCAAGTATAACATACGGTACGGAAGTTGTACCCCTATGCCAGATGGCTGTTAAGAGCTTGGAAATCCTGCAGAACGATGCAGGCCAATGGATAACAGGGTCGAGTAATGGCACAGTGCTAGAAGCAATCAGAGGTGAGCTTGGGTGGATGAGGATCAAGGACAGGATAGACCTACTGAAACTCGGTTATCTTAATTATTTGGTAAATCTCCCTGGTAGCCGATGGTGTAAAGTAATGTTCCTGAGAACTTTCAACTCAAATATCAAGACAGGGTGAATGGTCCAAGTGAGGGAGCTAGTAGAAAACTACTTATTGAAGATCTTGGACATTGACGATGGGGCAAACCAGGGTAAAAAGATCGTAAGAGAAAGGGTCATGGAGGATTGTAACCATAAATGGTGAGAGGGGGGTCAAATCAAAGAGATCTTTTGGTGGCCTGCGTGATAAAGAGAAGCCTAGTTTTGAAGAGTACCTTGTTGGCACCTTTGGGGGTCACTGTTGTTCAAGCTGAGGTTGCGGTCCCTGGAGCTGAGGGGAAAAATTGGGAAAAACAGTGAAAAGAAGAGCCAGATGTGTAATTTGGGAGTGGTGGAGACCCTGGAACACTTTCTTCTAGAATGCTCAAAATACCAGTCTGAAAGAACAAGATTCACAGGGAGTGTAATGGGGAAGTGGGATGGAAGAATGAAGGACATGTGGTTAGGGGCGACTCAAAGGAGAGGGTTAATATGCTAATCGGAGAGATTGGGAAGAATGGGGAAGGGATGTCATCAAGCAGTTTGTCTCCTAGTGTTGAGAGGAGAGACGAAGTGTGGGAATAGGGAGGCAGTTGGTAGAACAGGGGTAACCAAGGCCTTCTCATACGAGAACCGCGACAAATCAGTGGCCGGCCAAAATGTTATTACTCAGCCTCATTAATCAGAAATATACTGTGCACACATACTTGTGTCTCAATTTAATAATAACTTTCAATTAAAACATATGTTGTGAACTTGTGTGTCCATGCATGGTCTACAGATAGATATGCATGGTACATATCAAAAGGTCATGTTCATTTTTCAATTTTTTACCTCCCTTGAAGTGTTTCTCCAATGTTTACTGGAATACAGGAAAGTTGAGGCAACACAGGAGAGACACATCAAGGGAGGTAACTGAATTGAACAATGAATTTTACAAACTGAAAACATGTCTGTGACAACCATGCAACATACATATTGTGTGACAATCATATCTGCCATTGAAAAAAAGATTTTGTCGAATCGAAAATTTGAATTAGAACATAAATCAGTAAATAAATCAAGGAAATAAATATATGTTATTTAATCGTCCTTGGATATATTTTACTCAATTTCATCTTGAAACTAAATTTAAATGGAGGTGGAATTTAAAATAGTATGAGCATAAGTCACCTATTTTCGCATTGATCAAAGATGCTGCGCTGTTAACATGTTTCCACAGACATCATATTTTTATTTTGATACACACAGTGACTCATTCTTGAGGTCAACATTGAACAAACATATCAACCGGACTGTACTGTAAAATTAACCCTATTCTGTGTTCTTGAATATACTACACATTTTGGTTGCGACTTCTGACATCAGCACTCACAATCAACTGATTGTGCACTGAACTAATCAGTAAGCAAATGGCAGTTGCAAATCCTTATCAGTTAATCACTAATAATATGAAATAGGTGCTACCTAAAGTGCGAACGTAGTTATTTTGTAAATTCGAATAAAAAATATACAGAGGGTGTCATTGGGTGTGTTTAATTCCGTACCCATTACCCAAACCATTTCGTACCCAAGTGATTTCGCACCCAAAACCATTTTGAACACTTTAAAAAAAGTAAATTTGTGCCCCCAAAATAATAATAGAATGGCAATATTCATCTCGGTTTATTTGTCAGGGGTGTAATTTGAAAAAAATAGGTAATAAATTTAACATTAATAAAGCAAAGCTGATCACAACATAGCATAAAATAATGAATCCACAACCTTTAGAATTATTTATTTATTGCTGTTTAAGCCACGTACTTATGCACAATGGCTAATCGTGACCATGACAGTTTTACGGGGTCAAAATCGGTCAGCGCGGGAAAATAAAATCTAAACGCTCTTGTACTGACCTATAATGGCTCTCCTATTTCATGAGGTGACAAAATATAATTCAATTAAATTTATTTAATAAATATGCACATTTATTCATTTAGGTTTCATTTTGTACTATTATTCATTGCTCAAACCAACAAGTATTTTTTTTTTGCAATTTCACACACAACTCAGCCTGCACAGTGGGGAAAGTTGAAAAATTTATAGTAATTTATATATTTTTTATACTTACCAATGACCCAGACTTAGCTGGTGCTAATCTCCTTAATTCAGGGCCAAACACAAATTTTGCCCCCCCAATCCCCAAAATTTGCATCAAAAACCGAAAAATACATGTCCTATATGGCCCTCCATACATCGACTCCTCTGCGCATGCGCAGTGTCGAGGAAGTCCCGAAATTGGCGCCAATTATCATTCTTACAACCAGTGGCTGGTAAGCGTTATGTACTCAGCGGGGAGGTATGAGTTCCCAACTCCTGGGAGGGCCATCCCCGTCTGGGTCATTGGTAAGTATAAAAAATATATAAATTACTATAAATTTTTCAACATTTTTATACTGTACCAATGACCCAGACTTAGCTGAATAGTAAATAGGCTGGAGGGCCTAGGACATAAAGGAAAATCCAATAAGCTCAATTATGTATAAAAGAATATCCTCTCCAGGAGAAAAGAAGAGATAGGCTTTACATGTATCTTTCCTATTTATAATAAAGAAGAAAGACACAACACTGATCAGTAATTGAGCATAATAAACAATGATCTCTATTAACATCCAGTATAACCCTTTATACTAATATTTTTAAAGGTAAGCCAATAAATAAAGGAAGTCCAGAGAAATGAGACTCTTTATATTCATTAAAAGTGTCCGAGGATTGTATATTAACGCTCGTTTGACACATGACATATACAAATGCTTCACACCGAGCTACACTTTAAAAATATTACATGGATGATTAAACATTATCTTACACTTTAAAACCATCCCGGTACCGACTCAGAATTACTGACTCTGGGGGAGGTATTCCCTTGCTTTTCACTATAAAGCAGGTGACCTAAGGGAACACCCGCCCCCCCCCCCCCCCTTCCCCTTGCCCTGGGTCAAATACCCCAGAGCGAAGAGGGCAGCAGGACAGAGTCACTGCCGGAACAGAAAGCCTACATAACTATAGTTGCAACTGTTTAGTGGACGATATTCTGAGCAACTGATAACGGACCTAAACAATGGAGGTCTCCAGAAATGGACTCAATATTTCTGAGATAAAAATGAGTGAATGTGGAAGGTTGAGACCAATATGCAGCCTTCATTAGATCAGTAATAGCAATACAATTAGCATAGGCCCAAGAAGTAGAAAGAGCTCTTACTTCATGAGCTGAGATCTTGAGTGCCGACTGCTGAGAAGAAGATAATTTTTCATAAGCAGTTCGAATAGTTAATTGAATCCATCTAGCAATAGAATGAACCATAATATCCTTTCTATTAGGCATCAAAGACAGAAAGAAACGCTTACGTCCCTTTCTGATGAACTCAGATCTACGTCTGTAAATACGTATTGCTCTAACAGGACACAGTAGAGGCCTACGCCCATCAGATGATGGAAGGGCATTAATAATAATAGGTTCAGGATACTTATTAGGAGCCTGATTCTTAGCCAAAAATCCAACATTAGTGGTAAAGGTAATAGTATTACCGACACTACGGTAGTGAGAATCCTCCACAGATAGTGCATGAAGCTCACTAACTCTTCTAGCAGAAGAGAAAGCTAAGAGAAAAGCTGTCTTATATGTTAAGAATTTGAAGTCAACTGTGTCAAGAGGCTCAAAAGGCGCTTCTTTTAGCTTAAGAAGAACCCAGGCCAAATTCCACTTCGGAATTAATCTAAGGGTTCTAGGTCTATTTATCGAAAAATTTCTAACTAACTTAGATAAAGAGACATTAGTTCCAATCCTCAAGCTATCATGATGTGCATAGGTATCAGATAGCATAGACCTATAACCCTTAATGGTGATAGGCTGCAGATTAATCTCATCAAACAAGTATACTAGAAAGTTTGCTATGTCTGGAATGGAGGGATCATAAATATCTACTGAATGATCCTCACACCACTGACAAAAGACCCTCCACTTAGCAGCATAGTTTAGCGAAGAGGAGGTCCTCCTGCAGTTAGAAATCGCGTCCACTGCTCGTCCTGTAAAATGTTTTCCATGCAAGAAGGACCGCACAATGGAAATACGTGAAGGTTTAGACCTTGCGGATTGTGATGGAGGATGCGCGATTTCCCTTGCGAAAGAAGATCTTCCCGTTGAGGAAGCTTCCTCGGCATGTCCCACAACAGACACCTGAGTAGATTTATCCACGGTCTCTGTGGAGACAGAGATGCTACCAACAGAATCTTGCATTGCGATTGTTTTATCTTGAGCAATATCTGCTGAATCAACGGCACTGGAGGATACGCATATCCTATCATTCCGTCCCAAGAGATCGAGAGAGCGTCTACTGCAAACGCTCGAGGATCCGGACAAGGTGACACATACGTCTGCAACTGGTTGTTGAGATGTGTCGCAAATAAATCTATCATTGGCCGTTCCCATTGGTAGCAAATCTGATTGAATACTTGCTTGTTGAGAGTCCATTCTGACGGCAACAGGCGACCCCTCCGTGAAAGGGAGTCTGCTAAGACGTTCAGACGACCCGGAATATGACGGATGGAGAGAAGAATCTGATGTTCTAATACAAACAGAAGAATTCTTTCCGTTAGATTGAGCAACGGAATGGAATGAGTGCCACCTTGGTTCCGAATATACGCAACTACTGTCGTATTGTCGGACATAATTTGCACGTGTGCATTCTGAATAACGTCTATCCAATGACGTAGAGCAAGCCAAATCGACATCATCTCTTTGATGTTGATGTGCTTGCTTAGAAACTGCGGATCCCAAAGACCCTGGCACTTCAAATCCGATGGGCTCAGTGTCGCGCCCCAGCCTGTTTGACTGGCATCCGTCATAATCGTAAAACTCGGATCTGGCAACTGCAGTGGAACTCCCTGAGTTAACCACTGTATGTCTGCCCAAGTCTGAATCTCTTGTTTCACTTGGCTTCACAAGAGTATGTCCGTTTCGAGCGAATGAATCTTCACTCTCCAATTCTGAGTCAGATAGACCTGGAGAGGACGGGTGCATAGCCGCCCCATCGGAATGAGATCCGAGGCAGCTCCGCACAGACCTATTAGTCTCATGAATTCCCTCGCTGACACTTTGTCTGAGTGAAGACAATAGCGAGCATAACAACTGACTAATTTCGCTCTGGTTAACGGCAGACGAACGAGATTGTTGTGCGTCTCGAAGCTCATTCCCAGGTGGGTAAATGACTTGGACGGCACCAGATCCGACTTCTCTTCGTTTACTATGAAACCGAGACGTCGGAGCAATAGAAGCAGATTGTGCATGTCGTTCTGAAGCGTTAACTCGTTGCCGTATCTCTGAAGAATATCGTCCAGGTAAGCCGACGTTACCGCAGACGAATGAGCTCGGAAATGAGTCATTACCGAGTTCATTACTCGAGTGAATGCCCAGGGCGCTAGATTCAGACCAAAGCACATCGCTCGGAACTGATAAACAACACCTAGGACAGCGAAGCGAAGATACTTTCTGAACGCCGGATGTACCATGACGTGAAAGTATGCATCCTTGAGGTTTATGCTCGCAGCATAGTCGTTCACTCGAATGCTCGCTCTGACCGATCGAATGGTCTCCATATAAAACTTTGGAGCCACGATCAGCTTGTTTATCCAGCTTAAGTCGATCACTGGACGGAACGAGCCGTCTGGCTTCGGAACCAGAAAAAGATGGCTGTAGAAACCTGGAGATTCCTGGTTTTCTACGACCTCTATCGCGTTCTTCGTTAAAAGAGACTGGACTTCTGATAGAAGTGCGGTTCTTTTCTGACAATTTGACGGAAGCTGAGTCCATCTTGGACTTCGAGTTAATGGAGGCTTGCCTTTGAAGGACAGTTTTAGTCCTTCCGAAATAACCCCTAGCACCCAAGGGTCCTCAGTAATTGATTCCCAATTGCTTGAGAAACTCGACAGTCTTCCGCCCACCGGAACGCGACAGAGGTCTAGACCATCACTTCCTGGATCCGCGAGGCTTGCGGTAGGAGAAACCACGTCCTCCGCGACCCGCACCTCGCCCCGTCGGCCTAGGGGCGTCTGACCGGTTATTTCGGCCAGCATAACGGCCCCTAGTCAAGTCGCTACTCTGCCGGTCTCTAGAGTAAGACCTAGAGGACGCATAGGAACCTCTATAGGAACTTCCCCTGGACGAACTCGTCCCGGAAGTGCCTGGCCTACTCCTGTCTGCTGGTTCCGATTTCTTGGAAGCAGACTTAAAAAGCAGAGAGTCCGAAGCTTTCTTTGTTAATTTATCATATATATCAGAAAGCTTGCCACTGAAGAGAAACTCTCCAGAGACCGGAGCAACTCTAAGAGAGTTTTTCACCTTACTGTCCACGCGTGTGGAAGTAGCCAAGGCCGCGTCACGTCGAGCTAACTCCAGATTTGCCACTGAAAGGGCGGAGTTATAAGTGGAAAACGCTATGGCCCTGGACAGAACTCTTAAAGACGTTTGTACGTCTTGAAATTCAGGTCCTTCAAGCGTAATGACAACGCTCTAGTAAGGTGATCTGCGTAGGAAAGAGCGTCTAAACTAGCTCTGTTAGACGATATCGTCGTTTCCATCGTAGACGACGGATGTGACATAGACGACGGCATGGATATATCAAGGTCTTCAGCCTGGTCGTCTAAACGCAGAGGAACTCTCTGGATGCCCTGACCTGCCGTATCAAACTTGTTCCTTTGATTAATAAACGGCAGCTGTAGAGCAGAAGCTGGTAGGAAGGCTGACCTGCCCGTCTTGTTGGCAAGTTTATCAATAGCGTCATTCAATAACTCAAAAATCCGAGAGACATTCTTGGATTGTGACGGAAATTCCGGGACAATGTCCCTAAACCGATTAAAAAACTCGGTGTCCAGTGGCGCTATTACCCTCCTATCCGGCTGCGCAGCATTTTGGTCTGGCGGAACAACTTCTGGAAGATAACACCGGATGAATTCTACGGCTATTTTATGTTGTTCCGAAAGGGAAATATCCAATTCATCAGAATCCCTTTCGCCATCCTGCCGGACCTCATGTAAATCATGTAAATCTCGGTCGTCCGCACCGGATCCAGCGGCGGAACCTACCGACCCAGCATCTTCTGACATTTCATGTTCCGACAGAGGCTCTGACGGTTGCTGGGATGCTGCGATTAACTTTGCTATCTGTGATAGCACATCCGTTACAGAGGCCTGGGGAGCGGCGGTCTTACTGGTTTTAGCCGCCGGAAGCTCCCTGGACGTTGCATCTTGCATACATCTTTTATGTGAACGTCCGGACGAAGAAGGCCTCGAGTCCCTGGCTACCGGATGGCGTGACCTGGTCGCCGAGGAATCCCTGGTCGGCGAAGCTGACTGTAATTCACTGGTCACGTAGCCAAGGTGCGGTCGAGTGTGCTGCTGAGAGGATATGGAAGCCTTATAGGTAGCCTCGGCGGACTGCCTATATACCGGAGCATTCCGAGCGGTGGACGTATGCTCCGACTGCGTAACATTACGGACTACAACATCTGGTCCCAGATGCTGTTGTATGAGAGAGGGACCTCTCTCGCTTGCAGCCTGTGTCGAACTGGACAAGCTAAACACCGGACTGTCAGGCTTCCTCCGATCCATCCTCCTTTCCGTCGTCACTGGGTGTGCACGTGGATGTGTTATAGTGCTCGCAACACCCGACTCTCTGTGCTGGACCGCAACGGATGAACCCGAGTGCTGCCCCATTCGGTGAATGAACGCAACCCCGGTCGAGCTAGCGGACGTCAACCCCTTCGGGCTCCTTTCAGGGAATTGACGAATCTCCATGAGCACTTTTGCCACTAGCTCTTCGCTTGTATGTGACGACGGAGGCACACTTCTGGATGACATCACGGAAACATCACCCTGTTCTTGTTCCTCTGAAAAAGAGAGTGAAACACTAGAGTGACTCTGAGGAGAAAGAACCGGAATGGACCTTTCTCCAGGAACAACATACCGTGACACACGTTTCCAACGTTTTTCATCCCATTTGAAACACACAGAACAAAGATCAGTGCGAGTACAGAGAGAACAATTAATACAGAGATCATGAGAATCATAGGAAGACTTCCTCCTATTACAATGTGAACAATAATCATTCATAGTGAAAAGTAAACAATCAAAGTACTCGCACTAATCCTTGAAAATAAAGATACATAATACAGCAATCCATTATATTCATTAATAGATAATGATCTGAAAAGAAAAATTTTTTTTTTTTTAAGAATCAAAAAAAAAAAAATTTTTTCAGAAGAGCCCAAGTTCCCAACGGGAACCCTGAGCCCAATGGATCCCAAAAAAGCCTAAGTGTGGACAAAAATTTAAATTCATTTTGAAAAAAAATTAATGAGACACTTACGGACAATAATAATGTATCTTACTATGAATAAGAGATGCAGAAGACAAAAAATCACTATCAGCAGTAACTGTTGTCAACCTAAGCAAAAGTGTCAACAAACCGGAAACATGACTCCAGGCACTGAAACAAACATGGCCCGAAATCAGTCACCAATTAAAACACTATCTGATGCAAAACAGAGGCTTCCAGAGAAGAAACTGTAGAACATCAGATGGTAGATGCAGACCAAAACGCCTAAACACCCCTAGGGTGAGGACGTAAACATGGGGAAAAAAACAGAAATAAATCTGTTACCAAGCCAAAACTCCCAAGAAATTTTTAGTAATAAACATTACAAAAAATTAAGCCAAAACATGGGAGAAAAGCTAGGGGGGAATAAGGAAGGTAGAGAGGAAACACTGATCAAACAATGGTACTTCATAGCAAGAATGATAACATCAGGGCCATGCCTTGAAAAAAGGCAACTAGAAATAATTTCATAAAATAATTATAAGTTACAGCCCTGAACATCTTCTTGCACTAAATATTTTCCTCTCCTCCTAATGTATCCTCTTTATTTCCACCATTTCACTCATGAATATGTGTCTGGCATCATGAAAATTGAGATTTGGAAGCACAAATAACAGAGAAGTGTGTCTGTTTTGAGGGCCAAACTAAGAATGATAATTGGCGCCAATTTCGGGACTTCCTCGACACTGCGCATGCGCAGAGGAGTCGATGTATGTAGGGCCATATAGGACATGTATTTTTCGGTTTTTGATGCAAATTTTGGGGATTGGGGGGGCAAAATTTGTGTTTGGCCCTGAATTAAGGAGATTAGCACCAGCTAAGTCTGGGTCATTGGTACAGTATAAAAATATAATGTTAAATGGGGAAGGGGAGGGGCGGGGGGTGGCGTCACGGTAACCGGTTTTCGTCAGATCACCGAAGTTAAGCAACGTCAAGCACGGTTAGCAGTTGGATGGGGTGACCATTTCAGCAACTGATTCGCTTTCCTGCATTGTGTCCTTGGGCAAGGCACTTAACCCCGATTGCCTACATGGATGCATGATGACGCTGTGTACTAAGGCGTACTGCATGTCGATGGTGCGTATGTCTTCAACCAATCTAACCTTGCCTGTGCCGCGGTGCAGAGTTCGGAGTTACGATGCTGAAGAGCTGACAGCTGCTCGTCGTTGTTCGGTGGTTCTCTCAGGGTACTCCACCCCTAAAACTGTCACCGATATGATATGACCCGGGCTGTTAAAATGTTGTTAAACCCCAATGAATAAATAAATAATGTTAAATAGTTGTGACTAATACTTTCAAAAGGCCACTCTCAAAGCTGACCACCTTTCTTTCAGCTGGCTGGACTGTCCATGTGTACCAAAGTAGTGTGCTCATTGTATAGCTTTAGGACAATGGTATTGTGTGTCACTCTCAGCCAGCCCCCCCCCCCCCCCCCCCCCCCCCCCCCCCCCCCCCCCCCCCCGCAAAAAAAATGTGTTCTACACATCATTCCAATATGCCCATGGTTTTGTCAGATCTTCCCAAGAATCAATACCAGCAAATTGTAATCCCAGTTTGGATGAACAAAATGTTACTAAAATACCTTGAAGGAGAATTTCTCTTGTTGTTATCCTGCAACTTATTTTTTCTACAAGTTTCTGGTTTCCCATTTCAAATGAAGGAAGGATACGCGTTTCAAAAAATATTACTGAGGACGTGAAACAAAAGTAGAATGTGCATTCTCTTGAAGTTGAATTGATTCTGTGGATGTGTTCAATTTCCAAACCTGACTTCACAGTCAAATATGAATTCATTTCTGGTGAGTATTGGTAGAATATTAACTTCTGCAAAGCTGGTTAAAACTTCAGTAAATTTATCAGATGTCCAATACTGGTGAGTATTGTCAACTTCTGCAAAGATGGTTAAATCTTCAGTAAATTTATCAGATGTTCCCACAACGTTCGAAACCGACCACGCATTTGGACAGTGACACGCTTTCTGAAATTTGACAACAGTTTGGGGAGGGATTCCCAGAATAATGTCACAATTACACTATTTTTAGAAAGTTCGTCGAAACAGGTGACATAGTGCACAGTGTTATGATTTCGATACGGATTTTGTTTTCAACCGTTCGAGCGCTTCCCGTTGATTGCAAAATCAAAATAAATATCAGGAATTAACAGTTGCATTGTGCTATTATTGAATTTATTATAAAATAAGATTCATTTCATATTCACGGTATTAAATTTACGTATTTGTTCTTAAGTTCGTCGAAACTGGTAACGCAACGATATAGCAAAATGTCATGAAGTTTATTGTCAGGGCGTGGTGTTGTGTCTTGTGACCCGTGGACTTCAGTTTCAAAGATCGTTTTTTTTTTTTACTTATTTTATTTTTTTAATGATACCTGGGCTACTGTGGTAATAACAGAGACGGGTTCACAAAAAAACCCAGTAGCACCCCTACCAGACATGATTGCCCTAACTACCCTCGAAATTAGGTGACCTTTGGATGTTCTGTGGATTGGCAATCATATATGTTGCAGAGAAAAATTACAGTTGTTGTTACATCAAGATAAAACGTAATGCAATTAAGATGTCTCACTTCTCGTCCTTTAATAGATGAACGGGCTCTTTTATTTGACGCGATGCAGCAGGTCTCCTCTTAAAGGAGGCTGCCATTTTGGGTAACAGGTCGATCCCTATTACACCCAAACCGGCCTCCAGCCAAACCGGCCTCCACAATTTTACCCAAACCGGCCTCCGCGCATTTGGTTTCTAGACAACACGTTCCCACGGCAACTCGTACCAGTCAAGTCGTACCCAAAATTGGACGACTCGTACCCATTTTCGGCTGGACAACTCGTACTCACAATTGGACAACTCGTACCCAAGGTTGGACAACTCGTACCTATGGCTGGTCAACTTGTACTTGGTGTTTAATTGTATGGGCGAAGGTCGTTAATGGCCTAAGAACTATAGAAGCGGTTTTTTTGCTTGTGTTTCATCCATTTAAGGTGCTATAATAGTTGGTTTCTAGACAACTCCTGCCCACGGCAACTCGTACAAGTCAAGTCGTACCCAAAATTGGACGACTCGTACCCATTTTCGGCTGGACAACTCGTACCCACAATTGGAAAACTCGTACCCAAGGTTGGACAACTCGTACCCATGGCTGGTCAACTTGTACTTGGTGTTTAATTGTATGGGCGAAGGCCGTTAATGGCCTAAGAACCATAGAAGCGGGGTTTTTGATTTTGTTTGATCCGTTTAAGGTGCAATAATAGTAATGGAAATCAGTTTACTTTGAAATTTCTTCGTCAGATATTCCATGAATATGAATGAAATATACACAAATTTTACGTCTAAATGACGGCTGTGATACACAGAACAGGAAACATATATTCATTGACCGTACTTTGTTGATAGCAGGCACCAGTGGTTCCTGAAAGTCTGCAATCGTATTCGTACGATAACTGGGATAGATGACACCCATCCCCCCCCCCCAACCCTGATACCCGGTTTCTGTGCTTCAATATTGGGAAATAGAGTACTGGAAAAAACTAAAAGGCCTCGCATCTAGGCCTGGGCTCTGCAAATTATCAGGGTGAAAACCATAGCCTTTGTCGCATTAACTCTTGCCTTTCCTAATTAATAATGCCACCCTCCACCTTTAGATTATTTTTCGTGTGGCAAAGTTACATCACTGGTGAGGCGCCACTCCGGTCAGGCGAGAAAGGATTGCATTGTAAATTGAGAGTTGAGCCGGATTTTGTACTTGAAGCGTAGCACATTTACTCGCTCGGAAGAAAAACGGCAAACAATGACCAGTGACAGACTGAATCAACAAGATCACAAATGATGTTCATTTAAAAAAAATCCAATTAAAAAGCTCTAATACGTCTCTCTCTATGAGTCCACCAGCTCGCATCAACTGATTTCTGTCGGAAATTTTATGCTCAACACCGACACACCTGAAAACTCGACAATCATTTAATTTAGACTTACCCGGCAGTGACAGATGTGAGATCATGAAGAATTATTTTCTATCGTCTATTACCTTGTAGTCGATTGGTGTTTAATTTTCTTCCAATTATCTGTGCATATTATTATCGCCAATTAAGTTAATCTTCCAGTTGGGAGGTGTGTTTTTCTAACAATTATCTTCCATGACAATCATGAAAATTAAATGATAATTAGCATTTTTGTAAGGTTTGCAATTAGACTATAAATGTGAATAAAAGTGAATCTCTCTCTCTCTCTCTCTCTCTCTCTCTCGTGCCTCGACCGATCGAAACAAAAATTGACGCAGGTCTATATAAATGTAATTTGACCAGGAAAGGACTTCTGATGGGCCACGATCGCGTCCGACATCGCGTTAAATCTTCTACCAATGAAGGGGTGGGGTGGGGGAATGAGCCCCGATCGCATCTGATTTTGCGTTAACACTGCAACACGTGAACTGCTGAGTATGACTACCAGTACTACAAAATATTACGTAGAAGAAAAGCCCTCGGAAGTTTAACGAAGAGCCAAAGATTACCCGATTTGAGGTGGGAGTGGGGGGGGGGGGTCGTCTCCCGTATCTACACCACTGTACTAATATATAATTTAAATATTTCCTGTTTCCTTCGAATTGCTCTCTTGATGAAATGTTCATACCGGCGAAATTGACTTTCGGCGAAGTCTGTTCAGACTGTTCTGCTGAGATAAATGCTAAAAAAGGAAAGTTTTTGCCTCTATGCACACCCACTGAAAGCAGACACTCATCTTCTCAAGTCCTTCAGCCAATATTCGCCTTCGCCCATACAATTAAAGACCAGGTACATGTTGACCAACTGTGGGTACGAGTTGTCCAACCTTGGGTACGAGTTATCCAACTGTGGGTACGAGTTGCCCAGCCGAAAATGGGTACGAGTCGTCCAATTTTGGGTACGACTTGACTGGTACGAGTTGCCGTGGGTATGACTTGTCCTGATACCTAATAGTTATGGAAATCAGTTTACTTTGAAATTCCTTCGTCAGATATTCCATGAATATGACTGAAATATACACAAAGTTTACGTCTAAATGA